>OY757268.1:6816023-7370756 GCA_963584085.1 Pyrausta aurata
TTTGTTGCTTTTTTCAACGTCTATGCTTCGATTTCGATAGGCCTTTTCAAAAGTAATAGACTTACGTACCCAATTAAATAATATTCAACTAATTATCTATTATCAATACTCATAAGACTCTCTACCTCCCTTATTCATAATAATTCAAACAGTCAAATAAACCTATTTTAGCTATTACACTGTTTTGTCACTTTCTGTCAAATGATGACAGCGTCAAGAAAGAGCGAGATAAAACAGTGTAATAGTTAAGGCCGTCTTATTCCGTCAAATTATCTCATAAGCCCCGCCCCCTTGTTAAAAGTGCGGGGCGCTTCCCCCACCAGCACCCCCGCACAAAACTTTTTCTGTCAACTTTGTCTTACAAATCTCGTGTATAATTAAGCCATCTAGTGTTTATTTAAGGAACAAAATTTTCTTGAATAAGATACTTCATGCGCCTTTGTAAGTAACATACCCACGCCATCTAGCAGAACCCCTAAGAACTTTTACAAAATGGTTTCTTTAGTACACCATACATGCTTTTTAGTCTAAACGTTTATCGAAAGAACAAGGAACGCAAAGAGTGGCATTTCATTCTCACACGACTGGTCAGCACTTTATGCCAGCAACCTGTAACCATTATAAAAACAAGAAAGAATATCCAATAACATTTATTATATTCTTTATTGCACTTATAAGATGTACAGAAAATAGGTACAAGAAGTCACAATGTGAACAAAGGTGGGCTTATCCCTAAAAGAGACCTCTTCCAGCCAACCCATAGGTGTAGGAAATGTAATGTAATAACATTTAGGTTGTTTTTATTAAGATCCTTTTTGTCGACACAGTTATAGTCTCACTACTATCTTCCATCAGTCTTCCAATTGATGATGACTGAAGACCATTACAGATATGGCACTTCAAATTTAGGGTTCCGTACAAACCAGTAGGTATATAAGTCAAAGTTCACCCATCACGAGAATTTTGTCATGGTTTTTTTTTACACACTGAAATTCATAACATTTCAAATCATCATCATCATTCTCTTGCCCTGTTCCCAGTTTATCTAGGGTCTGCGCAGTATGTTTCACGCTTCCGTTTAACATTACAAATATGGAAAGCTAAATTAAAGACAAAGGTTTCTTTATCGTTTCAGTAATCCTTTAATAATATCAAAGTTTTTTATTTACTAGTCGTCTCCCGCGACGTCGCCCGCGTATATTTTGGATGTCCCGTGAAATGGTTCAAGTAAATTAATGGTTTAAAGTAATTACTATCGAGGTCACCCACACCACGCTTAAAATACTCGCTTAATATCAGCCTGAACTATAAAAATGACTTGACTATCATGTGTTAGAAAGTAAGAAAATAGTAAGGCAAAAGTAGTTAGTAGTAATCTCTCATTTAGATGCAATACTTTTTTCGGCGAAGTTCACTATCAAATATACTGAGCATTGAACTTGGCTATCATTTTTCACATTGATGTTTTTGTTGGGATATCATAACTTTTTATAGAAATATTTATTTGCTTATTCATAAATCATTAATACATATTTTGTGCAAGCTTCCATCCGCTTAATTATAACGGTTTCAGACCCTACAATTAAAAAACTTTCTTTTGTTTTCAGATTTTTTCCTTCGCTTACACATTATTACCTAGCTAGATGCCATATTTCAACTGTCTAGGTTTGTTAATTAGAGCACCGCACCCACACAATTACTTTGATAAACCATATATGGTTTTGCCATGTTTGACTTTTTGTAGTCTAGCTTATAGACCTTTTTTACTATAAAACTGTAATTTGGCATGGGTTTCTTTATATGCTAATCACACCGCCTAAAATATGTATTTTAAAATATTTTTGGGACACCTCCCTACAAGGAATGAATTATGATGAGCATGAGTTCCTACACCGAAAGGGCAACACCAGGGTTTATCTCATGAATCGTGATAGTAAGACAGTTGAAATTTTCAGAAAGGATGTATTCATGTTGCCGTTGAAAAAACAAAAACTTAAAAAACAGTTTTTTTTTCAGGTTGCTCTCATACAACTTATCTACTCTGATAATGATAATAATGAGGGGCTGCCCCATTATTAGGACTTCATATCTTTTGTATGGGACTCCCTGACAACAGATATGATGTTTATGCCATTTTCATAGATAATGGTACGGAACCCTTCGTGACCCCGAAGCGCCATTTCGCGCTAACTACAAGATTAATAGAATTATTATGTGTCACAAACACCAAAGTTGTTTTGGATATTCAGTAACAGCAATTTGAGGAACAACGGTTGTAAAAATAAAATTAAGACAGTCTCCACACATTTTCGAAAGAACAAAATTGAAAAAATTATTCAGATTTGACATTTCTGAATGCAAATATAATTGGATTATACTGAGTAATCTCTATGTTCGTCGCTCAAGTCCATGTCACCAAATAAGAGATAGATAGTCAATGCATTATTACTACACGATTCAGAAAATGTGTACGTACGTACGTAAATAACATGGAAACCTGAGTTCCATACACGAAGAGAGCTAGACCGACCTTAACTTAACCTCCAATGTTTGTATTTTGTCACAGGAGTCTAGATGTAAATAAATAAATAAAATTAAAATAGACCTATCACCTAATAATTTTCTCCCTCCCTCAAATTCATATAATATTTTCTCGTCTCCAATATACTAGAGTCACCAGGGCACAGCTTTAGCATTTGAGATTACTGCTAAACCTACAGTTATGGTTTAGCTCTGATTTTTCCAAATAGAGAAAATGTTCAAAACTACAAAAATTTGACATGAGTGTTTTATGCTTTTTGTTTATATTGTTACTATAGAAACGGATTCATCTCTACGATTGGTACAAAAATATACTTCATTTATTCACATCAATTATATATGTCGCTACAGCCTTTCTCTTTTTATTTTGCTTAACACGTAGAGGTTGGGGGTTCCATCCTCATGGCATTGAGGAGATTTATCCGCATGGTGATGATGTTTTTGATACTAATTTTCTTTTTGAAATTTATTTTCATTGTTATGTAGTTTTTTTAATAGGATTTGCTACTTTAAAAAAAAACCTAAAAATTTAATTAGTTTTTATTTTTAATTTTTTTTATTTTATATGTTAAAATGTCCAAAAATTAAAATAAATACTTATTTCGTTTTCTAAAAAAATATTGTGACTATGTAGAAAAATATTCATGATACCCCCGATTTGAACTCGCGACCTTTGATTAGTATAAGACTGGTGCTGATCCAACTGAGCGTGACGCGGCGCGGCGAAATTAGCTATTATTAGTTCTTAGGTGTTTTACGTAATTAAGTACGCAAATAAAATTGCAAAAATTGACATAGGTCCAGCGTTCGCAGTGGCGTCAAGGGGAATGAGGAAATGGTATCTCGTGCTTGTCATTTGAATAAAAAGATAGCGCTATTTCTGCTTGCATGTATAGAATAGAGATGACACGACGATCAACTGTTGCGTCAAAGTCGTTGCGCGAATCACCATCGTCACAAGTGTGAGAATCACTAAATCAGTGTTTTATGAATGAAAATGTTAATAAAACTGGAAAAAAACGATTGGACGCCCTAAACATCTTTGGTGTCTAAAGTAATCTTAAAAAGACAATTGGAAGAATTTGCTGCTTGTAAGAAAGAATACAGACTAATGAAAAAAATGGACCTTTCTTTGCCTGAACATAACACCGATAAAAACTAAAAAAAAATCATTTGATTCATAGCTGAGATCTCACTTATGTGGTCAAAATGTATATTCTTATAATCCCCTGTTCCTCACATCTGTGTAGCTTGAGCAAATCAAGATCAAAAAAGTCGAAATAGGTCAAATAAAGTGTTTTTAGATATTTCGTTATTCTGATCTAAATAACAAACATTTTGAAATCATTTTAACATGTATATGTGTAGAATGGAATTACCTACTAAAATATGTGATTTTCATAAATATAAGTCCAATAATTTGAAAACTACATAGAAAATACGAAAAAAAAGGGGCCCACTTCTGAGGCAATTATTATCGAGCAAAGTAATTACAATCGTGTTTCCAACCACAATCCAGCTTTCTAGTAATCTTCTTCTATAACATATATAGATTCGAGATTTAAATAATTAGTGTTTCCATGTTAAAACTCAATCGAAACATCGTAAAAATGGAATATCTAAGCCTTAAATCAGGTTTTTTACACTGTTTGCGTTTTTATGAATAAGGGTGTTAATTTCAAAAGCGAACATCTTCTATAAGCCGTGTACATACAAAACAGATTTACGGCTATTGTAACGCACGGCAAGCACAATAATGACTCCGCTTGCTCAGACGTAGAGGAGTTTTCAACGCGCACCACTAGATGGCACTAGGAGTAACTAGACTCGCACTACCTTTTTGTTTCTGTTTCCTCGTACACTAACTAAACTACTCTCACAAAAGTTGAGACAACTAGTTTATACCTATAACGGAAAAACTGTAGCTGGCAGCATCTCGAAGATCGATTGAGCTTAATATACTACAGTACAGTGGACTAATACTGTTAAAAAGAAAGTCAAATATTAAATAATATGGTACTCGAACATTTCATTTCATTCAATACTGATAGCATCAAATCGGAACAGAAAACTCCAAAAGTTGTGGCGGTACATACTGAATACATTTATCTCCACTCTACCCAAATATGGAAAGCACATCCCAACGGAGTAACAGAATTGGAGCCATAGAAATGTCAATGTAGGTTGTGTGAGACCTGGAAGTTACTGAAGCTATTAAATTTGACCTCAACCAAATAATGTTAGCAAGGTATTAAGCTGTTGATTAATAGGGATTGTATTTCGTATTTCAACAGACAAAGGCCCTAATTACATTGGGAATTGTGCAGCGCAGCGAACAGGTAATGATTCAGTATATGGCTTTAGCAGATACTAATTCGAGAGCAAAGGTATACTTGAAAATATATACTTTAACAACATTGAAAAATATGTAAAACGTTATTGTACCTAACTTAAAAACATGCTTTATCAACGGAGTTACAGCCTTACGGTCTGTTATATGATGTTAACTGTTTTACACTTTATACAAAATGATATCTAAATACAAACCTCTATGATCTTTTCGTTCTACAAAATATTATCGCAAAGAGATACAGCTTATCTTTTTCACATAGAGCTTTGATTCACAAAGATTTGATATCTTTTTCTTTCTCTGAGTTCACTGTAGCAATATTATAGGTGAGAAACTCGGTTCTCATATCAAAATACACGCTCATTATTTGAAGAAAAAAAGTCTACCTACATAAATTGAGACACAGATAAAGCTTTGCAGAGATTGATTGTACCGCTCCCATTTGGTATTTAATTTCCTTTAATGCTTATAAGTGAAGTTTTCTTCTGAAGTGACTTTGTTTCAGCGCTGTGTAAAGTGCTTACTGGATAAAATTACCTCGTTTAAGGCAATTACGAGAAAAGGAATAAGGCCATTACCATCTCTGTGTCTTTGTCCTTTTTCAGGGCTATTACTAAATCGTATTCGAGACAGTTCAAGAATGCTACTTCATTTTATTTAAGGGAAATTTCTTTTTGAATCTGTGGACGTGATGGGTTTTCTGGAATGCCTGTTTGGGTTCATTCATTTGAGCAGACATCAGTTTTAATGTTGGTTGAGGAGTTAATTTGAAATGGCATATTTTAATTTCGTTCAAAAATTGTGTTTGTCGTGAATTCGTTCCCTTGCGTATTCAAATGACGCCTCTGGTAGCTTCAACGCTGTCTGAGACAGAATTCGGTTGGCGTACGCTACTAACGAGATGTAAACTTGCATAATCTAACTGTACAATTGGATAACGACGAAATAAATTACATTTATTCCCGTGTACATTCATTTACCAGAGGAAATGAATCAGTAATGGAAATATTACTACACCTTTAATAAATATATTTAGTAAGTAGTAGTAGTATATACATGGATAATATGTCCGCAAAGTTTTTAACTAGGACAGGGAAAATAACAAATAAACAGTTCATTTACTATTAAAAATTTGTTGATACAATGTTTTTTATTTACATATTTTCTTGTTCAAATATTTTTAATGCGTCTGTGAAGCGTGTCAAGTTCAATTTAGCATACACTTACAGCGCAACAGTCATTAACAGTTCATTAAAATTTAATCATAATTTGATGAAGCCCAACTCAAAGGGCGTGCGAACTAATTTCCGAGCCTATTCACTATTCCTGAAATCTTAAAGCGCGCTGGAGACAGTGTAAACCAAACGCGGTGCTCAGTGAACAGACAAGTTCGCTCTCAGCGTCCCGACTCCATCCGACTCACTTCAGTACTACGCAGCCTCTGCGCGGGGCAACATGACTTAGCGCGCCGCCACCCGGCCCTACGTAATCGTGTGGAGTGCAGTGATTGTTAATAAGTGCTACACATTCATCACTCCCTGGTACCTTAATTTAATTATGACTTGAAATGTGAGTATCCCAAAATTTTATACAACCTTTTTTACGCGCTTTCCACGAGTTTTATTACACTTGTAACTTTTGTAATGGGTGTGAAAACGTGCAAATTAAAAAAGTTTTCAGTCCGAAAAAAAGGAATGAACTTTATTTAAAAGCGGTGGCTTTTATGCTAAAATGTGCTGGCGGACTTAAGGTTATTAGTAACGTTCTAGCATTTGCCAACTCATTCCCGTCATCGTTACATCCGACGGAGCGCTGAAGTAACATCAATAATATCCGTGTCTATATCCGCGGTAACGGTAACACCATTTTTACAGAGGAAATTTCTACTCCATGGCACATTTATAAAACTTTGTGAAAGTCATTATACCTACCTACAGTTTTCCAAAAAAAAAAACATTCAACTTTATTAAATAAGTGACTAGTTAAATTGAGCATACGAATACTATAATATCATATTTCTAAATTGTGAAACACCGAAATTAGGCACGAAATCCTGGAATTCTTTCTCTCTGGCATTCTTGACTAAAATTCTTAAGTTTCGCTGAAGAATGTTCCCGAAAATTACTCGTATTTCCTAAAATTAAATGATATTCTCACAAAATATTTATGCAAATAATCATAAGACTTAAAAATCTACAAAATGTTGGTGTTCATGTAACTGATTACATTAGCTACGTAATGGCTACGAGCAACGGTGCTACGAAATACGTTTTAGCTAACAAGCTTCCTTCGCGATGATGGTTCTATTGCTGTGACTTTATAATTTCTTTCGAAATTGTAAATATACGAGTAATTTCCTTTTTGCAACCAGAGACGTTCCTTCGAACGATTGGGTGCAAGTATCGATCAAGCAAGTATCAATATTATATCGTAATGATTAAATTATAAACAAACTTAAAAGCTATAACCGAAGCTATAGCTATAATATTATGTATGTTTTATTGTTGTATTTCACTTATGTACTTTTCTCATTTTTTCAAACGTATAATAAATTTAAAGGTATTACAATTTGCTACTTTGTTGATCGTATTTGTCTTCATAATCAATCATTCTTCTCTATTTACAATAAATGTAAACCAATAAATCATTTGAATAGTGCTCTGTAATAACTTACCATAGATATTTACGGAGGAATACAAACAAAACTATTCTAATATCGTATTTCTAATTTTGTGTTTGGGAAAATAACAAGTAAAAGACGACTTATCGAGTTTTTGTATAAGTAAATGAACCAGAACACAATTTTGTCACTATACAGTAATTAATTTCAGTAAAGGAACTTAGTATAATAAACAATAATTATAGGCACTTTCGTATGATTAAGTTGATAAATCGAAACAAATTATTAGTGGGGAAATAAAATACGGACTAATATTCAGTGCTAAAATATCATGACTTATGGAAAAATATTAGGATTTATATTTGTTTATTCATTAAATACGTAAAGCCGTTAAAATTAAATATAAAAATAGTATATTTTTTTGCAGTTTTATTATTGAAAAATAACCGGACTAAAAAAAGATAACGACCAAATATCTCTATGTTGATTTGAAGAGCCATCCGATTAAGATATTTGGTAAAAACCTAAGTCTTCTCTCTTTTTTCAATAAATTACATTATGACCAGCGAAGTCAAAAATTTTCTAGCGGATTAAGGTTACACTTTCAGTGCAATCCATCTCAGTGGCAACCCAATTTTGTAATAGCCTCTCATCATGCCGCTTTACGTGAGCCGCGAACAGCGAAGCTCGTGAGCAATCTAAGAAGCTTATTGTCAACACCCAACCACCCCCATTCCTATCGAAAAGCTGTTTTTGCAGACATAGAGGAACAATATTTTGCCGAAAATCCCTTTCCAAAAGGGTTTTTATATCCCAACGAAAATTTGTGAGTCGCATCTTTTTTATTAGGCATTCAAAGCCCTGAATACTTTATCTAGAATCAATTTCTGACACTCGTCTTGTTGTAGAACTATTTAAGAGTTACCCGAGAATTGTTTGAAGTATTTCATAGCTGGTTTTGAACTAATAAATGTTAGATAACTATGTCTGAAATAATCCATTGTTGAAGACTTGTCGAATTTAGAAATGTGTACAACTTCGATAAAGCCTCTGGGTTGATATTCAAAACAAATCTTTAGAGAATTTGAGTTCAAGTACCAAGTGTGTTTTAGACCGAATGAAATAAGTATTTTTTTTTGATTTTGAATGATTCAATGTTATTGCGTCAAATATAGTAATTTTAAGTAATTACTCGTAGGTACTTTTGTTGATATTTTATGTATTTTAGGTGGTCATTAATTATTTTGGTAAACAAAGCGGACACATTTCCATCTCCCAGTTTGTAATCATATTACGTTAATTGTATGTATGACATTGTGATGAAACATCATTCATTTCTCACATTTCCTAGTAAATCCAAACACAACCTAGGATTTCTAAATAAGTAAATTCAAATGACATTATGTGCTCTAAATCTTTTAAATATTATATTCAACTCAAAGCGTTCATCCTAAATATCGCATTCCATTACATTAGTTTCTTCAAATATCAGATAAATAAATTCAGAAGCTAAACGCTTAAACGATATCGCTAGACGCTATTTTTAATTAAATTTGAGTACTTAGTGATCCGCGAGGGAATAAAAATCCGTTAGGCTTATAATGATCATACATAATAAAGTACTGAAAACGTTTTGGTGTGGGCTTATTAATAGTGTTCTTTTTATTAACATAGTATATATAAAATTAATAACTTTACAAAGAGATAAATAAACAATAATCTACTTTCAATTTACTGAATACAATACGAATATGTTTTCCATTCCTTATGATATAAAAGTACGTTATAAACATGGTCAAAACTAATTAATAATAGTGCTATGATAAATTAAAGTTACTCTACATTTTTAATTAGTGCTAGTTTGATTAATGAAACCAAGCGCTTCTGAATAGAACTTTAGCAGATATTTATTAGTGAGGAAGCAAAAATTAATCAACCCGGTGCTTAAGCATTGTGTAAAAAGCTTAAGCTTAACTCTTTTAGCTTTATAAGGCAAAGAAAACAAAGTACATTCTTACTTTGAACATATATAAAACCTATAAGAAGCTCACATACGAGTGCTATGTCAATCTTATTAATCAATTTTTATTAATTTTTGCCTGTGTGTGCAAATAGAATCAGTCAGTTCTACTTCAACACAACTTTATTCATAATAAGTTTTTTGTTGTTTTCATATTTAAATTCAAATAGCGTTATCAACTTTTATAAAAATAGCAAATACCTACACCTTAATATTCTATTTTGTCACAGCTTCATGTTGTTTTTTGTTGTTTCGAGTACCTGAACTCATGCTTCCACATATCCATTGTTAGTTTCTTCATATAACTTATGTGGATTCATGTGATTCTTCAAGTTTTTATTTAAAACCACCAAGGTGTTAAGACCAATGTAACTGTTGGTTCTTAAAATCTTACAATTTGGAATAAAACCAGTAGAAACATTTTCAGGTGACCTTTGTCACAAAGGCTCGTTCAATAGATGAATAGAACTTGTCAAGTTGAAGATGTAGGTTATCGCAGACCGGCCTAATGTCAAATCAAATCAAATTACTTATTCATAAACACACCACAATGGGATCCCCTCGCCCTGTCACACCCGTGTTGGGTCCCTTGACCTGGTAACTTAAATTTAACATTCAGGGCAAACTAAAATGTTAACAAGTTAATCATCATCAAAATGTTCGTGAAATAATTATGGAATGTTGCGAGGTGAATGTACTATAGTTGGTAATGCATTTGCTAACAAGAAACGGCGCAAGAACCGCACAGTACTTGATCCCTCGATTTATTAACGAATAACCTTCATCCGTCAAGAATGATTTGAACAAAAAGAATATTAAATTTAAGTCAAAAACGTACTTTCTTGCCATCATAGATTAGCATACTGTGCTTCTTCTGAGTTCATGTTTAATTTATCATTTATGTGTACGTTATTGTAAAAAAAATCCTAATAATAACTTTATGTAACTGGTTGCCTCACTCAAGCACTGTAGGTAAACTTAACGGCAGAAGACAGATAAATGTACAGTTTTTTATGTCAATCAAAC
This sequence comes from Pyrausta aurata, assembly GCA_963584085.1. NCBI lineage: Eukaryota > Metazoa > Arthropoda > Insecta > Lepidoptera > Crambidae > Pyrausta > Pyrausta aurata. The sequence continues at coordinate 6,826,581 of OY757268.1, forward strand.
ACACTTTTTGATAGATTGCATAACACGTGATAGCAATAAATAAATAAAACATACGACCTGTTTTACAATATCCTTATAAGTTTTGGTGAGCGTTATCTGTCTAATACTTCATACGAAATGACGTTCCTGAATTATTTATTGGTCGGTACCTATTTGGCTATGGTGAAACAGACTTAATTACTATGAAATAACGTGTTAAATAGCAATAAACCTGAAATAAAGCGCGGAATAATAGCCGTATAATCTCACACAAAATGGGTGTAAAACCACCGATCCATCGGATGTTAGGGACAAAATGAAAAATCTTCTCTCTTTTCTTCTTAAGCTCACAGCTAAGATCCAATTTCAAACTGGGACGAAGATAACTTTGTGCTGTAAGCAAAGATTTAACGAAGCACGTGTGGCCAATTTCACTCAGAGCACAAATAAAAAAGCATTTCTTACCCAGTTGTACCTTTTTACTGATTAAATTCGTGGTACAGTTTATGCCATGCATTATTTATGAGAGCTAGGAAACTAAACTACTTCTAAACTTAAAACTGCGTTCTAAAGTTTGATAATTACGTATCGTAAATTACTAATTGTAGTTGGATACCTATGTGTTTGAGTGACATTGCCAAATCGCAGCTAACTTTACTATTGTAAAGAAATGGTAGGTACTTAAAATACAAATGGCCTTTACGTCTATTGCAGACGGTTTATGGTGCAATGTTTGTGCATCGCTTTTCGTGACTATACAAGCCAATGCGAAAACGGCAAAGTCTACCACATGCGCGACAAGAGAAGTTTGCGACCGATGGAGTCATGTCGCTTTGATGTCTTCTCTGTCTCTTAAAATATAAGCACAATTATTAGTCCAGTACAATCAAACATTTGAGCTTGTGTTAAATAATTGTGATAGGAATGTTTTTAGCACACTCATTGATGATAGTTAGTTAGTTAGTTAGTTAGTTTGGCTGGGGTGTTTTCCGCACTTAGCCTCACGATTGGGCCATTGTACGTATGTCCCTTCTTTTCATTCTAGCCACCCCAGGCTCTCCCAGAAGGCTAGCAATCTGCCTAGATTGCTAAAGGCCTCTGGGAATGTAGCCGGGGATTTGAGAATGTTTGCCCGTTGTTCCACCACACTCACGCACTCCATGAGCACATGCTGTGGTGTTTCTTCTGCCTCCATGCAACCTCTGCATAGGGGACTGTCTGTGACACCTATTGTGAATAGATGTTTGTTTAAGAGACTGTGGCCAGTTATAGTGCTTATAACTATGCGCAATTTGTCTCTTGGTAACCGGATGAGGTTGCGGGCAAGCCTTTTCGAAGCTTCCGGAATTGCGTCTTTTGTTTGCCTGCAACCTTCACCATTTCTCCACTCTGCTTGGTGTGCTGCTTCGGTTTCTGCACGTAGCCAAGTTCTTATTTGGGCCTGCGGTATAGGTAGTAATGGTTCCGGGCCATATACCGTTGTCGCTGAGCCCCTCTTGGCTAGTTCGTCGGCTGCGTCGTTGCCTAGTGAATTGCTGTGTCCTTTGATCCATTGCAAGGTTACCTTATTTGTGTTTGCTATAGATTGGAGTGCTTTATGGCACTCCCAAATAAGGACAGATTTGATGTTATTGTTTTGTAGGGCCTGGAGCACCGATGCGCTGTCCGAGACGATTTTAATGTGTTGTTCTTTTACATCTCTGGCTGCAACCGCCTGTGCTGCCCTAGTGATGCCGATACATTCTGCTTGAAAGATTGTGTTTAGTTTGTCTAGAGTTGTTGATATATTAATGTTTAGGTCATTCGAGAAGACTCCAGCTCCTGTACCCTGTGAGGTTTTGGAACCGTCTGTGTATATCCTAACTTCCTTTATACCTGAGCTGTCTCTAGGCTCCTCAGTGAGTTGGATATTGTATCTTCTGTCGAAGACATGTTGGCTTAGTGTTCTGTCCATGGGTGCGTCCAAAAGCGGTTTTTCTTTCAGGGTCCTATCTAGGATTTTTGAATGTGTAGTCACTGTGTTTTGTTTCCATAGCCCGTTCGCTCTGAGTCTAAGGGCAGCTGCCTTTGCTTCCTCCTGGATTACCAGATGAAGCGGTCTTAAATTCAGGAGAAACTCTAGCGCGACTGATGGAGTGGTTCTCATACATCCTGTGGCTGCAATGCTTGCTAAACGTTGTAGGCTTTGAAGTTTAGATTTGATCGTGGTCAGTTGTGTTCTGGGCCACCATACAACCGCTCCATAGGTAAGCGAAGGCCTGATAACTGATGTGTAAAGCCACAGTGTGATCTTGGGGTTAAGACCCCATTTCTTGCCAACAAGTCGCTTACATTGGTAGAAAGCTATACAGGCCTTCTGCATTTTATCATCGATATGGCTCCCCCAATTCAGTTTACTGTCTAGAGTGATGCCCAGATATTTCACTTGTGATGAGAGAGCTAGTTCGGTGTTAAACAATTTTGGTAGCTGTAGTTCTGGTAACTTCCTTTTGTTGGTGAAAAGGATGAGTTCTGTCTTTTTCGGGTTTACTGACAGCTGGTGCTCGTCACACCATTTTTCTACGATCCGAAAAGCGGCACGCATTATGCCACATAAGAGGTTTTCCGCGTTTCCGTTTATCAGTATGGCTAAGTCATCCGCATATCCAATAGTAGTATATCCTCTTTCATTTAGTTTACTCAGGAGGCTATCTACTACTATGTTCCATAGGAGCGGAGATAGGATGCCACCTTGTGGGCATCCCCTGACTACTGTCGCACGCGTGGTAGTGTGTGTGGTTATTTGGACTGCCCTTTTGCTGACCAGCTCCGTTATCCATTTTGTTATTACTGGTTCTACCTTTAGTTTTCTTAGGGCATGGTTAATACTGTTGTGCATGGTTTTATCAAAAGCCCCTTCTATATCAATGAAAGCGGCTAGTGTTGATGCTTTGTTGTTGATGGCCGACTCGATTTTGTGCACTACCATGTGTAGTGCTGATTCTGTCGATCTGCCTTTCCTATATGCGTGTTGTTGTGGGTGAAGTGTTTTGTTTCTTAGCACCTCATCTCTTAGGTATCTGTCAACCAGTCTTTCTAGCGTTTTCAGAAGAAATGAAGTTAGGCTGATTGGCCTGAAGGATTTGGCCAGCGTGTAGTCTCCCTTGCCTGGCTTAGGTAGGAAGACTATCTTTGCCTCTCTCCATGGCTTTGGTATGTATTTAATTGCTATACATGCTCTGTATATTGGTAGTAGGTGGGTGATGATCTCTGGCAAGTTCCATTGCAGAAGGGCTGGGAAAATCCCATCTAGGCCCGCAGATTTGAATGGTTGGAAGCTTTTTAGGGCCCAAGTAATTTTTTCCGCTGTCACGATTTTGGTTGCAACTTCCCATTCCTGTGATGTTGGTGTCTCTAAGAGTTCCTCTGGCCATTCTGGGTCTGGCGCGATTTTACACCCTGGGAAGTGGGTTTCTAGTAGAACCGTGCAGGTTTCTTGGTCTGTGTTTGTAAATGTACCGTCTTCTTTTCTTAGGGATCCCAGAAAATTGAGATCACCTTTAGACAGTATTTTCTTTACTCTCGCGGCTTGATTTGTTGAGTCGATGCTGCTACAGAAATTGTGCCAGGCTTCGGTTCTCCGGTACCTGATACGTTTCTTGTAGTGTTTTTGTGCTGTCTTATACTTTTCCCAATCCTCAGTGGTTCGGGTGTTTTTGGCTCGGTTAAACAGTGTCCTGAGAGCCTTTCTTAGCCTTTCTAGTTCTGGCCCCCACCATTGACTTTTGCCTGAGTTATTCGGTGTAACGGTGGGACAGGCCTGCTCATAACTGTTAAGTAGGGTTGTGGTTAGGGATTGCACGGTATGTTCTATGTTAGTCGTATTGAGTGTTACATCGGCTGTTTTGAGGCCGTTTAATGCTTTTGTTAGTATGTTGCTATATTTTTCCACGTCCGTTTTCCGAGGATTACGGTATGGAACGGGGTCTGCTAGTTTGAAGTTTAGTTGGAAGCATACACGCCTATGATCAGCGAAGGATGGTTCTTTGGACACGTGCCATCCATCGATGAGGTCCGCCGCCTTGTGTGTAGCTAACGTGATATCTATGGTAGTTTGGCATCTTGAGGTCACGAACGTTGGTTCCGTGCCCCTGTTCATGATGTTAAGGTTAGTTTGTAGTAGGTATTCAGTAAGAAGCTCACCCCTCTTGTTGGTATCCTTACTTCCCCACAGAGGATGATGCGCGTTGCAGTCCGCGGCGATGACCAGGTCCCAGTCCATTGCCTCACAGTGTAGTACCAGCTCGGCTAGTTCCTTGGCTGGAATGTTGCCTTCGCTTGGCATATACACCGAAGCCAGGACCAGGGTGGTCTGGTTCTCTACGAGGACTTTTACTGCGGTAAGATCTCTGGAACAGAATTGGTTAAGCAAGGTGGTATTTGTGGTTTTAGGCATTATAATGCAGGTTCTCGGTTTTTCAACTGGTGTCTTGAGTAATATCTTACCACTGATGTTGTTGAGGCCGCATATGGTGTTGTTCCTGATCCAGGGTTCCTGGATCAGCGCGACGATCCTGTTATCTACCTCCAGCACTCTGCGTAGTGTGGCCGTCGCGATTTGTTTGTGCTGGAGGTTGGTTTGTAGGATTTTGAGACTAGGGGGGGGTGGGGCTACGTAGGACGCCATCTTCGTCACTCGTATCCCCCGCACTCTCTGTGGGCGAACTCATCATGTCCAGCCAGCTCGGACCCGGTTGGGGAGCTGCTGAACTAGATGGTCCCGGTGTCTCACCTGGTATTGCGACGCTGGGTTCGGCCGGCGCAATTGCCTCTTCATGCGCAAAGAAGCGGATATATCCGCTTCCCGACATGTGGGCAATGCGACGTTCTCGGTCCAGGATGGTCTGTCGCTGGTCTTCCGGGATTCCCAGTATGAGATGGACTACTCTCTCGCTGGACCCTGGTTCACCTGGTTTGTCGTCGTCCGTCATGTCATACAGCAGCCAGGAGTCAACTCGGTACCAAGGGTTCTGGGCACTGAGGACTCTCTGAAGCATGCTGGAGTCAGTGATGCGGGTGTGTAGTAGAAGCCCTGCTTTGAGCCTCTTTTTCATGTCTGACTGTCTAATGACAGTCAGAGTGGTTTGTGGTATAGGTGAGGGAATGTTCCTAACCTCCCTCTCCAGCCAGTTGAGGGCGTTCGCATTCTCGCACCACATCGCCAGCACCCCGTCCAGAAGGAAGGGGCGTCCGCGGAAAGATGGAGCCTGCGTGCCCGGGGACGGTAGAGACAGAACAGCCTGAAGGATTCTATCATCGATAGCCTCCCTAAGCTGCACTGCCTGTTCCTGCGAAAGGTCGCGCGGCGGAACGGTGATGACCGCTACCCTCAGGTGCGATTGACTCGCATCTGCGTAGCTCTCCGCCCGCCTCTGCCTACCGTCGGTTTTCGGACGTTTGGCTTCCCCCCTGGGGGACCGAGTATCGTCCAGGCGAGCTCGCTTCGTGGAAGCGCGGTCGTCCGGACCATTCCCGGCCCCAGGTTGCTCACCTACGGGAGCAGTGGGAGCCACCGTCTCCGACCTTCGGTTGCGGCTACCCTTCGGCTTCCGTCTCCTCTGGCGAAGTTTGGGTGGTCGTGTTGGTCGGTTTGGTTGTGGTAGAGTCGCCGTTCCATGCCGCCCCACCTCCGCAAGGGTCACCCCTGCTGAAGTGGAGGGCACGGGCTCGCTGGGCATTGCTGCCACTGCGGCCGGCGTCTGCGTTTGGTTGGTATTAGGTTGGTCTGCTTCCCTTCCCGCGTGCCCCCGAGAGGGAACACGATCCGTTTGGCTTCCCAACCCTTGGTTTGTGTGTCGGTCTGTGGGCCGCGACTCTGCGGGCTGGTGGGCCGTCCCCGACGCGCACGCGGTGGGGTGAACACTTTGGGGTCGACCCACCATCCCTCGGTTTGTCGTTGCAGCTTTGGGCTTTCGGGTCCCCTCTGTTGCACGGCCGGTGTGGCGGTTGCGGTCGGGTCGGCCTTCTTGCCCTCTGCTGCTGGTAGTTGGCGCCGGTTTGGCGGTCCCTTTGCAGGGGCGCCTCCGAGCGACAACAGTCCATTCCGACACCGTTGCAGTGTCGGCGGTGGATGGTATGGCCTCCGCCAGACCTGAAAGGTCAAGGCTCGGGCCGTGTTCGGTGGACGGGGTACTCCCCGTCGGTGTGTGTGGTGTGTTTTGGCCAGTAGTATTTACCGAAGGACGGGCCTGGGTCTCCACCCGTCCTTGGTCGTCGGTAACATTACAACTCCCAGACCCGGGTATCTGGGAGAGCCGGGCGCTAGCCGGATCGCATGGCATAATATTCTCATTGGTATCACTATTCATTTTACGAGAAAAGGTTTGGGAGATAGCTACAGGGGTTCCCCATGTCCCTGCACCCAGACTTTTTGAGGTTATTTAGGCCTCATGGTTCCTGGTAACCGGGTTTGGATTGGGTTATTTACTGCCGCCCAATATTCGGCATTGACAACTTTTTACGGCCGGTCGGTGTGCGGGTGGTAGTGCACACCGATAGCGTTGTCCGTCAGCCAACCCTCCTCTTTTCGCATCTGGGCTTGGGACCAGCAAGGGCAGAGTTACTCATTGATGATATTGTACCAATGAATCCAGCAAAATTGTGATCTTGATCTCTGACCGGAATTTAATAAAAAATCGAGAAAGATGGTTTAACAAATTTTAGGGATAACTCGCTGGTTTTCGTAATCAAATGCAATTAAAGCAAATGTTGGCTTCTTTGATATTCTTTCAATGAAGACAACATTTGTTTTAATATGACACGAAGAAAATAAATCTGCAGATCTGCAGAATAGTTTTCAAGATAAAACTTATCGAAATTCGTCACTTTTTTCGGAAAAAGTTGGCAATTTTTTTTTAATTTAGAAAACTTAACTTAAGAAATACAAGTTGAAACGGTCTAACAAAACAAAATATATATTTGTTGGCTTTAACAGCTTTATTATACAAAGGGCGTATAAAGTTGTACACAATCGAGTATTTCCATCAAGTTATCAAAGAACCTTTTCACAATACTCACGCACGCAATAGGTCGTGCAAACATTTACTGCTGAACTTGAATCTGGCGCTCGCACACATTTGTCAATAGACTTAGTATGAGAGAACATTATATTTTAACATAGTACTTGATTTCTGAGAGCATTTTTTAGACTTATTTTAAGCTCAATCCGTATTCGCTTAATAAAGTTACGAAATTATTTATTCATACTCTATTGTGTATTAGCAATAAATAAATGATTAAAAATAAAAAGCCTTCAAAAACCTGATGAGAATTAGCTTAAAATAAGGCATTTGTATTTTTTCACGCAAAACCAAATTATTTTAAACTCCTTTTGAAACATTTTTGAAATTTTGAGATTTTTTTTACATATCACAAAAAAAACTACTAAAATTGATATAACTTACACTGTGCTTACACACTAAGTTGGAAAATACTATTTGATTGAACTAAATCATCTTGCTATGACTTTGATTATTCTCGTTTTTGAGTCTCATTATGATATTTTACACACCTGCTTGGAAGCTTTAAAATATCAATATACTGAAATATTATGAAATACCAACGATATTACATACAAACACTTAGATGACCTCCTCTATTTGAAGTCTGTTAAAAAAGACATGAAGCCGTAATGATGATATTTCTTATTTAAGACCCACTTCGTACCTTGGTTGATGGGTAAACGTAAAAACAGAACTTCTTTACTTTACCAAAAACTTCGATGGAAACTTACAATATATAAGTGTCACTTTCAGTTGCGTAGAATTTACAATTTAAATTTTTTTCTAATTCAAATTGCCCTGCGTATTTTCCGAGCGTTCCCTTATTTTGTTAGCTTTGCCATATTTGCTTAGGAAATTAAAGCTCAAGTGTTTTCTGTATTCATCCCTTTACTCAGTCGCGGTTTTATAAGCTCTCTTATAAGGGATTTACGGGTTTAAGTGCCACTTATCAACACCAGATAATTCGTTTTATTTTAATCGAAATACTTAACTTTTTTTAATGCGTATTAGGAGATCGTAACTTATGTTGTTTTATTTTAAAGTATTTTATTTTACATTTACTGTTTCGTGATCGCGTGTTACAAGAATACTTTTATTAATTTTTCACTTACACATAATTTTTTATTAACTTCTCCAACAATTTATTAAGATGTTGACTGGAATAAGTCGAAGTAGATTCGGCTTCCTTTGCATCTTCAAACATTTCTTCTAAGTAAAAATCCATAAACTGTAAATTATTTTCTTCATCTAGGTATGTTTGTGAAATATTATCTGTCAATGTTATCCATATTCTCCTTTTTTGGTATCTTTTAACCAGTGTTTTCTTAACTTTGGTATAGTTGGAAGTGCTTGTAATTTCTGTGTGCAAATTTGCAGGTTGATATTCAATCGGTATTTCATAAATCTGCCCACTAGTTGTAGCTATTGAGGTTATGCATAAAACATTCGATTTTCCATCTTCGGTAGGTTTGACTTCGAAATCGAATCTCAGTTTCTCCATATTACTTGTGATCGTAGCAAAAATGTAGTTTTATAATAATGTAGAGTTGAAATAAAAGCCAAATTGCGTTTCTGTAAAAATTATAGATTTATTTACATTAGTCTTTTAAACAACACAAAATCTCACATTGAATTCTCTTATCAACAAAATCTTACCTGTAAAAATTATAGAAATTTAAAGTCTCTATTTCCAGTTTTCTACAGTTTACGTATTTCGAAATTAACTATAAAATTTTCACAATAAAACTCAGAATCTGAAATTAAGTGTCCGTCAAAAGTGACGTGTCATCATCTCTGACAGTTACCACCATAGTGGCCAGTTCTATTAATAAAAAGGTTCAAAAAAAAAATGCTAACTCTTTTTACATCTATATTAAAAAACTTTACTAACGGAATGTTTGACAAAAAGTAAAACGAAATGTATTTAATAAAACACACTTTTACGGATTGATTTCGCGAACGTGGCCGTGGTCACAGGCAGACCTGTCTGTGACCACGGATGCTGTAAGTAAAGCATTCGAAACGTCAGGCATTAAATAAAAATAAACGTTCGCGAAATCAATCCGTAAAAGTGTGTTTTATTAAGTAATGAGTATTCGCGTAAACTTCAGAACCAAATATGAAAACGAAATGTAGTTTATTTTCGCTTTTATTATATAGACAAAACGAAATGTATTTGTTCATTTCAAAACCTTAAATGAAAGTCATATTAAACTTAGTTTTGTCAAGAATTTGATTTCCAAATAAATCAGGTTACTGTTTCAGAAGATAGCCAGGATCACAAAATTACAAATACTTTTCAAAATAACGACATTTGAAATATTCAAATAATAATATTTGAAACAGTTATAAATAGTTTTTTTTCACAATATTTATTTCGTTAAAATGATAAGCTTGCGTTATTGTCACCAGAATATATAGAACAAGAAGGTAACATATTATACTGAGTTAAAATCGCATATTGACATGGCTTTAAGACAAAAAATTAAGGAAATTCAAAAATCGTTAAAAAAAATTAAATTCTAGTATGTCCTGTTTCACAATGTTTCAATAAGTTTTGGTTAGCGTTATGTGCCAAATACTACATACGAATTGGCGTTCCCATAATATTTAATTTATTCCTTGGTTGGTGCTTTTCGCCGATGGTGAAATAGGCCCTAAGTGTTGTGTAATAAATTCTAAATCAAGTAAGGAAAAAATCTTTAGTGCCATAAATAACGACATTATAAATACGCATTTCGCAAAATTTTACGAGATGGACGAACGACGAGACGACTCGAACTCACTTCAATAAATTGATAATGCGATTTCGTAAATAAATGAAGTCGGTCGTCATTACAGTTGTTACTTTGACCTCTTCGAGGGCACAATTTGTTTCGGCTCGGTAGGCTGATTACTTCACAAGAAAAACAATGATAAAAACGGGACTCTCGAAACCCTGCCGTTAACGTTATTTGACAAAATTATACCCAAGTGTAGCTTTTGATGATTGAGGCCCAATTTCTTCATCGATAGTAATTGTAACGTTACCAGCGGTTGAATATTTACGATTGTGTGTGTTTTGAAGAAAAAATAAATTAACCAAATGTCAGAATGGATATTTTAATGACCATTTGGTTGAGGTATTTTTTTTTGATCAAAACACACATAATCGTAAATATTCAAGTAAAAGAAAGTAAAAAAAGAAAAAATACCTAAATCAAATGTCAGAATGGCTATTTTAATTACCATTGGTTCTTCAAAACATACACAATCGTAAATATTCAACCGCTGGTAACGTAACTTTACCATTACTATCGATGAAAAAATTGGGTCCATTACCAAAAGCAAAGCATTACATTTTGAGAGCAAAAACTAGATCCAAGTTTTGTATTGATTCTTGAGACAATTACAGTGCTCACCCAAATCATATTTGGAATCACAGTAATTTTATTTTGGTTGTTATGTTTTTGATACATATTTATCTACTTTATTTGGTAACGGATTCTATGTAGTTAAAAGTGATACCATGGCTTTTGAGGTCATTGACTCTACTCTATATACTCTTTTGATACACATATAGGATTGACTTTTAAAATAATTATTTTTTTCAAAAGAACACAACAGTTTCTTGTGGTCTTATTAAGCTAACTCGCATTTTATCACCATTTACCTACCTAACTAAGATATAAACACGCCTATCAATGCGTTGTAATGTTTCCCTTTGTCCTTATAAGTTATTGTATGCACTTTGCGCACGCACTGCTTTATCGATGTGATTATGTGGTTTGCCTCGGTGGGCAGCGGTTAGAAGGTCGCATTTTAAAGCGATGGCTGCGCCAGAGGTCTCAGGTTCGATTCCCGGGTCGGGCCAAAATATGTACCTGGGTTTTTCTGTTCAGTAATCTCAGGGAAGCCCGGAGTTCGGAAGTTGGTGGTGTTTTACCCCGTGCCTCGGAAAGCACGTGAAGCCGTTGGTCCTGCGCCTGATCTCTCTCCGGTCGTGTCAGAATGCTGTCCCATCGGCCTATTAGAGTGAAATGAATAGAGAGTGCACCTGTGTTTGCGCACACACTTGTGCACTATAATATGTCCCGCGCAGCTGGTTAGTCGTTGTGACTGGCCACCCTTGTCGAAATCGACTATGGGGACTATATTATTATGTGGTTTGAAGTGGTGAGCGCCTGATGTCCTGTCCTGTAATACAGGTATTCGATACCTAGTATTGGTATGAAACTCTCACCCAAATTGCTTAAAATAATATAATTAATCTGTTTTTCATCATCTAATGTACGTGTTGAATATCTGTGTCAGTGAATATAACATTTGATTTCATTCGAATGCAATGTAAATAACTATTAGCTATAAAATTTAAAACTGTTTTTTGCTACTACCTGTATAAATGTAAAGTTAAGTATCGATATATTTTAATACTTTTGAGTGATGTTTTTATAGGTTTTAATGGACTTTTAAATAAGACGGTTTTCAGGCTATCATAAAGCCAAGCATCCGGTCTCTTCCATAACAGTATCCTATTAAAGTTGCCGAAACACTAGGGCTATCTCAACTTCTCAGGCAGCTCGGAATAGTTGTTTTGTGGTTTTGTTGAAGCATCGGCGCCGGTCGTTAAGCTTCAATGAGCCCAATTCTGGCGATACACTGACTAAAACTAAAGTAAATGTCTCTTTCTCTTCTTCACAAATGAAAAGAGTGAGACTACAATAATTTAGAGATATCAAACTAAGCAGCTGTCAGTTGAACAGAAAATTTGGAACAATTGAGAGGACATTAGAGGCCGCTACTAAATTGTATATGGATTACACTAACCACGTAAATTTCAAGCAACTGACAGCCGTTTAGTTTAACCACTGTAGTCTATATCTTTTCTTGTTTAGCAGAGAAAGAGTCATTTACTTTATCTTTAGTTGGTGCTTTACTAGAATCAGGCTCAAAGTTCTTTCTTTCTGTGCCCCTGTCATTTGTATTTAAAAATTAGAGGAAAAAAATTAAACACTTTTGCCAACCATAAAAGCATACCATTAAATTGTTAGGGCCTGTGTAACAATGTATGTTCGTGTTATATGTCCACACCTTCATGCGAAACGACGTTCCTTAAAATATGAATTCTTCTTTAGAGCTTATTTGTTGATGGTGAAACAAGTCCTAAGCATAGGTGATTTGGCACCTGCACGATAAAAGATCAGTTAAAGTTTAAACCAGTGCCATTCTTTATTTTAAAGCATTCGAAATTGTGTTATGTAAGTGTTGTCTGAAAATGACAGTTTAGCGAGTACATAGGTAATACTATCATGCAAGAGTATGATACTCATAAACATGGCACAATGTCATTACAATATGTTTGTTAAAATTAATAGTTTTGTAAATATTGAGTTATCGACGGACCATTTTGTATTGTACAGTAATTGGATACATACAATGTTGAAGCAACATTCAAAATTAGGTTGATTAGTTTGGCTTGAAGCCTAAAACAGCCACAGATTCGTTCTGGGTCAGTGTGATTGTTTCATGGCCTTGTTTCCCCATAATAATCAGAAGGAATTTTACGTAACTCTAACAACATGTTCATACGGCAACTATTCGTTTGCAAATTCAAGAGCTCGTCAAAATATGCTTAGAAAACAAACTTTTACACGCGAAAAATCATATTTTCGTCTCCATACAAGTATTTTTTTTATTATTATTTTTTATTATCATTGTTAAAGACGTGAAACGGAACGCAAGAGAGTAACTGGCGTAGAACGGAACGCAGCGAGAACTGAGATAAACGTTTGATTTGAATTTGAATGTAGAATGCAGAAGGTGTTTTAGGAGTGTGAGAAGGAGGTTGTTGTGAGATTGGTATGCTAGAAAATGGAAACAGTAATCCTGTGTAGCAAGCAAAGTGTTAATTTTTTTTTATAGGGATAAGTTTAACATGTCTCTCTGTGTATCCGTCTGTGGTATCGTAGCTATCAAATGGATGAACCTATTTTCGTTCAGTTTTTTGTGTCGTAAATAATTTTATCTTGAGTGTTCTTCATCATCATCATCATTTCCAGCCCTTATTCCCAGTTCATCTGAGGTCGGTTCATCGTGAGTGTTCTTATCCATGTTAAATGACCTTTCTTCACCTTATTGTACCATATTTCAATGAGAATAAATGAATCTGAATCTGAATGAAAATCCAGCCTTCTCTGTATAAGTTACACGTGAACATCACTAGCATTACGCTTTATGGGTTATTCAAAACACGCACGAACCAATTACAAACGCTTAGAATATTTATCCTACCCAATCTAAGTTGGAAACTTAGTGAAGATGTTAACGTAGAGTTACCGGTAAGAGAGGTTATTTTCACGTTACGTTTATAAGTTCTGTCATATAACAAAAACGATGAAGTAAATGAAAACTTAATAGGTCTTCGATTAATGAGATAGGTAATTATTTTAATCACTCTTTCGAGCTTGAAACGATGAAAATAAGAAAAAAGAAGAACTAAAAATATAAGCAAAATGTATTGATATCGTATTTAGTATTTTTTTTTAAAAAGAAGCTTGGTAACACCCCACTGATGGCAAAGACAATCATGGTATGAGGTGGAATGAGCCATACTCTGCCACAAAATACATAAGCGGTTTTTTTCCAATCTTTACACTTTTCCGCCATTCTATTAACCTCTTACGCGTATTGTATATTGTGATTGTGTAGAAAATAAAATACGTACTGAAAGATTTCGAAAAAAATATGCACCCAATACAGAATTTCTTGTTAATTTTTTTTATTAACATAGGTTCAAACTTTTTGCTGTATAAAAGTAGTATTTACTCGTTTGTGTGCAAGCAAAATAAAAGTTTAATTTGTCCTTTAACTAGGCATACAAAGAAAGTAAAAGAAGTATGCTAATGGCATCTTTAAGTAACTAGGAGTCAAAAGTTAAAAATATGACTAATAGTAATTTATTAGGCACCTTTAAGTATCAATAGAAATATAATCAATCGTAATTTATTATTTACAGGTGAAGGGGCATGATGCGTCTTCTGTGATGTTCACTCTAATATGCAGTGGGACGGCCTCTACTTCGTGTGTTTAGCGTTATGCTGCCTACATACTGCGTCTGGTAAGTTAACTATATACTTTTTATTAAAATAAACACTTCAACAAGCTTGCCAATGTATTGGTGGCCGAGTGGTTGAGGCATGTGCCCAGATAGCGTAAGACGCAGGTTCAATTCCTTGCCTGACACAGTTGTTACTAAGTTCCAGCCAACATGGCTTCACTTTAAATATCACCATGTACGCCCAGTTATTAAGTTCGTTGTGGTGGCTACTATAATACAGAATTAAAAACATTTTCTAATGTTTGTTTAAAAACTCTGTACACAGAACAAATGTTGCAAGATATGCGTAGTAAAGGACAGCTCAGGTACAAACCTTCTTCAGATACGTTTTCTATGTCAGTTATGAACACAACCGTAAAATATCTAAAACAATTTTCATTGAAATCAATAGTGTTATCAACGCTTGTCATGTGTTTACAATAAAAACAAAAACAAAACTCACACAAAAGCTGTTGAATATAATCAAACCATCTAGGTAAAATTGCGAATATGAATAAATTAAAACACACCACTGTATCCTAAAGTTTTATGATAAAATATTGAAACTTTAGTCTACGTTGATTATTCAAAAATTAATTACAACTCTACGCTATATAACACGGTGCAAACAACCCTTCAGGGCAGTATCAACAAACAATTTTAATTACGTAGGTACGAAAAGTACACGAAAATAATAATCGTTTAATGTAAAATCGTTTTTGAGTTCGTAACTATCAATATGGTACTTTTTACGTTACCAGGAGGCCAATTCTAGAGCAGTTCACATACGAAAAGTTCAGTTATCGAATTTTCTTTTTAAAAGAAAATACATTTATTGCTTTATTCGGTTCTCGATTTCTATGCATTTTGATTTCTTTCGTGCCGTAGTTTTTTACGTGGATTTATATAACTTAATGTTTTTTTTTAATTGATACTCGTAATCGAATTACCACACGAAATAAGTTAGATCATGCGAGAATCGGCCTTCGGGCTCAAAATTGAAAATATAAGCTCCACTCAATGAAAAATATAAGTAGATAAGGAACAATGACATGGTAAAGAATATGTGGGCAGCGGTGCGGAAGGTAGGTAAGAAACCACCACACTATCTTCCCTTATTTGGAGTTTTTATGGAAAAAAACCGGAACGGCAAGAACCTAGCTCTTGAAAGGATGATGATGAATGATATGGGCAGTTAAATAGACGAAACGTCTTGGCGATTGTGAACAAGCTCCATTAAGTCATCAAGTATTTATTTATTTCTACTACTCACAGCATCAAAAAATATCATATTATTTCATACTCAAATTCATATGCATACTGCACATTAAAAGTTAATTAAGTAAATTAACTTTATTGAACCCCCTTACGAAGTAATAATAAAGTATTGGGCAATATAATCTTAATCTTAATACAACCGACAGATCTTAATTTGAAGAGGTGCAATTAAAAAAAGGGATTATTTCTCAAGAATAAAAAAAACTAGAAAAGGTAGGCAGGTACTTCTAGGTAAATAAAGTTTGAGTATAGATGTTATCTGTCCGAAGGTATTTGCGTAGTTAATCTGAGGGGTGTTGCAAAAATAAACAGTCCATGTGAAGCTCACGTTTCGGAACTTTCTTGAACACCTCCACAAATTGGTAATTTAACACGCTTGGTCCATGAGTTAATTTACCGCGTGGCTCCTTGTGGGAATATTCGGTAGCGTTTCTTTGGATCCGTACTTAGTTTTTTTTTGTTTTGGCTTCCGTGCAAAATAGTTTAAAAAGGCACTAGTACCTAAGGTCTTATAAATAAAAACACGCGTAGAAGAACTACTTTTTTAAATGATAATAATAACATTTTTTGATAGGAAGATTACTTACAGTCAAAGAATTTTAAAACAATGATTCACATTCCTAGGAATCAGACCGTCTCTAATAAAAGGTTTCTACCAACCTTAGCATATATTTTTTTTCCAAGAAAATACCTTTTTCCGCCACGCTTTAGAACTTCGACAATTCAAATCACTTGCTAAAACCATTTCGCACTATGTTACTAAACTACGTAAACTATCAAGTTTCTCACTAACTGCTGTCCCCTTTATGGGTAGCGCGCCGCATCTGTGATATCTTAAACTTTGCTGTGTAAATAATTGAATTGCCCGCCTAAAGACTTCCCCATCTCAAAGTAAAATTGAACTTGATTGGATTTTAATAACAAAGAGATTTCCATTTACAACGTGAACCGATTACGAAGACCGGGAGATTTTTTGTGAAACAAAGCTTCCGTAAAATAATTTATGTTTGGCATAACCCGCTGTAACCCGATAAAATTTGGTATCGATGTCGCTTAGCAAAACTCGCTTCCAGTAAATTTTTGATCGTCCATATTTCAGTTAAAGTGAGTTTATTTCTAATCCGTTTTGTTTACGATGTTACTCGTAGTTTGAAATTCGAATGAATGGGATCACGCGTTTCGTAACGCTTCATGCATTTTGGCTACGTGCAGTTGCGTTAATAAATCAAGTGAAATGGTTCTTCTAACGGTTATTCAAATAAAGCATATTTATCATTTTATATTTCTTTTCATTTCATCAACGATACTACAACAAACATGCACCACAATTTTTGGCACCGTTCAGCCGTATCGCTACCGCATGCGAATAGTTGGTGTACTAACGTTAATCAAACTCATTCATATTTTTGATTATTTGATTAATACGAAAGGTTTTAAAGTAAATCCAATTTAAGAATATTTTGAAAACGCAAGCTAATATCAGTCAACTCTAACAAGAAATAAAAAATACATTTCGGTTATTCGTATTAGGAAATATTTGTTTTGTTGCCTTATTTTCAAACCAATTACGAAAATAACAATGCCCGTAGCATTATAGGGAGGCGTATTCCGAGAAAACGACCTCATCTGACTCGGCACAATTTGTTTTATATTACGATATAAACAAAATTTTACATTCACCCTTAACCATAAAATCGGTAAGACGTTTTGGAATCTTTTCCGCGATGATAAAGGGATTTTTATTTTGACTAACAAGTATTACGTTGATAAACTAGCATCTTATCAGCTTTTTTTCACTTCAAAAGGGAGAAAGACAAATTAACACACGTGTAATGTTTTTTCATAACTTCTTAAATATTGCACACTGTTTCGTTTGACAGCAATTGGCGCAGATATACACTTTTCATACCTAGGCACCATAGTACGTTTAGGGCCTTGATTCTCGCGTCAATCGATTACGAGTGTGGTAATTCGATTACGAAATTGTCCGTTTTTACAAAAAAAATAAGTAATATTATAGCTACATACACGTAAAAACCTGCCACATGGAAGAAATCAACAGGTTAGAAATCGTGACCCTGATAATGCAAAAACTTTATTTTCTTCGAAAACGAAAATTTGATCAGTTAACTTTTTTCGAATGCGAAATGCACGAGAATCGTATTGCAATTTTGCTTTGATCCGTTCAAGTTCCAGGCAGCTGAATTTCCACTCAGCTAGCTGAGTCGAATTGGTGTTCTGATACAACTTGAGAAAAAATAAATGTAACTCTTTCTCAATCTCATATGGTCGAAATTAAGATATGGAAATTGGTCGTAACTAAGACATCGCACGCAATACAATATTTACTAATCCATTCAAAAGGAGAGCACCTTAACTTTAAAAGCAAGATAGCAATACGCACCCGGATCTAAAATTAAATTATTATTTACACACAGAGCCACTTCGATTTCCGGAAGACTATCGTTCAAATGGTGTCCGTCGAAGGAGAAGCGATGAGAAGGATAGTCTTGCACTATCAAGGGAGATATTCAGAAACATCACAAAACACCTTCGAGAGAACATCAGGAAAGAGGGAGCCACTGACAGGAACGAGCATTTGTTACAGAGTAAGTACCAACCCCGCAGGATGGGTTTTGCTGGGCACTTTTTTCACTGCTAGTTCGGTTTTTCCTTAGAAAATTCTAACGGCTATTTTTAGAAACTTTTATTTAGTTTCAGCTGAGTGTATTTGTGACTTAAGGACTGTTGTTAAATGTTTTTTATCGATGCCATTTTAAAATGATAATGCTTTGAATAATATCAGTGCGGTATGTATAATTACGGTACATCCTGTTACTAACTCACAAATTGGGTTAACTTTATTAATTAACCCGTCGCCCTTATCAACAGTCTTTTGTTATTCTTTTGTTTACGCGACCGTGACACATGAATTTCAAACCCGTTACGGCGTTTATATATCACCACATTCGCATGCGGCAGCGATGCGAAACTACTTAATCCGAATTTAAAACCTCTGCCGATCGTCACACGTCAGTGCCGAAATATAATATATCTACGAGTATTATCTATTGCGAAACAATTGCGTTCATCTGCGTCGGTGCATTGACCATTTCGCATTTGTTTGCGGAATGATACCGACAAGGATGCAACTATCACATCTAGACTCGACGCAACGCTGTACTATACAATTTTTAGATTTCCACAGTATCGTCAGTGCAGTGAGTTTAGCATGCCGCATGCGAATGTGGCGGTAGACTAATGGCGTTAGTTAGTTAGTTTGGCTGGGGGTGTTTTCCCCACTTAGCCTCAGGATTAGGCCATTGTACGTATGTCCCTCTTTTTTTATTCTAACCACCCCAGGCACTCCCAGAAGGCTAGCAATCTACCTAGATTGCTAAAGGCCTCTGGGAATGTAGCCGGGGATTTGAGAATGTTTGCCCGTTGTTCCGCCACACCCATGCACTCCATGAGCACATGCTGTGGTGTTTCTTTTAACAGCGTTAAAGGACACATATTAAATGATCATTAAGTATGGGTATTTAATTCAAATAGATAATTATAATACCTAGTGCCAGTTTTGTTCACTTATTTGATAAATGTATATTTGTGATTAACAGACGTGTAATTAGTTGAATGCCAATTAAAATATAGTTATCACAACTGCGAGGGCATACCCATAGAACAATTTATACCAAGAGTTTGAACAGAACAGATAACTATAGACCCTTTAGAGGACGGTAATGTTTTGCATAATTATTTTGAGAAGCCGACTTCTGAATATTTAAGTATGAACCTTGTAACCTTAAGGTAAATGCTTAAAGTATTTTATGACTAAATGCTTAACACAGATAATTACATATTTTATCATGTTCTGTATTTTATTTTATTATAACGGCTTTTCTGTGAAATAACGCTGGACTGTTTGGACAAACATTTCATTTCACATTTGTTTAAAAAATATGGATGTAATCAAAAAATACGGCCTTTTTCTGATGATTATTATACTCGTATTATGATTATTTGAAGACAACTAAATAGACTAACAAGTATTTGCTTTGATAAATACAAAAATGCACTAGGCACAAAAGACTTTGTGATAAAAGATAGGATTGCATAGTCGCGGACTTTTATTTATTAACTTACTTATGTACGGTACCATCTATTAACAAAAGTCATTATCGAGACGTCATCTATAAAGAGACACTCATAAAATACTCTCCACAAAAGAAAGTGTTTTAGCCTCTTTAACCTTTTGATAATGACAAGAGATTTTATGAAGAGAAGACTGGCTTTTTCATTAACTCTTGACACGAGAACCATTAAGAAATAACGTTTAAAAAGGGTTCTTTGAGAGTGAATATTTTTCAACAGGATACAAGTTGTTTGAAGCTGTGAATAGCATTTAATTTGAAACATTTAACTCGTTCATTATATTATTTTTAAAACGAGAGAAGTATTTTAAGTATTTGTAATTAAATAGTGTTCACTCGGTGATGAAATATTATTACCTATCAGTAATATTTAGATTCTTTATTTTAATTTTTTGTCGCATCACCTTTTTAATTTTTACATAGTATAGCTATAGGTATACCGCTTCATTGAGACTTCGCCTGCGGGGTACAGGGACGTGGCTTGACTAACCGCGCTCTCGTCTCCACCCGCACCCCTTTGCTCCGCAGGCGAGGTCTACCTATAGTAGAGAATGCTACATAGCGTAAAATCCGTCTTATAAATAAGGTCCAGTTAAAAAAAACTTAACTTAATGAGTAAATCATTCCACAGACAAGATAGAAGAGCAGCGGTACAATGCTCCGTACCAAAGCTACCACGACCACCATCATGAACATCACTGGGGTCCATACTTTGAGGAGGAGAAGTACATGCAAGTCACAGCCCATGTGGGCTCTGAAGCCTTGCTGAACTGCCGAGTCGTGATGCTGAAGGATAAAACGGTATGTCAAAGTTACTATGGTGTCTGCTTAGTTCAATGAACAATGCTTCAATCCTACTACTATTATAAAGGCGAAAGTTTGTATGGATGTATGGATGTTTGTTACTCTTTCACGTAAAAACTACTGAATGGATTTGAATGAAACTTTACCACAATATAGCTTATACATCAGAATAACATATAGGCTACAATTTAGGGCTCTGCAGTGCTTAGTTACCGTATTTCTTACTTATTACTAGACTAGACGGGACGAACCTGAAGTCCACGCGAACGAAGTCGCGGGCAAAAGCTAGTCATAGATATTATACGAAAACCGCTTCATTGAGACTTCGCCTGCGGGGCGCGGGGGCGTGCCGCCTTCGACCATGCGAGATATACCCGCCTGCACCCCTCGCGCACCGCGCTCTCGCCTCCCCGCGCCCCTGTGCCCCGCTGGCGAGGTCTCGATTTCGCGGTCTGCCTATAAATAAATGAAAAGATGGAGTTTTCTATTATAAAAGTGGGTGTGTATGTAAAGGCCAAAAAATCACATTACAACCAATGGCCATCAGCAGTGGACGTTTTGTGGCTCATAATATCGGATGATATTTGAGTTGTTAAGTAGCAGCCATGTTAGGTTTGTAAAGTGTAAATGTGTAAGTAGCACATAGGTATTATTAACGTATTTCAACAATCAAAAAAAGCTTTTTAGTTAGCATGTGGTAGAATTTTTAATACAATTATAGCCAGATATAATATGTGACATTGATAGGAATTCATCAACACGCAACATCTAAGGACTCTTTGAACATACGATTCCAGGAAAGAGTCTAAAAAATATAACATAATTTTATGCGACACGTGTACACAAAAATAACTTATTGGCACAAAGGATTTGTATGGTAAAAATCTGTTATAATATAATGATGAAAATAAGTACTGTTAGCTAGGACGGTAAAAAGGTCTACTTTTTTATTCTAAACATCCAGTGCGATCCTGCGATCTTTACAAGGTCGCTTGTCCATCTTGTCGGTGGACGTCCTACGCTGCGCTTTTGGTCGCGATGGATAGCAATAACTATCGTTGCAGCGAGAAATGAGTCAACCCTATTATTGGCCGTAACAGCATTGAGAAGGTGACTACGCTGGACAATTGAATGAAAATAAGCTTCTAATATGGACATTAAGTAGGTACATTGGATTCCAAGCAATCAATAATCGTCCACCAACACGCTTCCACGATATTGAGAGAGCGCCGTTATATAGCCTAAGAAACTTTAGATAATCCCACTTGATAAATAGCAAGACTCAGCGTAATATAAAATGCGGAAAAGATGACTTCACTTAATACCATTCATCAACTTTCAACATTGATGAGGGAATTACATTGGATTTTAGGGCCAACGTAAAATTGGCACTGTTTCATAATTTACTCGACTAATACCGTCAAATTAATATTTTTTTATTACACTTTTGTATAAGCGTTACTAATCCTAACTAAGTAATTGTTTACGTTTTACATAAAGTATAGTTATAGGAATTTTGATAACATAATTTTTCAGAGCTTTGTTTTCCAATGAGCTAGAATTTACCTATAATATTTGGAGGTGGTTTGTATCTAAGACTTTGGTGCTATGGGATACCTATAATCATGTATGTGTAGCCTAAAGGCTATACATGTATGTTTGTATAATGGCACGGTTATAGCCTATTGGTAAAGAGCGTATTCAAACTCTGGATAGGTACGGTGCCATTATAACGAGTGAAGCTCGATTGAATGAGTATTATATTTTAGAACACAACTGACATTTTATAGTTCACAATAGGGCTAGGCTGTAAAACATTAAAACTTGTATAGTTCAGCTTCAAGTGTTTAGGACAAACAGCAAAATTTTGTAAAAATGTTTTCGAAAATTGATGTTGGTACTCAACAAACGTTTTTCTTTCTTTCTTTCGTAACCGGCTCCAATAAATAACCCTTTTTTGAGCTTTTTGCCTTCATATAATTTTCAACCAGAATCTAGTCCGGGTCTAGTGGGATGGGCTTCTCTTTAAAAGCTACAATATTCAGTGACGATCCTGTGACATGACAAGTATCGCCGCCATAAAATAAGCGTTCTTCTGGTGTTGGGTAGCAGCAAAATCAGTACTGGCAAAAGGCTCAAGATATAGTATTTTAGATAATGCTTTTACTGGGCATTTAGAGGCGGAAACCCCCCGGATCTCAAACTGTCACAAGGCAACAGAGAAACCATCACACTATCTTCCCTAATTTTGTGTTTTGGAAAAAACTCCACTGACAAGCTCTTAAATTTGATAATTCTTTTCCACCCAGGTGATGTGGCTCCGAAACACCACAGACTCAGCAACACTTCTCACAGTAGGGCCGGCTCCTTATACCGGTGATAACCGGATAGCTCTCAAGTTCCAATACCCCAACAACTGGAGACTCAGCCTCAATCCAGTAACGAGGTCTGATGCCGGGAACTACATGTGCCAAATATCCACGCACCCACCAAGGACCATATTTGTGAACTTGACTGTACTGCGTAAGTTATTTTTCTATGCTTTTTTATTAACTATTTCTTTTTTTTTTCAACTAATACTGATCTGAGAAAAGATTTGCTTGGTGTTTGTTTTTTCGTTATTATTATTATCTGCATAAAAGCTTAATCTTTTTATAAAAAAAATAAAAACCGTGCAATAATGATATGAATATTCTCAATTACGAATATCGAATCTAAATGTCTGAAATATATGTAGGTATGTCTGAAATAGTAATCTTCGCAAACGAGCAATATTATTTTATAACTTGATATTTAATCTGTTCACTAAAATAGATTGACATTAAAATTAATGATGAAAATTATCCGACGCGATTCACAATTGCGAAATTAATCAATGCTCACTCGTAGTTTAAGACAATTCATTTTATTATTTAGGTTATTTTTTTCTTAACTGAAAACGTAATCCTCGTAATTAACAAAAAATAATTTTCTTCGACAGCCCCAGTTCTGACAATATACAGTGACCAAAATTTCCATGAAGTAAAAGACAGATTCTACAAAGCTGGAAGCTCGATAAAGCTGTCGTGTGTCATATCAGAAGAGTTTGTATCAACGTTGCCAACAAAAGTGTCGGCAACACAACCACCGCCAACAACGACGCCGAGTACAACAACGACAGAGTTGACAACTAGAATGAGTACAGTATTCAATAGAATAGATTTAATGATGAACAAGAGTTGGAGCGTCGAAACAACGACCATTACTTCAACAGTTAGTATTAGTACAACCAAAGCGCCAGAGTTAGCGACTAGTACTATACGGACGACTGTGGAACCCACCACCCCGCCTATAGTGAATAATGTTTATGGGCTGTCGTGGAAGAAGCAAGGAAAAGACTACTTAGATAATGTAACGTTTCTTAACATGAGGTGAGTTTTTTTATGATTACGATCATACAACTTTCGTTTTGTTGTTTCAGTTTTTCTTTTAAATTACCACCTCCTGGAGGCCGATTCTCGCATGATTGAACTTATTTCATGTGGTAATTAAATTACGAGTATCACTGTTTTACCGAGTAAGTAATATATCCACATCTAAAGAAATCAAAATGCATAGGAATCGTGACCGGAATAAAGCAATAACTGTATTTTCTTTGAAAAAGAAAATTCGATCGGTGAACGTTTTTCGTATACGAACTCCACGAGAATGGGCCTCCTGTAGTCTTTGAACTTTCGCTTTCAGTTATAAAACATAATAAATACGTAGGTTTAATACGCTCTTGTATGCTTTTTAAATTACTTTTATGTAGTAAGAAAGTTGATAATAATACTCACAGTTGTTCATTCTTTAGAATGAAATATCACGAGTTAATTTCTCACAATACAAATTAAAGTTAGATACTTTAAACTTTAGCACCAGGCATTATTTTATTACGTGTGCTGGTTCCAACAAAAGTTGAGAGCAAAAGAGTTCAGTGCGAAAAAGCGGGACGACCTTGACGCTTGAACAATCCGTTGAATTGAGACAATATTAACTTTGCAGAAAACGGAATACGTAATGAACTACAAATTGATTCTTGTCTTTGAATTCTAGCGCCACAATCAGTGTGGCATCTGCATCACAAAATGACAGCGGTGTCTACACTTGCCTCCTTCAGAATCACTCACAAGTCGTCGTGAATGTTCACGTTTTGATTGGTAAGTGAATCATATCTCTCAGATATTTAGAAAATTAATTTGGACGAAAAATTAATAATTTAATTTTATCAATCCATAAAAAATACACCAGCACAGTCGAAGAAATATCGCGTAAAATGTTGTCATTTTGCGCGATATTCCGATTTTAGTTCAATCAAATCGTTCAAAGTTCGTCAATAATTCAGAGTATTTGCTGGTTATTCAATTACGAACCAAATGTGTACATGTTTTAGGATATTGAATTTCCGTTACTAAATGTGATTAAATTAAAACCTATTGAAATGTTGGAATGAAAATTAATCCAACTAAATTTCTGAGAAAAATGATAAACAGCATGTGCGAGAATTGTAAGGATACCATTTTTAGCTATCCGTTTAAAAATTTGAACGTAAAACTAAGTTTATCGAGCTTTTTTATGCCAACTTAGATCTAATCATGTTGTTTTAACTTTCTTGTTGCTCAAATTTATAAATGTAACTTTCTTCTACATTATTTAATCCTAATACCAGATAATGTTTGTCCTTTAGGCGAGAACCAAGCCGCAGTGCATCACGACACTTGGAACAAAGGACCGCTATTTTGGCAACCACAAAATATTTGTTTGATTTCAGCTGTAATTTTTCTCATTTCTTTCACTTGATGTTAAGATAATAAACCAGTGGAACAACCGGGTAATCATACCGAGTTTGGTAAATATCGTTATCAACGAAGTGAAAATATAATTGACGTGTGAAAATCATAATGGTGACTACTCGAATGATATTTTCATAAATCCACATTTTATGTATAACATTTCGCTCGTGTCTGTTATTATCAGTGTAACCTTATTTACTTATTATCATCCTTTTCTGACTTTACGGAACCCCGATGCGACATGGGGCAAAATAAGGCTAATAAAGAAACATAACAAATTGAGTATCCGTGGGTAAGCATCTCTTATTCAAGGAATCGTTGACTCAGAAATTCGGTACGAATAAAAAAGATTTCATATGAGATTCACAAAATAATTCTCTAGCTTAATTTAACATGCTTTTCTCATAAAATTAGCACATTCATTTCAGCTGAATAAATAACATCCAATATATTGACACAAAATAAAATGTAAATCACTTTTGCAGTTAAACGTAAAATTATTTTGAAGTGATTCGAATAACAATTAATTATTTATGACATCCACTTAAAAGTTTTCAGAGCATACTGCTTTTAATAAAACATGATCAAAGTTAATTAATTACAATATTATTAATTTGTTCTTGTGATGTTAATATTTTTTTAGTACGCTTTTTCATCAAAGATAAATAAAGTTGTAAAATTTTACACCACACATAGTGTGTTTGTTAAGCTATAAGCCAATTTATTATTATTCTTATTTTAGGCTAATTATAAATAAATAACTAAGTATGTAGATTGTACATATTTAATTTAGGTTTACTTATATGGAAATGATAGTTTTCTCTTTGTATAAGAAGCATTTATTGCACTAGATAAAAAATCCATATTATGTATTTTATTACAAAATGTACAGGCTAACAAAGCTCTTGAACATTGCATAGATAATTTTCTGGTTTGTTGTAATATAAATATCTACCTACATAGAAAGTTACAATGGCGAGGCCAAATATAATTGTATAGGTAAACTCTTTAAGTAAATATTAAGATATTTTATATGTTGTTGCACATTTTTGTTAATATTACACAAACTTCTTATCTGTATACAGAAAAAAGAATATGTTAAATGACTGTAAAGGTATAAATAAACATAATGATACTAAAGAGCGTGTCTCACTTACACAAAAAAATATAATATAATAATCGCATTAATCAAAAGATTAACCGATGAGGAAGCACTGTCTACGATTATTTTTCATTTTTCCAATTTATTGAAAATTAAATATATTACCACAATATTTAGAAATTCAATTTGACATTCAACCCTATAAATGTTAGCTCTCTTTCAAAAGAGTTCAATACAGCTTAATACCCCTCGCTCGCCCGGACCAAGATACCATCTTCACCTTTCAGGGTGAAATGGAAGAAGGGTCGACGATGCAGAAAATCAATTATACAGCTGACTTCGAAGAGTAATAAAGAAGTCTCATTTTGGGATGTTTCTATTAACAATAGGGACTTTGTGGAGAAGGAATTTGACGCGTGGTAAAACATGAATAAAACAATTATTCCAAAGACGTGACATTTAAGTACCTACTGTGAATCGTTTTATAATTTATTGTTTTTACCATTTGATATTGGGCTTCTTTGTTGAAAATACAATAAAATTATTTTCCGACAATTACACAACACAGTTCCAGTAATAGATTTCACACAAACTCGATTATGTAGATATTGTTAAAATCATTGAAATGTTTAGTATGCGCCTTTTACAGTGGTAGTTTTTTTTTAGAACCAAGATCAGAACAAAACATTCCCTCAATTAAAATATTGGAATTTCCATACGAACAAACTCCAGTGTAAGGTCGAGTTAGAAATCTAAAGGTACTTTTTGACCCGAATAAAATAGAGGGCATGCCTGGCTCTCCTTGTACCCGTGGGAGTACTCACAGATCCAATGAAGCGTAGGGTATTTGCACACTTTAAAGTTACATAAAAACAATGAGAAAAATAGAACAAAATATGAACGTAATTTCGAACAAAGCGCAGTTTAAATCGTTTCATATACGTATCCATTTTTCCTTACTATTAAGTAAGTGACATATTTTATAAGATGAGAAAAATCGAGTTCAAGACAAGTCTGAGCGGCTGCTGAAATATTCTCCGAATTTGATTTCATATTTTCCCAGGCCTCCCGATCTCTCCCTACTTTATCCCATTAAATACCAAAAAGGGTAATCTTCGCCAAATTATGAATCTCCAGACGTGAACGCTTTTTCAAAAGAGAAAATGTAATGAAGGGCGTATATAGGTCAAGCAATGAGGCGACGAGTTCTAACCCACCACTCTGCACTAGTGATGTCGAAAGGTGTGAAACTATCGATACTGTCTTGATTTTTAGTGCCCAAAAAGATTTTGGTTTTGCAAAAAACGCGTCTATAACCTTAGAATGTCTATTGGCCGCAGAAAGTTTTGTTTATATGTTGAGGGAAACAATACCTTTGCCATTGTCAAACACCAGCGCTAATGCTAACGCTGACGCCCAAAAATTTTACGACACATTTCAAAGCAATGACAAGAGCTCGTAAATTTTATCATTTAGCCGTTTCCCGCTAGTTCGTGCTAAAAACAATCAAACAATATAGTTTATTTTTGTTTTTATAGTGTTTTGTCACCATACAAACTTAATAATATAAATTGCACTTGTAAAAAGACAACTGTGAACCTGTGACAGACGAGGAATTGAACCCCGTGTCTTACGCAATCCGGGCGTATGCCTATACCACTCGGCCACCGTCACATTAACAGGCCTGTTGAATTTTGCAAGTGCTTTTTAACGCGTAGGCTGCGTGACATCATCAATGTTGTGAGATTGCTCTCACAATATCCGAAGGAAAATATTTTCACAAATATTTTAACAATCAGTTAAGATGATGCAAGCCAATTTATAGTTTATTTTTGTTTTTATAGTGTTTTGTCACCGTACAAACTTAATAATATAAATTGTTAAAATATTTGTAAAAATATTTTCCTTCGGATATTGTGAGAGCAATCTCACAACATTGATGATGTCACGCAGCCTACGCGTTAAAAAGCACTTGCAAAATTCAACAGGCCTGTTAATGTGACGGTGGCCGAGTGGTATAGGCATACGCCCGGATTGCGTAAGACACGGGGTTCAATTCCTCGTCTGTCACAGGTTCACAGTTGTCTTTTTACAGGTGCAATTTATATCAAACAATATTATTAGCAACATCACCATCATTATCAGCCAAAGGACGTCTATTGCTGAACATAGGCCTCCCCCACGGCTTTCCACAGCGACCGGTTGTGAGCGATCTTTACAAAGTCGTCTGTCCATCTTGTCGGTGGACGTCCTACGTTGCGCCTTTGGTCGAAGGGTCTTCAATCTAGGACTTTTCTGCCCCAACGCCATCAGTTCTACGCGCTATATTATATACTAGCGGCCCGCCCGCGACTTCGTACGCGCGTTTTAGTTTAACTCCGTTCCCATAGATCGTAGCGAAAAATTATAAGCCTATACCTATACGCATTAAACTACTTCTATAGCCTTCCCTGATAAATTAGCTATCTATCATATTCTATACCCTTACCAATAGTTCCTGTGATTAGCGCCTTTAAACAAAAAAACGAAAACATCCAGTTTTAAAATATATACATATAAATGCGTACAGATAAATGTTATATTCGACGACGCGTTTGGTGTATTGGTTAGCACTGCTGACTATTACGCTGGCCGTCGAGGGTTCGAATCCCGCAAGGGGCAAATGTTTGTGTGATGAGCACGGACATTTGTACCTAAATCATGGGTGTTATTATGTATTTAAGTATTTATGGGAGACACACCCGTCATAATCGTTGTCTCGTACTTCGTAACACAAGGAAGATAATTCCTTACCACGAAACCAGACCATTGGTGTGGTGTCTGGCGCATATTTATTTATTTATTATATTTTATGTACACTCAACACGCAGCCCGGTCTTTAATGGTCAAACTTACACGGGGATATTATCTTTTTATTTTACGACGAAATAGAAATACTTCCTACGCCCTTTCGTTAATCGTTCTTATATTTCTTTCGGGTACTAACAAGACCAGGCTACTCCCTGCGCTTACACAGCATCATGTCACATACAGGCTGTGGGAGAAGCGAATTCTCTCAAGTCTTCTCCCGCTACCTTGTAAGAGTTTGAACTTTAGCTTTGTTTATGGTTATAGCGAATACTCTACTTTCTTGAATTCAAATCGTAAATACAAAGGGACAATTCTATGTAAAGATCTACGCCATCATCATCATCAACACCCAAAAGCCGTCCACTGCTAAACATAGGCCCCCCACGAAAAGTTGCAGATTGGACACCCTTCGACCACAGGAGCTCAGGAGCAGCGTAGAATGTCCACCGACAATATGAACAAACGATCTGCAATCTACACTGGACACATACCGCTTGATACCTACCCTTTTTGAACACAAAACAATATTATTTACTATTCTAAGGAATAAAATCTCTTCTAAAGAGCAACATCAATAACAAACATGTGTCAAAACATTCTGTCTCAGATATGTCAAATATTTGTCAAAAATTAAATAAAAAATATTTCAATCATAAGCACCAAGAAGTATTGATATCAAATCATCCCCAAAATAGCTTTCTACCCCTTTTTAACCCCGTTACAAGATACATTTCAATAAAATTCGATACACATTTTTCGTTAATATTCTTAAAGAATGTTTGTGTAAAATTTGAAGTACATTGAACCAAGGAATCATGTTGTCCCATACAAACTTTGCCCCCCTTTTTTACCCCCTTAGGGGTGGAATTTTGGAAAATCCGTTCTTATCGGATCCCTACGTCATACAAAGAACACACCCTCCAAGTTTCAGGTCTCTACGACCAGCGGTTTAGGCTGTGCGTTGATCCGTCAGTCAGTCATTCAGGACAAAGCCTTTTATATGTATAGATTATTAGCATTATAAGAAAGAAAGAGATATTGTAGTTAATTGCATATCCCAAAAATTGAAACGAGTTCATTTTCATAATTTTGACACGGCATTTTAGTATATGATGATTGGTGCTAAGTATATCG
Source organism: Pyrausta aurata (assembly GCA_963584085.1). Taxonomy (NCBI): domain Eukaryota; kingdom Metazoa; phylum Arthropoda; class Insecta; order Lepidoptera; family Crambidae; genus Pyrausta; species Pyrausta aurata. The sequence goes on from OY757268.1 coordinate 6,856,808, forward strand.
ACATCTGAACACCACTTCTGCAAAATCCAAGCACTTTGGAGAATTCCTTTTGCAAACGGCTAAGATTCCACGGAACTTTGTGTGTCATTGTTCTAAGTGCACAACAGGCAAATTAACGCACGCTTTGTTATACATTAATGTTTTTTAATTATAAAACATTATTGTTACTTAAATATTCACATGTATAGAAAAAAGGTGTAATACTTAATGCAAATCATGAAATTGACTATGGAGTTTTTAATAATGTCTCATATTCGCTTTAAAGCTACTTTAACGATTTTAAGGTACTACTGATGAATAAGTGGCATATTTCAATTCGTAATAAAACTTTTCACACGTTTAATATAAATATAACTGCACTGGTGAATAAATATGAGTTCAAAATTAAACATTGCAATTTTTTTGACAAAAAGATTTTTTTTACCGCCGTAGGAAGTTGAACAAATTTCCTTTGATACTTATTGAAAAACATAAAAATATGAATCAACGATGTTAATTTCAAAACATACGTGTAAAAAAAACATCTCTTGCTTATCGATTTCTAGTGAGTTCTTGGTTGATAAATATACGCTGAGTAAAGTACCTAAGAGTTTATATCTGGTCATTTTTTATATGAACTACAGTGGTATTTAAAGAAAACCTTAGTTTCATAGTGAATCCACGTGAAACTGCAAAGTTATCAAATAGAAGATACAAAGAAGGATCTATTAAAAAGATAGCTTTTAACGAATGTCCTTACAGCATCTTTGAAATGGGGAAAGAAAACGTGGAATGAATAAAATGCAAAAAAAGTTATTAACACGTTCCGGGACACTACTCCAGACACAATAGATGTTTTATTGTTTTCACGCCTGTAGGCGGGCACTGTCCCGGAACGTGTTAATAGTAGCAAAGTCCTCATTATTGCATGCTTAATGGAATTTGACTTCTGTGACTACCTACCAAATGATCTTTAAAAAATTTGATTTTCTTATTCCCAAAGTTTTTATAAAGACTTGCGCCTAACAGAATGGATAGGAAAGAGTAAAAAAACAGAATTAACTCAAGTATGGCGCTATAAGATCAGTGTTTACAGGTTTTTACTGCACATCAGTGAAACTTCAATTACGCCAGGTAATATAATGTAAGTATGTTTTTGCACGTTTAATCTGAACAGTAAATAGTATGTAAACTCCAATACTTCCCCGGGTTTCCATGAATAATAAATATTTTGTTATGAATATTTACGCTGTTCAGATACAGTATTACGAATATTCTGGACATATTGTTATATTTAGGCCCACTTGCGTATGGTGATTTAAGTCAAGATTACACTTATACTGGATTAATCTAATTTCTGTCTATACCAACGTCATATAAACTGACAAAGACAGAATGATGATTTAATCCAGAATTTGCGTAATCCTGGGTTAAATTATCATGCGCAAGTGAGCCTTAGTCAGTTTTGAAAATTGTATTTTGACTCAATACAGGTAATATGCCAAGGTTGTTAACTTATTACTCAATAACTAGGTCAATTTGTTCCTTTAACTCGACAAGTATGTGTGAACGAGACACAATAAAAATTCCATTGTTATGCGACTCTCGGCATTCGTTTGATACCTGACTGATTAAATTGAGGATTGATTTCAGCCACAAATTTGTGTGCAATTAAGTTTAAGAGTACGATCCATTTACAGAATCAAATGAGACGAAACCTCAGACAACCTTTTCTATACAATTTGTCCATAATATTCTATAATAATGGAACTCCAGAGAGGTCGTTATCGTGTATTCCACTCGCGTACGTGATAAGAAATAGAGAAGGGAGTAGTTTCCCGTTCAATTTACTTTGAGCATTTTATAGGTGGCGTGTTTTTCTTAGACCTTTTCTAACACATATATTGTAAGGGCGAATGCATGTATGCGAGTGTGTATGAACTTCAATTTACATTTGAAGTTACATCGGTTATTGTAGATGAATCATCAAATCAAAATCATGATCAGCAAATCGTCAAAGTAGAAGTTTCATTTCAATTAGTAATCCACCATAGAAGACTGGCCTATGTTCAGCAGTGGACGTCCACTCTCTTTTTTTAAATGAATTGCCCGCATGAAGTCGATTTTGTATGGACCGGAACGCAGACCGCAATTTGGCCCAATTCCCTCATCTATAGTAATGGTTAAATCTCGTTACTAGCGGTAGAATATTTACGATTGTGTGTGTTGTGAAGAAAAATTACCTTAGCCAAATGTCAGAATGACTATTTTAATGACCATTGAATAAGGTTTTTTTTTTCATCAAAACACACAATCGTAAATATTCAACCACTGGTAACGAGATTCAACCATCACTATTGATCGCAACTGAGCTTTAGTGAGACACGATGATTTCACCCAGGATTACGCTAACCCAGGATTAAATCATCATTCTGTCTGTGTAAACGTAATATTAACTGACAGAGACAGAATGATGATTTAATCCTGGGTTAGCATAATCCTGAGTTAAATCACCGTGCGCATTAGTGAGACAAACTTTAGAGCTTGCTGATCAGTACAGGGTATTTTCTATCAAACCATTTTACAGCGCCAAAAACTGCAAAAAGACATACAAAAACACGCTCAGTTATACTTATTAAAAATGGTACGACCGACCCAACATACTATACTGTAACATCATTCATATCATATATTCTTTCATTCTTTGTTTCATCCATCCATTGAAGTCATAATTTTAGGGTATTGTAATTGTAATTGTTGATTTTGATTTCAAAATGGTTTCAAAAATATAATGTAATATTAGATAAGTCCTGTGATATCACAATGATGTTTGAGTATGTACTAACCCTAATCATTCACATACGAAAATTACGCGTCATATCCGTGAGTGTTACCTATTTTCTGGGACCAATAAATAAAAGCGTCTTTTTGTGGTATAATACAGCGGGTCGGGTTACTACCAACTAGTGCCGCTAGTATAATTTCGCCGCATGAGTGAAGTTTCCTAAAGTAGTAGCCTTGTCTTATCGTTTTTATTCGATTATTTTGATGGCTTAATTTATTCTGCAGCAATTTTGTGTAAACTTTGTATTATGCTACAGTTAGTTATAAAAAAATCCGTATACAACTTAACAAGTTTGAGGCCCTGTTTCATCGTTGACAAAGCACTAACTAACGAATAATTCAAATATTGGAACGTCATTTCGTGTGAAGTATTAAACAGATAACACTAACCAAAACTTATTGTGACATTGTGAATCTGGCCGTAAAAGTCTTTCTTGCTAGAGAACTTGCTTTATTAAAGCCTATTATTTGTCTCGTAATTAATTTCGCAATCCCGAGTTAAGTTAATTTCCGCGTTATCTAATCACAAATCAGATACGGTGTTTACCTGGCATAGATCGCTATCTCTGATTAGTTTGCTATTGTCAATCAATTAGCACCTGCGTTTTGAGTAACTTGACATTGTTTGGCATCGAATTATCCGGTCATTTGACCTATATACGGAATTGTATCTACATACCACGTTAAACACAATACTCCTTATTCCAAGAACTAGGAACTAGGCTTAGAACCGCTTTAAAATATTAACCGACGAAATTAAAAAAACGCAATCGTGATTTTTATTCATGGAGATATTATTAAACACTTTTCTAATCAGGCAATTTTCTGTTCCTGCCGTTTTCAAATGACAACAGATGGCGCTGCGTATGCATTGTCTCGCAGTGGAACTACGAATTTACGTATCTATTAAGGCAGCTGTATTTGGTTTTGGTAAAGTCTTTAAATCACTCACAATTAGAATAAGCACAACACGCTGTTTAGTTCACCTGATTATTTCGATAGATTGTATAGAAAGATTGATCACATGCCACTTGCCATATCACTACAGGCATTTTCTTCTAAATAGCATCAACAAGCAGTATTATTTATTGGCATGTTTCTCAATCGAAAAGAGAGCGCTACCGAACGATTTTTTTTATATGCAACGTCATTTCGATTTATCTGACAGATAAAACTATCAGAAACTTTTTAAATTAGGCATTGTGAAACAAGTCTTATGTATATATTTTTTTTGTTATTCAGGAACAGGAATCGCGAATAAAAAATAAGGTTTAGCGAGAATAGATAAAAATAAACCTCTAATAAAGTAAGAAGATGTATACCAAGGACACTGAAATAGGAAGAATAAATTATTCATTTCATCATCATTTACAACAGGTACGTGATTTCACGTGTTACCAGCCTACAGGATTTACTTCAACACTGAATATTTATCAGACGCTGTCACTTTACTCATGAATAATCACCGTGATAAAACATTATGTATTTTACATACATTAGTAAAATTTGGCAAAATTTCCGTTTGAAGCAAAACTTTATTCTAATAAGAAACGGTGGCTTTAAGGGATGTTCCGTTACCCATAAAGTTTCAATGGTTAAAAATGAATGAGAAAAAATAACAAATAGTGGCCTGCTTTAAAATCCATGCAATCATGTTTTCGGGACTTTTATTTTTTAAAGTCTTAAGCATCTTTCTTATAAAATTATTTGCACAAACAGCAACGTATAGTTTTTCAGCTAAAGAATGATAATAAGATGACCCTTGGGTAAAATGAGATGACAGACAGCACCTGTAAAAATCTTAACCCTTGTTTTGGTAACAAAATTTCAACAAAGTAGGTACGAGTATTCATATATAAATAAACTGAAGCAATTTTCCTAGGTATGGTAGGTTTTAATACTAAAATCTGCGCTGAGATTTTATGTCTTGGAATATAAATACCACCTCTTTACACAGCCGATTTGTTTATTTCAGGAAATAAAATTGATTCTAGTACAACTTAGTACATACCAAATAGTCCTGATCTAGCTTATCCTCTATCTGTTAGACAAAGAACGAAAATAAAAGCTGAATTGTCTGAGCCACTTACGAAAAACCTAAGTATGACAATTTGTGGGCCTTTCAATCCTCACTCACAACCACAAAAGAAGTGAAAATGGAAAAATGCTTTCGTAGTAAGTACACCGATTGTAGACTGGACTATAAAAAGCAAAAACTCTGTTCACAGAATCTTTTCAGATGTTTTTCGTAAATAATCTGATTACTTCTACTAGTAATAAAGATAATGGCTATTTTTAGTCGACGAGAATATGTCTGATGTTATATTATTTCTACGTTATCAATGTTTATTGTACCGCTAAGGAAGCTGACGAGGAATCTAATCTATACCAATAAAATGCTTTGTCCTGAACGACTGACTTATTGATTGACTGACTGACTGACTGATGGATCAACGCACAGCATAAACCGCTGATTGTAGAGACCTGAAACTGGGAGGGTGTGTTCTTTGTATGACGAAGGGATCCGATAAGAAAGGATTTTCAGAAATTCCACCCCTAAGGGGGTCAAAAAGGGGTGCAAAGTTTGTATGGGACAACCAGATCCCTTGGTCGAATCTACTTCAAATTTTGCATGCACATTCTTTTACAATAAAGGAAAGAAGACTTATTTTGTATTTTATTGAAATTCATCTCCTAAGGGGGTTAAAAAGGGGTGCAAAGTTATTATGGGGGTGATTTGCTTCGAATTTGATATCAATACTCTTTAGTGCTTACGATTAAAATATTTTTTATTTCATTTTTGACAGTCATTTGACATATCTGAGACAGAATATTTGACACAAATTACATCATCTTGGATTTGACACATGTTTGTTATTGATGTTGCTCTCGAGAAGAGATTTTATTCCTTAAAATAGTAAATAATATTTTTTTGTGTTTAAACAGGGTAGGTATCAAAAGCGGTCTGTGTCCAGTGTAGATTGCAGATCGTTTGTTCATATTGTCGGTGGACATTCTACGCTGCTTCTGTGGTCGAAGGGTGTCCAATCTGGAACTTCCTGCATACTTTTCGTGGGGGCCTATGTTAGCAGTGGACGGCTTTCGGGTGTTGATGATGATGATGGGGTTGATCCCTACATAGAATTGTCCCTTTGAATTCACGATTTGAATTCAATTCGCTATGACTATAAGCAAAGCTCAAGTTCAAACTCTTAAGGTAGCGGATGAAGACTTGAGGGAATTTGCTTCTTCCTCAGCCTGCATGTGGCATGGTGCTGCTTAAGCGCACAGAGTATAGCCTGGTCTTTTTATTAGCACCCTAAAGAAATATACGATTGACGATAGGCGTAGTATTTCCATTTCGTTGTAAAAGAAAAAGATATTATCCCCGTGTAAGTTTGACCAAATTAAATCGGTCTACGTGTTGTGTGTACATAAAATGTAACATTTATCTATACGCATTTCTACGTATATATTTAAACAATGTTTTTGTTTGTTTGTTTGAACACGTTAATCACAGGAACTATTGGTCCGGTTATAAAATATGTTCGATACATTGTTAGATAGCTAATTTATCGGAGAAGGTTATAGAAGTAGTTTAATGCGTATAGGCTTATAAATATTTTCGCTACGATCTATGGAAACGGAGTACAACTATTACGCGCGTACGAAGTCGCTGGCGGTACGCTAGTTTATAATAAGATTTTTATATTTATATTACTCACATTGTTATTTTAAATCTTATAAAGAAATATTATTTAACCGTTTGCTTTAAATGTTAACTGTACCGTCAGTACGTTTTATTTGGAGAAGTGGGAATTTTGCGCTTTTACAAGTACTGAAACGAATTTTTAATAACTGTATAGAGCTTCATTTTAACAATTTAGAATTAAATGTATGCTATGTTTATATTCTTTAAACAAATGCTTAAAATAATAACAAGAATACAAGTTTTATCATTTGTATAATAAGACTAGCGGCCCGCCCGCGACTTCGTACGCGCGTGACAGCACCCTTCGTAGCGTAGTACGATGACGAATATGACGACGTAACGATGACTGTTGTAGTATAAGAGGAGTTGATTATAGAGACTTGATCTGAAGACATCTCTTTAATTTATCCTACCCCTTATTCTGTCACGCGTTTTAGTTTAACTCCGTTCCCATAGATCGTAGCGAAAATTTATAAGCCTATACGCATTAAACTATGGCCTTCCCTGATAAATTAGCTATCTATCATATTTTATAACCTTACCAATAGTTCCTGTGAGTAGCGCGTTTAAACAAACAAACGAAAATATCCAGTTTTAAAATATATACAAAGAAATGCGTACAGTCAATAAATGTTATACTTTATGTACACACAACATGTAGCCCGGTATAATGGTCAAACTTACACAGGGATATATTTTTTTTTACAACCTAATGGAAATACTTCGTACGCCCTATCGTCAATAGTATATTTATTTCAGGTACTACAATGACCAGCTACTCTCTGCGCTTACACAGCATCATGTCACATACAGGCTGTGAGAGAAGCAAATTCCCTCAAGTCTTCTCTCGCTACCTTAAGAGTTTGAATTTGAGCTTTGTTTATGGTTATTGGTTATAGCGAATACCTACTCTACTTGCTTGAATTCAAATCGTAAATTGAAAGGGACAATTATATGTAAAGATCTACGCCACCATCATCATCAACATCCAAAAGCCGTCCACTGCTAAACATAGGTCCCCCACGAAAAGTTTGCAGAAAAGTTACAGATTGGACACCTTTCGACCACAGGAGCAGCGTAGAATGTCCGCCGACAATATGAACATACGATCTGCAATCTACACTGGACACAGACCGCTTTTGATACCTACCCTGTTTAAACACAAAAAAATATTATTTACTATTCTAAGGAATAAAATCTCTTCTCAAGAGCAACATCAATAACAAACATGTGTCAAATATTCTGTCTCAGATTATGTCAAATGACTGTCAAAAATGAAATAAAAAATATTTTAATCGTAAGCACTAAAGAGTTTTGACATCAAATTTGAAGCAAATCACCCCCATAATAACTTTGCACCCCTTTTTAACCCCCTTAAGAGATAAATTTCAATAAAATACAAAACAAGTCTTCCGACAATTTTGTAAAAGAATGTGTATGCAAAATTTGAAGTAGATTGGACCAAGGGATCTGGTTGTCCCATACAAACTTTGCACCCCTTTTTGACCCCCTTAGGGGTGGAATTTCTGAAAATCCTTTCTTATCGGATCCCTTCGTCACACAAAGAACACACCCTCCCAGTTTCAGGTTTCTACAATCAGCGGTTTAGGCTGTGCGTTGATCCATCAGTCAGTCAGTCAGTCAGTCATTCAGGACAAAGCATTTTATTGGTATAGATAATAATTAAATACATACTCGTACCTAACCTATCTTTTAAACAGAATAAAATAACAAAATAACTTTTTTCTTTTTTATAAAAGCAATCATTTAAATCTCAAACCAATTGAATTTTAATTATCTGAGGGATTAACAAATAGCCACTTAGGCAGCAAAAAGGTTTAATAAAAGGTTGTCTCTAAAATAATTAGGCGAAGAAAGTTATTTCTTAAATTAGGCTTAATGTGCCTCATTAGCACAAGGCAATGTTTAAGAGGAAATTCCAAATTTATACCAGAGTCTAAAGAGGACACTGGATAATAATAGATATGTATTACTAAATTTATTTTTAAATCTTTATTAGAGTATTGTGCAACTCGCACAGTCAAAAAAGAGGCTGTTCGTTATAACAGTCGATTGCCAAAAATGAGGCAGCAAATTTAAAAAAAAAAGATGTACAAAATATTGCTTTCATTTTCGAGGAAATAGTCATTTTATGTACTAATAAATTCACACACAAATTTAAACAATAGAAAAATAATATCTTATAAATATTATTTAAACTTTCTACTACCTCATATTTGAGGTAAGGCCTTTGCCCAGCAGTGGGATGCTTACAGGCTATTTTTACCGTACTTTTTTATTATTTAATTAAACTTGTTTATTTAAACTTTTTTGCACTGACAGTTGTACAATTGGCAGACTTAATGTCTTATGACCTTCTACCAGTCAACTACTTGGTAAACAGAGAGTTTAATGAGTGGCGGAACATTAACAATAACTGAGAAGAGTGGTGCAACAAAAAAATAAAGTACTGTGTGATAAAACAACATACGAGGCTTTTCTATAATAATAATTTATAAAACATTACATATTTCGTACTGTAATCCGTAAAATATATTGAATACTTAGTGAATTTATTTTCATTCACAACTTCCAAACAACTCGTGAGGCTGAAACCTTTTGTTTCTTTACAAAATAGATAAACAAGAACAAACCTTATAACAAAATGTTTTACTACGAACCAAGTGGTTGAGAATAAACATATTCGCGAGAAAGTCATTTTGGTGCCAATGAAATTTTTCTATTTCCGTCCCAAAACTTTGCTATGTTTGACGTTTATGGGGCGATGTTCAAAAGACATCGCGAAACGCCGCTCAGAAAGAAACACGATGTTTTATGTAAACATTGTGATATTATAGAGTCATGGTTGTTTTTGTGTTCTTTTATTTTACAAGGAAACTAACCTTAGCGATGTCATCTAGCAGTTCAATAGAACTAAAAATAGTAATAATAGCTACTACTTGTATTACTACGTATTACTAGGTATAACGAGTTGGTATTGCTTTCTTTGATGATTAAATAATTGTTTTATAATTTTGATATTGATGCATTTTACATAAAAGAAAGACGTGTGTTAGTTACGCCAATAATAACTCAAGATCGGGTTGAAATTCTTTCACGATATTTACTTTGTTAGCTAAGTCTTGGCTCTGAAAATAATATAAGCTATAAAATGGAAAACGGGGCAAAATGAAGTTCTCTAGGCCCGCTGGTAATAACTTAATTGTGTCCTTTAAAGTTATGTTAAGCAATATTCTTATGTGTTTTTCTAATGTATAATATTGAATTATAATATCAATTTATTTTGTTAATGGAATGTATGACTGTGGCATCAACACTTTCTGAATAGGAAACACCTTCTAATTAATATATAACACAAATTAGCGCCTGAAATATGTAGCGAAGTACTTACTCGTACACGTAATGGACAAGTTGTCCTCGTGAATTGGGGCAAACTGGAATCCTGTGGGAGAAACGCTTTCATGAAACTTTACGAAGTACCGTCAGTATTTCACCTGTATGCTTGTTTGTTCTCAAAATAAATTAAAAAAAACTGCTGCACCCTACTCCGGCCTTAATTTTAGAGTGAATTCATAAGTTTTAGCTTTTATGTTTTTCAGAAGCAACAGTGAATATGACTTGCAAATAAACCGCTCAGAAACATATAATATTGTATCACCTCCCCATTCGAAAGGTGATTATTTTAGCGGATTATTCTTTCTAGCAAACATTTTACTTTTTTACCGACAAACGTAATTAACGTAAGTCTGAGTAATTAGGGAAATCATTAAAATGCTAAAATAAGCTAACCTTATCTTGTTTTCCGAGAAGGCATTAACAGAGATCTTCTTGAAACATTTACCTTCAGTTTATTTAATCTAAAAATACCTGCGCCAACAACTTATTGCTCTATAGGCCCAGTTGCGTGATCGGTAGTCAAGTCAAATAATGGTTAAATATCGTTACCAGCGGTTGAGCACTTACGTTTGTTAGCGTTTTGAAAAAACAGTACCTTAACCAATGGTTATAAAAATAGCCATTCTAACGTTTGGTAAATTTATTATTTCTTCTTAACTACAATCGTACATATTACACCACGACAAGGGTAACGACATTTAACCAATATTTCACCATTAGTCGACGTGTTTAATTCATCATCAATCAGTGCCATGAGAGAAGTGTTATTAAAATGATTATTATACTTAGCACAATTTCCTACACTTTCGTCTGCTTAATCATTTAGATATTTAAGAATCAATAACTATTCATTTTCCTTCTAAAATACAAATCAAGTAAGGGGAAATCAAAACCCTGATATTGTTTCGTATCTTAATACAACGCGGGCGGTGCCATTTCACTTGATTTATCTAAAACGTAAACTTGGTACAGACTGTCCTGGAATCTCTGGATGTTTTAAAGGGCAGAGTTGTTTACGTTAAATCGCTTCAACAATAATTGCTTTATCTATTCTCATGTAAATTTTAGCTAATCCGTAGCTTATTTGAATGTATTTCTGAATTGGGTCTGTTTGAAATCAGCCAGTCTTGTTAATTTATCGGAGGGACACTTACCCAGTGTAATAATATTATGATTAGTTATCGCTAAAACCGCTATTGTTTGTTAGAAATCATCACTATATCTGAGCCTCAATTCGCGTATCGTTCGTATCGGCATCTATTTGCTATTGTAACACATCGTGTGCTTAAAGTCATCAGCATTGAAAGGTGACACGCTGCTAATAGCGAGGTATGTACATTAATTATATTCTTGTAGTACAACTGATACACAACTCAGTGACGACCTAATTAGTGGAATAGATGCCCTAATAAAGAAGATGTTGAAAAGGGCATGAACGATCATATTCGATCTGTAACAAACAGAAAATACCTGTCACTCTTCAAACGATAAAATAATGAGTAGTAATATAGTAAGATGAAAGTAAAATGATTAGATTACCAGCAGGCTTAAGTCTGTCATAAAAAACTGGCCTCTCTAAACCTTAACCTAGAAATGGAAAGCCGCATCAAATATTCCACCAAACTCCACAACACTACTTTGCCCCACTTGAAGTGACTGAACTCTCAAAGTACTCTACTCTATTAGCCCACGAACGAACAGCACGACAAGCTACCTAATGCTAATATCTTATATAGTTGATATAAGGGTTATTTTTCAACAAAAGAATATAAGTCCAATCATCTAATGTGTGGATGTCTGCAAAGCACTCAACTCAATCAATGTAATAGTAACTGAAACGTTTATGTAATTGAAGAACCGATAATAGGTTTCCGCTTTTACGAATTTAATTAGGATAAACTAGTTTATAGTCCAGTTAAAGGTTTTTATACGACTACCACTATCAAAACCTCTACCTGCCTACTTATTGAACATTCCACAGCTCGAAACCAAGACAATTGATATTATGTTGTCTGGCGCATTACGATTTATTATTTATTTATTTAAATGTTTTCAGAACACTTTTGAGACCTCCCCTTTTCTTGCTGGATATGTTTAATGTACCCTAAATATAGCAAGACCTTTCGAATAATTGTTTTAGTACTTGAAACAATATAAAGTTACTCACGTCATTTAACAGCTAGCTTAGAAATACAATACCATTTGCGTGGGTTATAATTAAGTTAGCTTTTGGGGATTCTCACGCTCACTTGCAATATACACTACATTGCGAGAATGTTGATACTTGAATTTTGATTAATTTGGATGATTTTGAAATAACAATATACAGGGAAACACTTACAAGTTATGAACACCAGTTTCATCGAAGGAAAGATAGAAACTGAGCCATGAAAACATATAAAAATATTTTGAGGCAGGTATTTAGACGCTTTATACGTAAGTGGTTAATAGAGAAATGAATTTAAAATCAAACTTTTGAGCGTGTTTAAAATCCATTTGTCACTAAAGACTTCTCAAAGGCCGTGAGAACATCATAAAATACTACGCAATATGCAAGGACCACAGATGAAATAGCAAAGAACACATTTGACAAATAGTCCCTCAGCTAGTTCGTTCCCTCACATGACTTCTGTGAACACACACTTTTATTACAAACACAATGAGTGTTACCACACGAAACTAGGGCATGCCGAGATTACTATATCCATGCCCAAGGGAAGTAAAATCTGGGGCCACGAGTAAAATTTAATATACTTTAATTGTATCAAAAATATATGTAAAACATTTAATTAGCTGAAAGATGCTGAACATTAAATGCACTTACATCTTGGTGTTATATCTCGTGCTATCAACATGTTGTTATAGTTAGAGTACCTATGTAGGTATACAGTAGTAGGTGGGAATACGAATTAATTGGCAATTAAATATATATCCCATTATTTGATTATCAACCTTGGGTAATTTTAACCACAAGCAGGCGATTATCAAATTGGACTAAGATGATATATCACATTGAGACGTTGAGACGAAATAAATATTGAAAATATTTATAATAGAGTATTATCTATTAGAAATATTCATAAAAAGTTGTCATGGTCGTTAGTACATTATAACCGAATTCCTGTCGACTATATGCACCTTTTTTGTAAAATAAAGTAGAAAAATAATTATATTTTATAGTAGGCATGTACAACCAACTGAACTTTGCTATAAAAAACGAATAAGTTTCTGAAGAAAAACCAAAAGCAAGCACATAATCTCGTGCCTGCTAAACAATGAAGATGCGCTCAGATGAGCGATCAATTTGAATACAGGTTCGTAAATAATTAATGTACAAATGAAACACATATAGAACATTGTAATAACGTTCGACTCTACATCCGATTAATGGAGCGGTTTGTCTATGGTTTCTGAGTGACTTTCAATAATTCATGAAACTGGTTTAATCGTTTGTAATTCTTTCATGAAAAATTTTGCAAATAATAAAATATGAAAAAGTATTAATGGAAATATTTTTAATATACTGCTAGCTTTTGCTCAGTCTTGATATTTTTATGCACACTTCTCCCATTTTTATTTCTTTGTATGAAAATTTACTCAGTATAAAAAAAAAAAACAAACGTATTTGAACACTAACACCACCTAATGTAAAATACTTGTAAAGCTGCTAAAAAGTGGAAAGGTTGAAATATGTCACAAAAGTCACAAAGCAGTAAAAATGAATAGGGCGATTCTCAGCAGTGAAATTTTGCATAAAACGCCTCTGTTAGCGGCGGTGTATAGTGTCGTAACACCGAAACACTGTGTTCTGTAATTACAGAAATGAGGTTTTGCACCACTTGGACAGTGTATGTGACGCTGCAATTAATTTGCATAGTTGAATCGACCGCGCTGTGTCGCGTTCTAATGTCCTAAATGTACATCTGTCATTTGCAACCGATAAAATTAAGCGTGCATTAATGCAGGTCGTAGCAAAATTAGACCAAAAGTGCAATAATTATTCCTAATAGTTTCACGATCGAAATATTGCACCTTGTAGGTAAATTAAATACCTGTACTCAATAAATTAATAGCGTACAGTAAAACTCAACAAGTTTATGAAACGCTGTGCATAGCCAAGCACAAAATTTTAATGAATTGTAAATAAAACGTTAATATAAAAACAAATAATTTTAAATTTGTTTTAGTTCTGCACACTTTTATTCTACACTATATTAATTTACCCCAACAAGGGGATAACGTATGAAAAACAGAAAAACAACGAAGCAGAAGTACCAAAGTGAAAAATGTGTAGTGAAGTGTAAAAGTGAAGTGAGAAAAGGTCTCGTCTTGGCGGAGCACTCCCGTGCCCTTAAACTGTTATTGCTTTTTTTTTCTTATTTTCGAAACAACTCATTCACAGTTGCCACACGTCACCGTAAACCACTACTAGTAAACATGAAAACTGTATATATGCCATCACTAAAATTGTGATAAACCTAGTGTTAAAGCTAACTACCACGTATTGTTTTTTTCTGTTTCCCGTAATCAACTTGGAATTCTAGCTAGCCAAATACACGAAACCATGTTCTGTAATGGAATAACTAGTAGTGCCTAACAAAGCGCACGTATTGTCAACTGACAGCGAATACAGAAACGATTGTTTTCAAACACAAAGCAGAATATGTAGCCAATGGTATTTTTTTGCGAATTTAACATCAATATGTCAATAATGAACAATTTCCGAGATATGATTACAAATACCGTTTGTGTCTTCTTTAGCTAAAGTTAAACATAATAATATTTTTTTATTTTAGTAGGATTTGCAATGACTTGACCAAATCTGTAAAATTAAGTACCCTAGTATCATTTTTTCAAGTAAATCATGAAATGAAATTCATAAACATATATCATGACATAACATAGAATCATACGGTTGTAAATATACCATAAACTTTTTAGAGTGTTAAATAAATAAAAAATGCCTACTAAATAATATGTGACATATTGTTTCTTTACAGAAGAGAATAAAACAGAACACAACAGAGAACAAATGAAATAGTATTACAATGAAGAATCCTTTGCGCTACTAATTTTACCTTCACATCGCATCTGTTGGTATAGCAATGCGAAGGCACTGCAATTCCAGATTTCTTTTCAGTCCTCGGCTTTGCTCTGATTTCCCCAGTGGTTAAATGTATTTGTCACAGTCTATTTACTTCATCACTTATGCTTTTCTTTAGTCTGTGTTTACAGAATCACTTCTATTCACTATGCAGCGGTCAATTGTGTTACAATAACAGTTTGGCTACAAGATATGCATTATAATAAAGTCAGTTTTTCTTTGAATATTCTAAACAATTTTTTATACCTTTCAAAAGAATACCAGTATATAGAATGAGTTCAATAACTTTCCGATTTTAAAAGTTCTCAGTGTTTAAAGACGAGTTACCTACGGAGGTTGTAATTTTTGTGTTTTGCTTATTGTAAAATGAATCATTTCTTTGAAAAGGAATGTTAAATTTGTTTACAATATTCATCAAGCAAAGTAAAACAGACCTACAATTTTATTATTCTTCAAAGGATAGTGTTGTTATAACCAATCTCTTTGGGGCTATATAAGGTTTTCATATATTGTTTTAATCAAAGCTATGTTTCAATCAAATTCTCCTATCAGATGATGTACATTAAATTGAGTGAATATGAAATAACTGATTTTAAAATTAATGACTATATCGTAATTCGAACCCAATTAATAAACAAAAACCCTCGAGTATTGAAGGTGATTCTAATATCGTTTACAACAGATTATTTACACAAGATTGCAACTCTAGACTGTGTTAACTTCGCCCACTCAAACACTGAGAGGTTGCAATAAAATTAAGTTACAGCTATAGCTGCTATAGTTAGCGTTAAGGAAACAGTTTGGTTTAGGAAAAATGTGTTAAAAATCTGTTAAACTTCAGACGAAACAACATAACTGAATGATCAGTAAAGCGTTTTAATCTAAGTTCAAAGCTGTGTGGTTAAATTTACCTGTCAAGTTACTGTTAAATAAAGTTTATGCCATCCACCAATATTAATTAATTAATTAAGTTCAAGAAAACCTGCAATTAGCTGCCGAGCTCTCGGGTTGTGTTACTCGTAACTACTTCCAAGTCATTGACAAGATGCTTTCAAGTTTGGG
The DNA here is from genome assembly GCA_963584085.1 of Pyrausta aurata. NCBI lineage: Eukaryota > Metazoa > Arthropoda > Insecta > Lepidoptera > Crambidae > Pyrausta > Pyrausta aurata. Next base: position 6,872,926 of record OY757268.1, read on the forward strand.
TTCCGTATCCTTGGGTCGGTAACAAGGTTATTACTTATTCATGAGTCTTGAATACTTGAAACTTGTTCGTGTGTTAAACGGAAAAAGATATTTTAAACATAATTTACTTTTGTTGAAAGAACTGTTAATATCTACTGTAAGTTCTTTTACGTTAGTTAAGTTTTTAAGTTAAACCCAGAAGTAGTTTAAGAAAAACCCAGGTATACATTTTTGGCCCGACCCGGGAATCGAACCCGGGACCTCTGGCGCAGCCGTCCCTTTAAAATGCAGCCCTCTCACCGCTACGCCACCGAGGCAGTTAAAGTAATAACAATAATAAATCCTTAAGTAGGATTCACCTAAGTTTAATCGCATGTGGCGGGCTGCACCCAGTTGTAGCCGGCTAAAACTAACTGTAGCCGCACTTCCGCTATTAGCCGTAACAGATAATTATACTAATTCGCATATTTTTGTATTATAAGGCACGCGTTTGAATGTAATTAAAAGCCAACTTAAACCGATTTAAGTCAATATTTTTTTTCCGTTCTTGGAGTTACTCAAGTACTTTTAACTTATGTTCTCGTTACATGTCTTACGATACTGAGATTTCAAATTCATCAGCAGAGCAGAAACTTATGTGATGATTTTTGTATTTAGATTAAATCAGTTAGACCTGTAGTAATATTAACTCAATGCAATAACAGTTAACGTTATTAATATTTGTATAAAAATGAGTATTGTTACTTTAACAAATACCGTTATCGTTGTTTATAAAGTGGCAACACAGGCTGCCCCTTCCCCTCCTACTTTCTTACTTGCGAGGCGCACTCAGAAAGCGAGGCAGTCTAGTGCTAACCGCCGAAGCGAAAGGTTGTGGAAAGAAATCTATGTTGAAGTGCTGTTATAATTATTATGGTTGGAAATAATAATTTGTATAAAAGATAAGTGTGGTGATCGAATAAAGAACTTTATAAAATTGTGATAAGTCAGAAGTGGAAATCTGCAGCTCACAAAGGGTACGTACTATTTTTGATTCATATGATTAGAGTAATAAAATGTTTCTTATAAAATAGTTTCAATAACGTAACGATTTTGCTTTACATCGAGCAGTGTGTTTGGATTGAATTCTATTTTGCTTAGCACTTACTATCCTGATTAAATCGTGTTAAGTTTCCAACTGACCATTTGGTCAAGGCAACTCCTTGATAGTGTTCAGTGGTTACGAATACACAAGTTTACTTGATATCTAAGTAGGTAATAAAAATTGTCCAGCTAGCACTGGGTTTGTTCTTGATACGAACCTAGCCTGTGCTAAAATGACGTAGTTGTGCTGTGTTATCATTAAATCATTTGGGCAAGGCTACTCTTTGCTAATGGCTTATGAAAACACAATGCGCGATTTATGCAATTGGTGCAACTAAAAAGCCAAATTTAATATAAACTACTATGATCGTTTCTCAATCCAAATACGAAATACAAAGCGAAATAGGTACTCAATATTATTATGTTATTTTCTTGTAGCTGTGTTAAGTAGATTTAAAACGAAACATTTTAACCTACAACTGTTGTAGGGCTATTATTCTGTTTTTTATAAATAAATATTTAAAAAAAAACTTATTTCAAAAGTTGAATACATACCACTCCATTTTGATTTGGCAGTCGTAGAAAAAGACATAAAAACTATGTTGGTGAGTTATGACCAATAGTGAGTTCTAAATTGGATTCAATTTAAACCAATTCAATTCATCAATTTCATTTAGTTCGATTCATTTGTTTTTAATTCAATTTAATTCGATGCATGACTTAAAATAAAGGCTTTTAAAGATATTACTAGTTCCATCAAAATAATTATTTTAATTAAATTTTAATACAATTCAAGTTCATTTTAATGTGTGTTGTATTTGATTCAATTATTAACTTGAAATTAAGGCCACTGTGCCGATCCAATTTTAGAAGGTAGATATAGCGCCCAGGTGTGTCGCGTGGGCCAAGTGTGTCCTTAAGCAGCGGCCAGGTGTGTCGCGAGGGCCAAGTGTGTCCTTAAGCAGCGGCCAAGTGTGTCGCGCGGGCCAAGTGTGTCCTTAAGTAGCGGCCAGGTGTGTCGCGTGGACCATGTGTGTCCTTAAGGAGCGGCCAGGTGTGTCGCGTGGACCAGGTGTGTCCTTATGAAGCGACCAGGTGTGTCGCGTGGACTAAGTGTGTCCTTTAGTAGATAACAAATATTTTCATATTAAATTAAAAACTCATGATATGTAACAAGCAGACAATAACATGCAAAAGATAATTAATTATTTGGTTACATTATGACCTCAGCAAAGTATTCGTGAATTAAAATTATTAAATTACAGTTTAATCAATTCATCTATTATTATAAAATGCTTTGTCCTGAATGATTCACTGACTGACGGATCAACGCACAGCCTGAACCGCTGGTCGTAGAGACCTGAAACTTTGAAGGTGTGTTCTTTGTATGACGAAGGGATCCGATAAGAACGGATTTTCTGAAATTTTACCCCTAAGGGGTTGAAAAAGGGGTGCAAAGTTTGTATGGGAAAATGTGATTCCTTGGTCTGATCTACTTCAAATTTTGCATAAACATTCTTTTAAAAAATTAATGATAAATGTGTATCAAATTTTATTGAAATTTATCTTGTAACGGGGCTAAAAAGGGGTAGAAAGTTATTTTGGGGATAATTTGCTACAAAATTGATATCAATACTTCTTAGTGATCTTATTTTTTTATTTTTTTATGATGACATGTCATGTTTGAAAGACGTATTTTGACATTTGTTTGTTATTGATGTTGCTCTTAAAAGATATTTTATTCCTTAGAATAGTAAATAATATTGTTTTGTGTTTAAACAGGGTAGGTATCAAGCGGTCTGTATCCAGTGTAGATTGCAGATCGTTTGTTCATATTGTCGGTGGACATTCTACGCTGCTCCTGTGGTCGAAGGGTGTCCAATCTGCAACTTTTCTGCAAACTTTTCGTGGGGGCCTATGTTTAGCAGTGGACGGATTTTGGGTGTTGATGATGATGATGGCGTAAATCTTTACTTGAATTTACGATTTGAATTCAAGAAGTAGAGTATTCGCTATAACCATAAACAAAGCTCAAGTTCAAACTCTTAAGGTAGCGGGAGAAGACTTGAGGGAATTCGCTTCTCCCACAGCCTGTATGTGGCATGATGCTGTGTAAGCGCAGAGAGTAGCCTGGTCTTATTAGTACCCGAAAGAAATATACGATTAACGATAGGGCGTAGGAAGTATTTCTATTTCGTTGTAAATTGAAAAGATAATATCCCCGTTTAAGTTTGACCATTAAAAACCGGGCTGCGTGTTGGGTGTACATAAAATATAATAAATATGTTAATAAATATGCGCCAGACAACACCAATGGTCTGGTTTCGTGGTAAGGAATTATCTTCCTTGTGTTACGAAGTACCAGACAACGATTATGACGGGAGCGTCTCCCATTAATACTTAAATACATGTTACATCCATGACTTAGGTACAAATATTCGTGCTTATCACACAAACATTTGCCCCTTGCGGGATTCGAACCCTCGACGGCCAGCGTAATAGTCAGGAGCGCTAACCAATATACCAAACGCGTTGTCGAATATAACATTTATCTGTACGCATTTCTATGCATATATTTTAAAACTGGATGTTTTCGTTTGTTTGTTTAAACGCGCTAATCACAGGAACTATTGTTAAGGGTATAGAGTATGATAGATAGCTAATTTATCAGGGAAGGCTATAGAAGTAGTTTAATGCGTATAGGTATAGGCTTATATCTACTATTACCTTACTATTACTATTACCTTATATTCGCTACGATCTATGGGAAAGGAGTTAAACTAAACGCGCGTACGAAGTCGCGGGCGGGCCGCTAGTCATTAATATGTGCCTAAATATCAATAATAATTTATTAGAATTTTGACGAATCAAAAGTCAAGATAAAGATTACTTTACGGTTGACGTAGTTATACTTCGACCGTGCTGGATAATTATTTTTATTTTATTGTTATTTTATTTACTGAAGTTTTATTTTATTTTAAATTATAATACAATTATGAGATTTTAATACATGGAATTAAAATTTAAATCATATCATCTACGTATTGTAAAAATATGTATACATCTAAAATGAGGTTAGCAACATCAAATCTAAAATATTAAAATTCATCATTAAAATATTCCAATGATATCCCCTTTTAACTCATGAATGGTGTCTTCAATTATTTGGGTGGATTTTGATAAAGTTAGACAATAACATGGAGGGAAAGTATGTCGCTTGGGCAGTGTTTTCTTTTATTTTCTTGAGTTTTAGTAAACGTAGGTACAACGGTTGGATGCAAATTCCCTATTTGGGGCGTATTGCGATTCAACTTAATTCGTTCGATATCCAGGCTGTTCAATTCAATTCAGTGTAAACGAATACTATCAATGTAATTATATTTAAATAATACTACAATAGTATGAATGAGTATATGTTTATGTTATAATATGATATTATCAATTTAATTCGAGAACACAAAACGAATTACTAATTTGACAGTAAATCAGCTGATAAACATTAAAAGCTGCATCGCAATACACTCTCATCCTGATGGTTGAATATTGCATTTGAAGCTAGTATTAACAGATTATTTATCACAAATTATATCGCATATTATAAATTGTACCTACAGAAGAGAAGCATTGAATACAATATTCATTTATCCTAATTCACGTATCGTGTATATTGTTATATATTATATAGCAAGACTTCTAATACAAATTTACTTTTTCCGAGGCCATGAAGACGAATTTGTCGAGGTGACTGACGTGACTGCGCACTCAGCACTGGAGCAATAGCCAGGCTGCAGCGCCCCGCCTATGCGTCGGAGGACTAGGATGTCCACGGCGTAGGTGTTTTCTGACATGCTGGCATGCCGGACGAGCCTCCCGGACGTCAGAGGACTAGGGTATTAAGACTGAGGTGTACGAGGCCAGACCAGGTCGGTCGGGTCGAAAAAGAAGACAGAGCTTGGGATCAAGGCTGAGGACATCGACATCTTTCAATAGAAGTCTGAAAACAATAAGGACCTCTATGCGTCGTAGATGGTAAGAGCCGTCGAGCCACCTGTAGGTCCCGTTTCACACAATTTATATTGACTCCTTTAGCTTTGTTCGCAAAATTCCTATATTTTAACTGTTGTGGGTATCCACAGTATATTCACCGACTGTGCATAATGTGTATGTAAGTCCACCGAATATGTCTTTGTTAATACAATTTGCAGATATTATTCGCTAAAATCTTGTAATTTAAGATCCCGACGTTTTGAAAACTTAAAGATGTTTGTGGTTGCGAGTAGAATGAGATGTCAAACTTTAAAATAAAAGAAATAAACGTTTATTGTACCACTTCAATAATAATAATAGTAGTTCATAGTGTGGCAAACCAATCTCTTTTTAGATATATTGTTTTTGAATCTTCCTTTTATTATTTTGACAAGTTTGCTTTTTACGTCAAAAGATAAAAGTTGAATTTCTGTGAAAATACCCTTTTATTTTACTTTGAAATCCGATTCATTGATCCTTCTCAACGCAAACACATACACATAGTATTTAACAACAATCAGCCGTCTACCATCGAATTAGTACTCAACCTGTACCGTGGTAGTAGTTAATCATCATGAGAATTTTCTCATTTATTATATTGTCAAGTTGGTAAATACAGTACAAAAAGATGAGTTCACTAATTTCCAAATTAGGAATCTGCATTTTGGCGATCGATAATTTTACTAAACTTGTAGAATCAAGAGTGCACGCATATTTATAAATATTAAAAGTAAATTCTGAAGAGTTTTCTTCTCTATTTGTCATTTACAGAGTAATCATTACTCATTAAGTACAATATTAACGTTCCTATCCATGAAGAAAGAGTAGAATAGAATCCCATGCTGGTGGTTAATTGTTTTGATCAAAAAGTATTCGCGTAAACCTCAGAATCAAGTATGCCTTTGTAAATCCATTAAAAGGCACAAAAATGACGAACGTAAAGTTATTCTTTGGAACACTTTCTCTGCGTCACCTACATAAAAAAGAAGTATTTAATTTTTTTTCCATTTAATAAAAAAAACCTGAACCAAAATTTCCGTCAATTTATTATAACAAATTCAGTTTAACCCGTAGAAATCGGCTTGGGACCAACATAGATATTTCATTTAAAGATTTCATCAGCCACAAAAGTTAGTTATTGGGACACGAACGTTAAACAACGTATTTTTCTAGAACACTTGGAACTAAAACATCAATTACTTTTTATATTTAATAAGTAAAATAGGAGGGATTATTTTACTTCAAATGATAGAATTCTATGATAATAGATTAATTGTAAATTGGACCATGCCCTCTTAGGTCATGACAAATAAATAGGTAAATAATGTTGAAACGCTTTAAAATTCGTGTTTTTTTTTTAAGGTTCCACTTTAATATTTTTCTGCAACTCTTTGAAATAGATGTACTTTTTTTTTTTTCAAATGTATACATCTTATATCTTTATCTGTGTACGAGCTAGCATCGTACATTCTACAACCACGACGTCAGCGACCTACATAGAAGCGGCCGACCGATGGACCCAAAACCAGCCCCGTCGGCACTCACACCGGCGGCACACATCGTGATACCTATACATGTTGACATACCATAGAATATTATAAATACTGTTACTTTATTACCAATAAATCAGATATCAACCGTCCGTGTTGGTTCTCATTTCCCTCCGCTGCGGCCAAGACACTTTTCGCCGTCACTATGATCAGTCTGGTGAGTCTGCCAGACTGGCAGCGGGTCCACGCCACCTACCTACCGTCCTGATGCTGCTACCCTGGGCGACCTGGGAGCAGCTCTCCTACCACAACATCCTTATTATATCTACGTATCTATTGTTAGGCTGGGCTAGGGCTCTAGGGACTTAGTATCTTAGGGAAAGGGATATCTACGCCACTAGGGAGTTAGTTTCCATCCTGACCGTTTATTAGACTTAGACAGACGGGACCTCTTCCCGCCTGTACATCTTCGAGCCGGATATATATAATTATTATGGTTGGAAATAATAATTTGTATAAAAGATAAGTGTGGTGATCGAATAAAGAACTTTATAAAATTGTGATGGTGTTTGACTCGTGATACTTATGATAAATCCGTCCGTCCAAATAAATGTATAACAGGCAAAATAAACTAATAACGTACAATATGTGTATCAATAATCGATATTTCGAAGATCAATTAAAATACTTACAGTACTAACTCTTAATAATAGCAAATTTTCGGAAATACCGCAGCTTTGTTATATTTCTGCGTACTTACATAATGTAGTTTTTTCAGTGTAAGTGTTAAGAAATCAGTTATTATTTACGTATTTGCTCATTAGGGTCTTGCAACATCGACCAGCAAGCACTAACCAACTAATAAAACGTCATTTCGTATGCAGTAGTGAACAGATAACGCTAATGGGAACTTATTCATACATGAAAAGCAGGGGCTTATTCGTTTAACAACATCTAAGTTAAGAATGTTATTTACTTCTTATTTATACACTTAAGTGTTATTTTTAAAACTCTTGTTGATAAGTAAGTGACTTAACAATTTATTAAATTACCTTTCCTTCTTCGAGCCAATTAGGTACCGCTAAGCTTTATTTCTCTCAAAAGCTTCCTGCGAATACAGTCTGAAGCAGTAACATTTTACGTTTTGTTGTGATAAGCTTATGACAATTAAATGGTCTGTTTTTCTGCTGCGTTGAACATATTTTTAACGTATGTACATCTTTAAATTAAATTAAATGAAATAATTTATTTCAGATTTGCATCCATAAGTTTAAGTAACAAGGCGTTCTTATCTTAATTTAATAAACCGAAAAATATTTGAAATAGTTTGAATTTCATTTACGCAATTATGAAAAAAGTCTTCAAAAAACAATTTCGACTTACGTTTTACCTTAAGCACCAACTGATGTTCGATCATTGAAGCTTGGTCGAGACATCCGAAGCTGGGTCCAACTTGTATTGAAACTGTCTAATTGTACTTTTATAGTGCTGCTAGAAAGATATATTACAGTATTGTTTATGGCATCGTTATTACTAATTTTAAGCTTGGAAGATTGTACGTTTTTTTTGTTAAATTAAATATACATAAATGACATTGTGCACCGTTAAAATGCGATAAAAAACTTTTCATCTGCTGCCTTGTAAGAATATAAAATGTTCGCTTACATAGACGCTATCCTATTTCAGCTAGTAGCATTTGCTCTAACGTAATAAGTGCCTTATGAACTGCGTAGGCATTTTATTTATAAGCTAGTGCAACCTGGAATATCAATCCGGCTTTAGTTTTAAACCCAGATAAATGCATTTACTGAGGTCAGCCGTTAAAATCTTACCGCTAAAGATTTTCCGATCCTTGAAATTTATTCATCCGAGCTATTTTTCTTTTCTTTGTTTTCCGCTGATTATTTTCTTCAAACCTCGGCGTCGAAGATAACGAGCTCTCTTTAAGGGTGCCTCATTTCCCAGTAGGTCTGTTATTTTTAATTTCAGACCTCAGACTTTATTTCAAGTTAAGCTCAGGATTTGCACCTTCTGATATTAATGTGTTTAATATCATTCCTTTTATGGGAGGCAATTATTTTCAGGCACCGTGGTTCAACATCGTAATCTTTCAAACAGGCGAACGAATAAACAACAAAGATACTAGACTACTCGTTAGAAGTAAAGTTACTTTATGATTAATAGGTAAGACAGGTTCATTTTCTATTTACGTATATTTTCATAAAACCTTAAAATCTAGATACTTGGTCCAGAGATTTCGAAAATAACTATTCGTAAGAAGAGTAGGTACATAGAGTAAAAAGTATCATTAGAACAGAAGATATAATATAATAGTATCATTTGACATAGGTCAACTCGATCTCACTGCCATATCGATACTTTGATTTTCCCCCAAAATATAACTAAATCCATAAAAACTTGATTCTTTTGTAAAATAGCTAGGTCTGCACAGTATGTAATCAATGCTAACATCGAAAAAGCCCGCAAACCGCTAACGGATGACCATATCATACGCAAATTTCAATTTAGGTTTTGAGTGTGTAATCGTTGCGGTGTAATGTGCTATAAATCTTGAATATTTATGAATGGAATTTGGAATCTCTAGATTAATTTGAATACGCGCTGTACAATACGTACGTAACCTATGGGTGTTTAGTTGTAGTAGGGTTGTGGAGAGTGGGTGAAAAAATAATGGTCTTTATTAAAAAAACAATAAATACATAGTTAGGTGCTCGTAGCGCAGTGGTGGCAAGCGCTTTGGTAGTAGATATCGAAGTTAAGCAACTTACGGCGCGGTCGGTATTTGGATGGGTGACCATTCCGACCATATAAGTGACGTATATCACGAGCATCTCCGTGCTTCGGAAGGCACGTTAAGCCGTTGGTCCCGGCTAATATCGATTGGTATTAGTCAGAGGCCCTATAAAATCTGACAGCAAGGGGTGTTTGCAAGGTAAGCGACCTTGCAAACACCCCTCCGCCAATCCGCACTGAGCCCGCGTGGTGGAGTATGGCTCATACTACCTTACATTTGAGGTAAGGCCTTTGCCCAGCAGTGGGATGCTTACAGGCTTAACTTAACTTAACATAGTTGATTTTTGTTTTTATAGTGTTTTGTCACTATACAAACTTAAACATATAACAAATACTTAAACATAATAATATCCTGACTGCCTTATTCCTATTCAAGATGTTCCAGTTTAAAATGACGGGTCGGGCCGAAACTAGTTATCGAGGTTTTGTGTCCTGTCTGAACTCGTAAGCAGCTCAGAGTCAGAAAATTATTTATTATGATGCATGTCTGAGTTTTTTTTTCTTTGTGTTATAAATATATTATTAACAACATTAATAAATTGACGGTGAATAAAAACACTCAAATATTTTACACCATTTTAAAGTACAGGACGTACGCCTAATTTGCTGCTCACTCGCTACAAAAGTTGTAGCAAAACACATTGTTAGTTTCGTAAAGTTGTTATTCGGGTAGCGTTGAAAACGTATTAAAACAGCTATAATAATTTTGCCAGCTTCCATCCCTAGGCAGATATTAATTTTATCGTGGGATTTAAACACTGTTTGAAGGGCAAACCGGAACAACTGAGCTTGATATGACATGAAATTGCTAATTGCACTGGACAGTTTTCAGCTTTATGATTGCAATTTGTGTAAAAATATTTTTCCCACTTCAGTGCCTACGTATATGTTACCTTATCCCGACGCACGAGTTTAATTTACTTGAACTATTGATATAATTCAAAATAGAAATGTCAAAGAACTGCAAATACTTAAATAATAAGATACTTGCATACGACATCAAAAAAGATCATAACTACCTGATAATACAAATTATTTTTTATGGCTTTCTGTTGGCGTGTCTTTCCACATGTAAACAAAAAGCCACCTAAGGACACTTCGAACTTGAATAAGTATCTCCTAATATTTAGATCAAAGCTAGACATTTCTGCCTGGCTGAGGCAGATATTGACCTCTCTAAAACTCATAAACGGCAAGTTTGAGTCGACTAAAGTCCACAAAATCGAAGTTTGGTAATTTTATCGCTGAGTCAACTATCGTTTTATTTAAGCTGAAAGAATCTTAAAGTCACCTTCTAAATTTGAAGTGTTGGTAATTAAGATTTCATAAAATGAGACTCAGTATTATCAAGGGCGTATGGCACTTTTGGGCTTAACTTTTTGGTCTAATCGATTCCTTGGCTTTATTTGAAAAACCCCAGTAAGTCGTGCTTCTTCTTCTTCCTTGCCTGCTCCCTTTACTTGGGGTCGGCCCTCCTTGTTCGTTGTTGTAAGTCACGCTCCATAGAAAAATTTCAATAGCACTTTTAGAACTCGCATAGTTATCAGTATCAGAGCGCCAGTAAGACGCAAACTGCTGTAAAAATCTTCCAAGTACCTAATATTTAAACAATGCACTCAGTTTTATGTACAATTTTATGTAGCTATCCAAGTTTAAACTTACATTTTATTAATTCATCCAAGATTTTATCATAACAATCTGTTTAGTCAGGTTCAGACCACAGAGGTTAGACAAGGTAGGTTATTCAAATGAATATTACTCTCACTCAGCAATCACTTACCTACACATAATCTATTTATTTATTTTATTTCTTACTGCACAGACAAAATTAAGTACAAATGGCGGACTTAATGTTTAAAGCATTCTCCACCAGTCAACCATTGGGTGAGGCAGAAACGATTGAGGCGGCGTCAAAGAACACAAAAAAGCAACAAATTAATATTATACTACTAATATACCTACATAAATAATTAAAAATAAACCCACATAAACATACATGAACATATCTATGTGCAAGTGATCGCCTTAAGAAAATTGGAACTCAACGGATTAGCTAAGAAACATATAAGAAACATTTTCTAATGTTAATAATTTATGTAGAAGTATTCAATGAGCCGAATACGCAGCACGAATAATAAGTATGAATTGTTCTCATTACCAAGTTAGCACACCCGCGGAAGGGAGAATGTACAATCATACATCAGATACATGAACTTACTAAACATTTCAACAAGAAGTTTATACTATACATTTAGTACAAAAATAAAGCAACTTGACATTCTCATAACGTGATACAAATTTATAAGCCGAAACATTTTCTGCTTGGATATTTGAATCTGTATCTGGATTTTTTTTTATGAAACTAGAAATTTTAAGTTTAAAATGTGTGTATTATGTCTCCGTAAAATTGTAAATATCGTTAGATTATAATCTCTCAAAATTTTTTCACAAACGTTATTAACATCAAAACAACAAAAAGACCGGCAAAGTACAGGTTTTGCCGTTTATCCAGGATTGACCATCAGGTCTAAAGACAAGAGAGGAAAGCTAATTTATTTAACACCTAGCCTGAATAAAGGTCTCATCATTTTAAGAATCACCTGACTCCGACCCGCGTCCCTTAATAACTTGTCGGAATTTTAAACATTGTTTGCGTCCCGAGATAAAATATATTGCAAAATTCACAGTTAACTACATTGCATTAATTACGAATACACGTCTACTTTCTTTCCTTTTCATCAAGGAATTTCATCTTGCCTTTGTTTATTTAAACTAGGCACCTTTACACTCTAAAATTCATCTTAAATATCGCGGAATTACAACATCTACTCCTAGTGCTGAATTAATGAAAATTATTTGCTGTCATTTGTATTTAAATTTTCATTTTATTGTCTTAACCTTCAAATTCTTAACGAAATCTAGGGTCTTCAAAAGATGCCGCCTCCAACAGTGCATGGCACAGCATGGCTTTGATCAAAACCTACTCAACAAATTCTCATTTGCTACTCTCGAATATTCGACACTCGGCAAAAAGTTCCCGACTCGACAGCGTAATGAACGAACTTAGCCACTGAAAGGGTTAAAACTGGGAAAGTCACGACTTTGTTATGAAGAAAATTGGTAATTCATTGCTAAGATTGAGCCGACTTTACTTGGGTAATAGGTTTCCGAGTATTGGTTGAACTTTTTCTTACTAATAAAAGCGTATGATACTTTCGTATTCGCAACTGTATTCTATATTCTGTAGGTTCTTTTACTCACTGTTTTCGTTCAGATTCTACCTCTACACAATATCAACTGCAAATATTATGCATTAAATTGCTGCGTGAAAGTTTAAGTACGAATGGATGATTTTCCAATAATCTGTTTATTCGAGTTTCAATCTTCCATTAAGGAAACAAAACCTGTCAAAGCCTTTTCTCTATATAAAAGCGTAAGACCATAAAACAACATTTCCTAATCCATTTAAACATGATAAAACGTTGACCTCATATTAGCATAATGGATAAAGTTAAAGGGGACTGAAGAAATACGTTATCTGTGGATGTGTTGAATAAAGGATGCAAAGAGATTTCCCCTTTTTGTGGACACGGGTTAACTATTGTATTTTGAACAAAAGAGTACAATTTTCGTAAAAGTCACACACCCTTTTCCATACGATTGACATGTTTTTTAGTATAATAAATACATCAAAAGAGTTTTTGTTAAAAAAAATCCAACAATTTTAAACATTATATTTGGAAGTGGAAAAAACAACGAAGTGCCTTTTATGTTAAACTGATTTAGTAGTTCTTCACGATTAAAGTATGACGAAATGAAGTAAGCATATTTTTGTCATATAACGTGTGTCAAATAGATTTAGGGTTTAGGATTCAAGTTTAGAAATTGTTTCGTTTCTCCTCTCTACAAGACCTAATATAAGTAAAATGGACCAAGTTTAGTTTTAGCGGTCATTAAAAGATCTTTTAAAGTAATTTTCAAACTTGCAGAACTTTTTTTTGAGGTTGTAATTAAATAATTTCATATTCTTAATGGTGAAATGGATAAAAATATGTTTAAAAACGAAGATTCATAAAGTTTTTAATTGGAAAACTTTTTGCTTATAAATTTGTTTTATCTCGTTAATAAACCGCCATACGAGCAAATATTATAATTTCACAGGTTGTTGAGGGGTGGGATTCTACGGCAAATATTGCTGTTCAGCTTTGCGTCAGATAATTTTATTATCAAAATATCCTATTTAGTTCTTATAAACTACTTGTCATAGGTAATAAAATATTTACATTGCTAGGGCTGAACTGTAGGCTACTAGCTATACACAGGAGGTGGACACTGAACGGCCACCAGATATAGTGGTTAGCTGCGAATACTTTGAATAAGCAGTCCCGACCAAACAGCGGCAGACTTACTAGAATGATGTTCTAAGGAGTCTAGTGGGATGGGATGGGCTTCTCTATTAAAAGCTACAATATTCACTGACGATCCTAAACCCAGCCATTGAATAAACGTTCCATTCGTGCAGCAGAAACATTAGTACTGGCAGAAGGCTGAAAATATGGTTGGTATATCAGAAAAGACTTTTGATTGGGTATTAAGAGGAAACAAAAAAGAGGGAAACAAAAAAGTTTGAGTTTTAAAAGAAAAAAACTCCACCGACAAGAGCCTAGCTCTTAAATTTAAAGAAGAAATTACTTGTAAACATAATGTAATTAAGAAAAATGGTGCTGTAAGATAATAACTTGAACACGAACCATAACGTTGCTACCCGCCCCTAGATGGCACTACCTATCTGTTGACTCGCGGCTACTATTGGTTTTCGTAATGTATGACATGCGCCGTGTATGTTCCCACTACTCACCGCTAGATGGCGCTGGCTGTCGATTGACTCGCGGCTACTTGTGGTTTTTCCAATACTTAAGTACCTGGACTGAACTTTGCTATGTATCTCATCTTAGGGTCATCACTGCCCTATAAACACTGTTATAGTCATCTGGAGAAACTCACTAAGATTACCGCTATATCCGCTTGCTATAGTCTACGTGGTGTCATAGTTTAATTGTAAACTCCGACTCTTCCCTGAATAAACGTTAAGTCTTACCGGCTGTTTAGTATTCAAGTACCTCCCTCTACCACAGTGCTTATTATCCAGATACACATATTGATTCAGTATCTTATTTATTTCCAGCAAAAGGATCCTTAAAGCTCTTTTTATTAAACTAAAATACAAAACCCGCAGACAAAATGAATACCCTATATGTAGAAAGTTTCAATACCAAATAAAACAAAAATAACAATGGAACCTGCGCCGGTAAGCAAAACGAAAACCTCAATATGGTTTAACCTAGATCCTGATTGTGTTATGAGTTCTTTTTATTTGTCGACAGTATTTTATGACGACACCCACCCAACTCGTTTTTACTTGAAACCTGGATCGGGAATACATTTTACGATTTGTTTGACACGAATGAATACTGGCGTGAGTTATTACAGGCCATACATCCCCGCGTGGGGAGCGATGTGCTAGTAACGTGAACGGTGCGCGAGTTCAAAATCATGTGATCGAGTTTCATTAGTTTTTGTCAGAGCTTTTGCACTTTTGAAATCAATCACGTACATTGCATTTGCTAGTTATTTACGAATACAACGTTTAATACGTGACGACGACGACGCGTTTGGTGTATTGGTTAGCGCTTCTGACTATTACGCCAGCCGTGGTGGGTTCGAATCCCGCAAGGGGCAAATGTTTGTGTGATGAGCATGAACATTTGTACCTAAGTTATGGATGTTATATTATGTATTTAAGTATTTATGAGAGACGCCCCCGTCATACTCGTTGTTTGGTACTTCGTAACACAAGGAAGAAAATTCCTTACCACGAAAGCAGATAATTGGTGTGTTGGCTGGCGCATATTTATTTATTTTATAGTGTCTTGAGTGAAACCGTGTAGAGGTTTATGTTGAGCAGAGGACGTTCTGCGGCTGAATAATGATGACCGAGGGTAAAAGTAAATGCAGGGAAATTAAATTAGGTAGGCACTTGTATTTTTTATCACTATTGGTTGTGGGTAGAAACTGATTATGGAAAAATATAATAATTGTACATAAACATATAAATGTACAATCACTGAAGAATACCCTTTTTTACACGAATCCAGCTCATAAACATCAGCACGTCACTAGCGGGTGCGTTTTTTATGATAAGTATACCTATAGTGTACCTACATTTGGATAGCTACAGCAGGAAGAAGTGTGATCCTTTTCATTGATGATTTATTGAATTGCTAACGATTCGATTTGAAGTAAACAGGGGTCTGATTCTTAAGGTTCCCGCATTCAAATAAGTATGGGGATATGCAACATTCTCCTTTTTAAACTGTGTCTATTTCTTTGTCTGGTTTCAAATAAAAAAAAATACGAAGAAATTCCTGGAAATTATGACTATTTACATATATAAAATTTAAATACGAGTTGGTTACATATTTATTCATTATTTTCATACACAACTACCGTCGAATCTCCAAACAAAGAGTATAAAAGCGAATTCTATAAGCATCTCGCATGCAGGAGTCAAACAGACATGGTTATTGCCAACAAAGAGACGTGGCATTGTATTCTGGGAGGCAATGCCAATTGTGTTGAAGTTGACAGAGAACTGGATACTGACTTTGAGGGTTCTGTATATAATTGATAATGCATAATAAGAAAAGGTAAATGTATCTACCTGAGACGTCACAGTTTTAGAGTCATTTGCAAAATCTTACATAGACTATAATGACAATCAAATATCTTATACCTCAAGCAAATAATTTTACTTTCGATATGTAACTAATATTTCAACTGAGGCGATGCGAATTGCATGCTAAGTAAAGACTTATGTGCTGTTATTGATTATACATTTATAATCGTATTACAAATTTGACCCTGGGGATTACTTGGAATCGGCATCATAATAATTTTAAAATCCAAGATACGATTTGTCCCATGTACAGTCTACTTTATCATAATTTTAAATGTTCAGTAAATATTAAAGTTCAATTTAGCTAAATGAATTTCGGTACAATCTTTAGAAATATTAATTAATGGGTTCTTGACCGATGTTGAAATAGCCATTGAGATACATAGATACGAGTACTTGTAACGTGAAGTTGAAGATAAAATTACTAGTAACAATTAACTCAATGTTGTAAAGCTTTAACTAGGTAACTGAACGTGACGAAATCAAAATATCAAGTGCGTTCATGAATATTTCAAATGTCAAATAAAAAAAGGAGAAGGAGATCATGATTATTATATTGTTTACCCGGATCCGTGGGTATACAGTAAAAACAAAATGTAATAAGCGTCCCGGGCCTAAGCCCCGAATATGAGGGATAGCTGACTAACCCGTCTTGTCTCGGTTACCACTATTAGAGAAGTAACGCGCCTCTATGAATAATTCATTCGGGGATATTCGTATAGTCTTGACGAATGGTGGCTGCGAATCAATAAGCTTGTAAGTGTACTATCAAAAACAGAATCAGGCTTTTATTTCGGCTGAGCCGCGAGTCGGCTGTTTCTGATTGGTCGATAGCGATTTGAATGATTGATCCGATCTGTTTATTCCGAAACAGATTCGACGTTGCGACGCGGCACGATATTTTTCGGACGGAACATTTTTGCCGGCATCTTCCTGACTTTAATTTGGCATTGGCATCACTAACTGAAGTATCTTTGCGTGTGAATACATATGATTATTATGTTACGAAACATTTTTTGGTTACTACATTAAATTTTTCATGTAGGCCTATTGATTAAAACGTTAATTTTATGGTACATTGCACAATCAAACTTTGTACAAACATTTCGAACTTTTCAAAAGTTGATAGTTCTCTAAAGCTTACTAAACTAGCAATACAATTCAAGAGATTACCACTAAATTTTTGAATTGAATCTCGAATTAATAATTATCCAATTAATAATTAAATGACTCGACACTAAAGAACTGTTAGGTTAAGTTGGGTCAAAATTGAAATTTTAAAAAATATATTTATATAGCCAGACAACACACCAATAATAAATAAAAATATAGTGTGGGGTGTAATGTGCACATACTTATTAGTAATTCAGATATCAGATACTTAAATTAAATAGACATTTATGTGATGTGTGACAATATACAATATTCTATCCATCTGTTTTAAGATCTGTCTGTGGAGATTGTTCCATTCTTTACGCTTTTCCTCCATTTTTGTGACCTCTTGATACGACTACGACTCTCGAATATATACGATAACGATATTTGTCAATATACAGATTTGCTATTACATTTTACGCTCTTGGATTGAATCTAAAAAAATAACAACATAGAATTAAGTAACAAAAGTTGGAAACAATCAACGGAATGCCACACCGCACACAATTAACCAAGCAAATAAAACGGTTCCCAACAATTCTTAAAGAGATCACTTGGTGAAAACATTTACTGGAGAGTACTTAAAACTTTGTTGAGCCTTCGCGTTGTCGCTCCAAGCCATTCGCCCTTGTTCCCCAGATTTCAGGACGAGGCGTTAACCACCTCCAAGATTTATGAAAGTGGCTTGTCTTTTTGGGCACTTGAGGGCAAAGGGGAGTTATTATCTATGTTCACCGTCGCCTTAATTTTGTTTTCTCTTTTTCACTCCGCTTTTAATTCCGCGAGGGTCAGAAAGTTTCAGAATGTAAATAAAGGTCAAAGTTACGACTCAAAGTAAAGGGCGCAACTGTGTGATGTTTTGGACGGAGAATTCGCTCAAAGACGATGCAGCGACAGAGTGCTGACCTTTGCACACTAGATTGAGCGCTCAACACTTTTAGCATCGGCGATTTGCAAGCTCAATACAGCTTCTGATATCTGCTCCACTCGAGAGACCAGCTGTTATGAGTCAGCTTCGCTTGAGTTTCTTCGTTGGCGAGTTCCAATTTCGAAAATCGTTAAATGCAATCGCCAATTTTTCTGTTAAGACCATAGCGCACGAAGAGGTTTTGCAAGTTGCTTTGTTTTATATCCTTTTTAACGATATTTCCATATCAAATAAGTACTAAGTCAAAGTCCTATTTGAGTTAGTTTATACCTCACGAAATCGGTTATAGGCTCGTAAAATAAGTACAAGATAGCAAGTTTCTACAATTTTGTAAACCGTACATAAACCTGATTCATGCTTTCTAGTAGACCTTATGTGTGCTAACGACAAGGCAATCCGCGTCGCCAATTACTGGGCACAACAAAAGTCACATTACCATCAACACGATAAGAAGAAGTGACCCGTTTCTGTCTTACATTTAAAATTAAATAAAATACCTTTACAGTTGTGTAACTTCGCTCCAATTAGAAATCTTATATGTGGTGAAAACAAAGAAAATACTCCCTGTATTTCAGGGAAGATTACAGTTCAGACAACATTGACACTAAGGGAATCTAAGACAATTTATCTTTTTGTTATCATGATTGAGAAAATTTTATAGCATTTTATAGCATTTTGAAGCTATTTTATAGTTTTTAATTGAATTCCTTACTTTACTTACAGTTATTCCAAAAATGTATTAGTTATTGCTATAATTAAATACTACAATCATAAATTCAAACTTTATCGTTTCTCAATATCTCCACGGGTTTATATCCTTAAACATAATACAGTTGAACATTATTCGTAATATATTGAAGGGAGTTCGCATCTTATCTTGAATTAATTTAAAGTTTGTTACGCGTGTGAATATTAATTAGTTTGATATTACTGATATAAATGACAAGGATTAAATTCTGGTAAACTTGTGGCTGTCCTCGATACACGTAAATAATTTATCTATGCCGTTGTTATATGTACAGAGTGTAAAAAAGTACGAGCTAAATTCAAAGGTGGTCAATCAAGTTTAGGATACAGGAAAAATACTTTGAATTTGCTTTTAGAAACATAGCCGCTTTTCTAATTTAAAATGTTATAGCAACGTCATGTTTCTCCGCCTATGTAGATGACGAATCGCTGCATTGCATTGTCACTTTGAGATCAACTGTGCAGACTGTGGTCCTACAAACGTAACGAAGTGTAGATTTATGGTTTTGATGAGGTTTCGCTTCAAACATTTCTAAACTTATTAGTATGGATGGATGCACAGTTCACTTTTCTGCATAACAATTGAACGCAAACATAAATGAAATTGACAACAACATGTTATTCAAAACATTTAGATCTGAACGGTGCAGAGTTGTTGATGCTATTTTACAAGTGCTAGAGCCATTTGGGCAAATGTGCGGCTCGTATGAGCACCATTAGCGTTGACGGTGATTCGATTGTAATGTCATTTATCGCCCAGTGTCACGGCGCTAACGGCTGAACCAATGGACGCATTCGAGGAA
This sequence comes from Pyrausta aurata, assembly GCA_963584085.1. Taxonomy (NCBI): domain Eukaryota; kingdom Metazoa; phylum Arthropoda; class Insecta; order Lepidoptera; family Crambidae; genus Pyrausta; species Pyrausta aurata. The sequence goes on from OY757268.1 coordinate 6,892,687, forward strand.
ATCATTTCCAGTTTCAGCATAATACGAATACAATGGCTGGAAATTCACATGGTCACAAACAAAGCTGACTTTTTGAACCACAATGCTATGCGAGATTAAAAATCTCATTTATTAGCAAAGAGTTACTCTTCAGTTATCTATTGGGTCCCCATTAGTAGATAGGTTTTCTGCCACTTTGCCAGCAGTGGACTGACGTTATAATGAATCGAGTGCAGGACCAATGGCTTAACGTGCTTTCGAGACACGGGGGTGACAACACCACAGACTTTTTGACCTCGAGGAGTTTCCGAGTATTTGCTAGACAGAAAAACCAAGTATTCGAACCCAGGACCTCACTCACTTACGAACAGATGAGATGAGTTGAAATGAGAGTTAAGGAACAAAGAGTGCTTTTATGTTTTGCGGACACACTTCAGCAAGCACACACAATGTCCCGCGTCCCGTGATACGACCAGGACGACCGACGAATAGCCTATCGACTTATGTGAGTGCATGAGCATGACCATATTCATGCAATCAGTATTTCATTAGTAATTATTGATGAAACTGACTGCTACTATTGACAATGGGCACCTGAAGCCTGACGTGACCTGACCTGATCGAAAATACATTTCTATGCATTAAAGCTGAATCTTCAAATATTACAACTTATGTGGTTTGGAACTGCAATGGAATTAATCCATAGCGTTTGTTCTGAGTAAGCGGTGTGAAGACCACAATCCAATAAACTGAAAATCAAGTTCCTTCGACGTACTTTACAGGATTACAGTGGTCGTGGCAAATCGTTTCCCGACTTTTAAGCTAAAGACACACAGTACGCTTTAAGCTGTATGATAAGCCAGATGTTAGGTCGTGCTAAGAGGCTTAAGTACCGTACACTGTTAATGGGCCATTCCGATTAGTCTTTTGTTCAGTTAAGCTTAACTTATTCCAGAGTCCGCCTAACAAAAGCGTGATCAGGAATATAAGTTTGATTATAACTACGTGTCGCCATGTCTTAGACGTCTAAGGCGCGTCAGAGCCTTTGATTGAAGGACCAAATAATCTTGATCTTTTTTGTTGATTATTTGATGTATTTACGTGTGATATTATATGATATATTTGTTGATAATTTTATATTTGATAAACAAGAAGATTTGAGGACTCATAATTACCATCATTATCCTCAACCTGCATTCAATATTTTATAATGAAAAGAAATTTCAGCCTCTAATTAACATATTATCGTTGAAGACATTAAATGGACTTAATGTAAAAAGTAAGTAATAATATTATGTGCATTCTATAAATGAACCGATACACTTTTTTTTTCTTGAATGCTAATTAAAAGAAGCGGAAATGGAATGCGCACTGATAGGTTTCGATCTACATTTCTCATGCGCACGACTAGGGAGTGGAATTCGCTGCCGGCTGAAGTGTTTCCTAGACATTATAATTTGGGCGAATTCAAGAAAAGAGTGAATAGGCTTTACTAGTCAGGCATGATCCATCCTAGGCCACATCATCACTTATCATCAGGTGAGATTGGGGCCAAATGTCTGCCTAGACACTATAAAAAAACGTAAACTTCAAAAATAAAATTTTATTTAAACATTCTATAAAATACTAGTATCAAAATATTTACTCCTACCATTATTTGTGACGCCATATAGGTTGCTTTTTTTAATTTCCCGCATTTGGTCACGTTTTCGTTAGACAGACTTTAGTTCATCAGTGTGCCCTTTCCGTTATTGTGACATTCAAACAACTGTTCCTCGCACGTTGGGTGAACTCGGCCACAAATATTGACAAAGGCCATTCAAAACAAAAGCCACTCGAGAAACCATCGCAATATTTGGCGTTTGGCCAAATAAACTAATGGAAGTCATTTTTTCAATACAAACTCTTGGATAGCGATACGCTTTTGATATTGGTTTTCATTCCGTCGATGATACTTTTTTGGCTATCGATAAGTTGACTAATGAAAAGGCACAAGATATTATGTATGCCACTGGTAAAAGTTATGTAAATATACATACACTTTGATTTTATAGAAACAAAATCGTACTTACAGAAATCAGAAATCAGAAATTAGAAAACATTATTTTTGTAAACTTTATTGCACCTTGAGTTGCACTTGGCGGACTTAAATGTCGTAGAAAATAATCGACCGGTAAAAGTTGTTACCTGTAGATTATGTTGCTGAACTTTATAGCAAAAAGCTCAGTAACATTGTCATTATACTTATAAATAAATAACGTCAAATTATTAATAATCTCTATACAATAAGCGAGCGAGCGAGCGTGACGGCTATAAATATGTTCGGACAGGTAATGTACATACACTGGTATAATACAACCGAGTCAAAATCGTTAAAATTCTATATCACGGCTTACATTGTGGTATTATATTTTTATTGAAAATATCTGTGACCATTTCATTAAAAGATTTATCGCGTACGCTATAAGACACGATATACTCGATCACATTTATCAAACAAAAAGAACTATATTAAAACACGCAGCGATTTCTAAGATTTTAAAGTCAAACGCAAGCCTCATAATTTAGTCCCATACGTAAAATGGGGGTTGAGTGTAGTTACAACACTCGCGTCACAAAGAGTCGGGTCAAGAGTCCCTTAGCTCAACTGCGCTCGGCACACGACGCGCAGTTTACCCGAAGGACTCCTGCGGTTTGATTACCTAGCTTTTAGGTAACAAATACAGTAACTTATGACGTTCTTCCATTGCTGTAGGCACTAGACAATATGATTAAGGTATACTTCTGAGCAATGTGGAGCCACGCGGCTACCGTGAAGCTACAGGAGTCCATGAAACTCATACCAAGCAAACGTCATGACCGCATGCGGCTCGCTTCATACATTCCTATAGTTCCACGACAGCTCTGCGACTCCAAGGAGTCGGATGCCGCAAGTTGCATCCGCAGGCTCCTTCGTTCAGAAGTCTACCGTAAGGCACTTTGCAGACGACGGGGCGGGCAGGTCTTTTAACCGGTAAGTAATAAAGACCGCGTCTTCCCGTCGATATCCGCCAGTACGCAGCCAGTGCCCGGCGGGCAACTGCGGTGCGATATTTTTGCCCTTCTGTGCTTTGGTAGAGGATTCGCTTTGCGCTATTGTTCGCGTTGAAATTGACTGGTCTGGATCGCCCCGCCGTCTGCAAAGTGTACTGGTTTGATTGCTTTACCTTTAGGTTACAAATTCACTGTCTCGTTAGGTCTTGAGAGGGGTGACCGGCTACATTTTTGTCAATACTAGACAGGTTTATAGAAAATTAGACACTTTTGCAGGAACTGACCTTCAATTACGAGCCAAGTCACAATAAATCGAGTTCAAATCAAAGGCAGGCCACGTGCGCTCTGAGAATGCATCCTGTGATAAAACTTCAACGTTATAGCATTTCTAACCACCAGTAAAGGGAGTGGCACTGTCTCAACTCGAAGCGTTCAGTATTCTTTGTATGGAACGCCATACTGTAACGAACACTCGACCAGCGGCGCATGCGTTGTCATGTGCTTATGGCTAGTCGTTCAATGTTCGTCGAATATTCATCCACCCTGTCAATCGCGCTGTCATTTACAAGAAGAACTGACATAAATTTTAGCAAACACGATCCGTAGCGAGGCGTCTGCTGTCCGTAGCCGATCCGATGTTGCGGCGTTATTGATCCTTTTACGTAACGTACTTCCGTGTGGTTGATGCCTAGTTGATGTCAATACGGTGCTGTTCCCTTTACGGCTGGTTAGACTCTGCTTCAATCTTAACTGTCAATCACAATTTGAAAATGTCAATCGAACTTAGATTATTTTAGAAACTAAGGACTTGTTTCCCGCTAATACTTGTACCATACTTTAAGTGTAATATTTAAAAGGCAACTATAGTTTTATCTGCAAAATGTGAGCTGAAAAGTTTACCAAACTGGCCCAAACAACACAATTGGGTCAAGCATCTCTTGCGTAACGTTTTGTTTATCCCAAATGCGCTATGCAGTTTTCACGGGTCCGTAACTTGATTATTTTTGCCCGTTTATATGGAAAGAGCCATTTCTTCCGCATATTTACACTTTTAAGGTACCTAAGCGGTCGAAGGCATTTGGCAATCAAAACTGAGATTTAAATTTTGGCTGTATAATACTTACATTGTGTTTTTTATTTGGTACTCATAAAGGGTCGTCGTTTTTTTATTCGACTTTTTTTATACGACTTAAAAAAGGAGGAGGTTAAATCAATTCAACTGTATGTTGTTTTTGTATATGCATTGGATAAATATATTGTTAGTTCGATGAAAAGTATTGATAATAATGAAATTAGAGTTCATAGACATTTCTACGAACACAAGCTAGCAATTCACGTGTATCACTTAATTAGTCTATGGTAGTTAAAGCCAGCCGTTTATTGAAACAAAACACGGTTGAAAGTTAGCAACTAATTCGGTATTGCTAACAAGAACAAGTATGTTTGAGCAATTAGTATTACTGGAATTATAGTCGTTGTGTTAATGGTCATCCAGGGTTCCATAACTATTTGGAATATCTTCGGGGAGCTCATAACTTCATGCCTAAGCAACCCATTAGACGAATAAACGTAGAACTATTAAATTCAGAATTTTTGGCTTACGGTCACTTAGTGGAATTAAAGGGCGCGTTCCACAAATTAATGTCAGGTAATCATTTTTAATTTTAATTTATTTGTAACTACAACTATTAATCGTTAAATAAATTAAGATAAAACAAATATTTGATCTCAATAAGGACCTATGACTTATATTTGTTATACTACAATGATGATGAGTGACACCCTTTATGTTGCCAAATGGGACTAATTAAACATAATATATCAATCGTTGACTACATCATTAAAAGGTAATTAATTCAAGGGGCACTTATATACGGGGCATATATGTATCATGTTTTTCAGATTTACTAAAACGAGCTATGTATCAACCACTTAAGAAATTAAAGCATGTTTTAAAATAAGGAATGATAAACCTGATTAACATGTATAATATGACTTTTTTCCCTATCGAAATTGCACAAGCAAAATCTTACCTTAATGTTACCCAAACCTGTACCCAACTCAACATTGTTTTTATCTGCAGAAACGATTACGAAACTGCCCGAACAGTCCCGATTTAGGCTATAAAATAATATTTTAAAGCGATCGCAACAAGCTTTAACCCACATAAGACATAAATAAATAGGGCAAGTACACACGACCGCACACTCGAGGACTGCCGGTTGGTACGTGACCTGGCGAGCTAACCCGATATTTGTCTCGAGGATCACGAGGCAATTGCTAGAAAAAAATATAAACGTGTAGAAACCATCTTAGTTTTACCGGTAAATTAATCGGAAACGCTTGAGGCAGCTTGATATCGCGGAATTTCCAATAAATATTATTAGGCTTAAAATCTTTTTTCATAGAAAACTTCATTTTCTATACTGCAACTGATCACTTACCAGGTTATTAACTTCGAATAGTGCTTTGTAACGATGTTTCTCATGAACATACACAGAATATACACCTACTAACAAACATCGTAGGTACATGTTTTTGTTACTGAAAATAGAGTCCTTTAGACGAAATAGCAGTAAGTGATTGGTTGGGTTGGGTGATTATTGAGTAGAAAAACATTAAAATAATAGAGATAATTCTTCTACTTCTATCTACATTTATATTGATTTCAAAACCTAAGTCGTATCGGCGACCATATTTTATTTGCCAGGCTTCGACGATCTTCATAAATGCGACTTGGTAGGGCTAAGGCGTAGCATCCGAGGTATCTCTTTGAGAAATCGGTCGACATCAATCTGTCGCCGGCATGCGGGTGCGGTCTGCGCTGACGAGGATTTAAATAGAAAGAAGAGTTATCTAACTTGACGAAATAAAGTAACGTGATGCTGATTTATTCAGGTACCTAAATCTTTCACTTAAATTGATGGCTTGGTTGAAGTGGCTGAGCATTTTGGACATTTCGATCGAATTCATTCACGAAGTAACCTTGTTTACCTTTAAAGTATGAAATCATCAAATGTTTTAATCGTCTTTATTTAATAATGTTGACACTTGAATTTTCAGATAGTTGTTAGATCCGTAAAAACAAAAGGCACAACTGCAGGGCTATGGGAGAGCAAAAAACAAAGAAATTTTTTTTTTTTTAAAAAAAAGGGTTACGGCTAGGGAGAAAGTTTTGACATCAACACATACCTATACCCAGGGGCCCTATTTTTGAATCACTCACGTCAATATTACGAGTTATTTTCGTTTGAAAACGAGCTTTTTTCGTTGACTTTTAATTCATCTTCGAACGAAAATCGCTCGCCATATTGAGTGATTCAAAAATAGAGCTCAAGACTCCACGATCTAAATCTTTGGTGAAAGTCAAGCAATTTCGAGAAGGTGTTCTGTCATGCGAGCCTGCGTTTACGTATCCACTTTTCTTTAAGTACGGGAGCAAACTTATTCATTACTCATTCCCTTTTACGAGCTCTTATGGTACAGGGTATAACGCGAGGGAGTGTCGGGAACAAAAGGCCTATATCAAATGCCTACAATAATTTCACAGCTTGCTTACATGTAAAATTGGTTGCAATTTACTGCTGATAGGAGAATTTGCATAACATTTCTCTTATTAACCCCTGAATGAAGGAAAATTAGCTCTTTTTTATTGTTGTTGGTTTGTAGTTATTTAGATACACATTATCTTAAAATGAAGTAAAGGTAGATGTATTAAATTGATATGTATCAAATTCATATTTATCCTTGATCAGAATCTAATTTAATCACTGACGATTACTCAATAAAACTTCAGCAGTGTAATCATTGCTTGGATCCGCTAAACAAATTTTACAACTTCGCCATACAATACCAGTAGCAGAAGTATTTCTTTAAACAATTTACCTCAAAGGTCCAGATTGAATCGAAAGAATTTCCGAATCAAAAACCTCTAAGAAAATTGATTCCCTTCCAATCTTTGTTACGATGCTTTAAATGTAAATTCATCCGCCTAATAAAAATGCAAAAACGTCAAAACTTCACCATCCGTAGCGGAAAGCTAAGCAAAGATTACAATCTTATTTAAAACATTAATTTTCTTTACAAATACTTTTTTCCGAGGCGACCTTTGTTCGATGGATTTACCGCTAGCCCTCGCCTCGAATTTGAAATTATCTTGAGGATAAATCTATTTTTTCGGAGGTGCGAAATTGTGTTCAAAAATATCTGCGGCAACACATTTTGCTGCGGTGAAGTTAACCGTTCCCCGTGGTGCGGGGGTTAGGAAGACTCCTGGCGAATAATCTGCGCTAAGCTCGACATAGTGGGTGAAACTTGGAAAATGCAAAAATATCTGGTCGTTACACTGAGTCAAAATATGCAACGCCTTGGAGGACGCAAGAATCCTTGTAGTATTGTCGACGGAGATTCTCAGGGAGGACGAATAGATCCCCAACCGCTGTATGTCACAGTTTTCGAAATGTTCTGCCGGCCGTGCTAAGAAGAATGTACAGTCACAATGCTCGTTCATAAATTTAGCGCCGCCGGGATTAGAGAGCAAAGCGGTGGCATTCTTTTCTCACATAATTACTTTGTTAGGAGGAAAAGATAATGCCAGGCGAAATTCTGATTAAAATAATTGATAAGATAAGATAAGAAAAGATAATCATTTATTGTCTCAAAACTGTGTACAGTAGTTATTATAAAAATAAAATAATGTAAATAATAAAATAATTTAACGACTTAAATTGTTAGAAGCCTGGATTTTTTACAAATTTGCTTGGCAATATGTACTAAGAGGCTTTTAGAATAACTTGAAAGTGAACAGAAGGGAGGAGGCCTATGTTCAGCAGTGGACGGCCTTTGGCTGATGATGATGATGAACAGAATTTGACCAAGCTCCCTCTTACTTAAAATCTATGTTCGTAAGCTCTCATTACGAGTATACATAACAGTATGCAAATGCAAGATAGTGAATTAATGCTAATTTGAGTGTATCAACCACAAACCCGGCATTAATGGAAACGGTGTAACACGTAATAGGCAAAAAATACTAGCAATTATTCTATACCATTGCCGAAAAATAAAGCAATATAGTCTGTGAGATTGTAGGTGTGTGCTAGGTAAATATTTATGTCTCGTTAGTTCAATAATACTGATATTGAAAATTACTTTTTTCATAACTTCTAATTGGTCTGTTGGTTCTCACATTTTTAATGAGTTATGTAACCGAGCCAACAAATATCAGAGTAACCCAGTAATTGTCAAATATCGTGCATGAAATTCGCAATAGTTTAGACCCCGTAAACGAGCAAAATAAATACAAAGCTAATTTGGCTCAATTTTGGCTCTGATTTAAAATTTACAATACTATTTACGTAAAAGCGATAATAATAGTTCAGGGAAATTATATGGCGGCCGGTAGGGCAGCAAACTGTTTGCAGGCAGGTAGGTAATTGTTTTAGTTCCAGTTGACCTATTGCGAAACAAAGCCTTGCTAATAATGTGCTAATACTTATTTTTTGTGCTTGTTTGACGACACATTTATTTTTTTTTATTTTTATTTTTTTATTAGGTTTGTCAACTGTTGATACAATATTTCTTGCTTAACTTAACAGCTTATTTAGTTATATGTTAATTGCTCCACAGATTTATAGACAAACTCAGCTAGCTTAGTTATAAACACTAGTTCACACACGTTTAGATACTTATAAATACAATTAAGTACACTTAGAATATAATTTCTTATTTAACTATATTAAATAACTTAACTAGTTTTGGAAAAAATATGTTTCCGATAAATTTGTAAGGAGTCAAACATTTAGTGTAGTGGTTAGGGCTTCTGACTACTATGCAAATGTTTATGTGATGAGCACGAACATATGCACATAAGTCATGAATGTTTACTGTTCTTATGTATTGATGAGAGACGCTCCCGTCATTATCGTTGTTTGGTATTCGTAGCACAAGGAATAAAACTCCTTAATTCAAAACCGTGAAAATTGATATTTTGTTTGACGCATAATATTTTTTTTTAATTTATTATTTGTTTTGATTACATAACTAATGCACGTATATTTATTTGGGGTGTATTGTATGGAAATTAAGTAAAATATTCATACGCGACGTTTGAAGAAAAATACTGTAGGAAAGATTTGTGTGCTTGATGGCGGTGAAGGCTGTTTCAACCACGGCATAGAATTTGCTCTTTAGTGGAGGCAATATCTTAACCTCTCTTGTATTCTTTGGTACCGAGAACTAATTATACAAAGTTGTTGAAGAAATTCGCAAAATATGCTTTTTAAGACCTTTAAAATATAAACAAGAAAACCTACCTCTAACTACATTGTCTGAAAAGTTTTAAAAACAGTTGCAAAGAAAAAGCGAGGAAAGAATTATTTTTTCCACGAGAATTCTTTATTTAAAATCTACACATTGTCTAAACAATTTACTGAAGCGGAGAATACACTGTACCTACTTTTTTACAAGTCAATATGTTTCTATTTAACTAGTTAGTGGCACAGAAAAAAGTATGTTCCACCAAGGCGTGATTGAAACTGTGTTGTGTCTGTCTAATGTTACTACTTAATATCACATGCTTTGACAGAAATAACAGAAGTTAATTTTATAAAATACGAATAGCATAATATTATTAACATGGATTTTAGACTTAAGGGCCCTTAGTAGGTGAAAACGGCAAAATGGACTGTTATCTATGAGCTATAATTGAAAATATTGAATGTTTTTCGCACTGAAATTTCTAATATTTAATACAGAACGTATGTGTGATGGGATGACTGTTTCCAAAATACGATTAGAAAAATTTTGCTCGATTAAAAAAATCCTGAAGTTAACTCTAAAATGTCATATAAATGCTTATTACAACCGTATTTTACGATAATAGTTCGTTTAAAATCACAAAAACCTGGATAAGTGAGACATCAAGGGACCTGCAATGTCGTTTCACTTATAGAGGTATTCCAATTACCCAGTGTCTCAGATATACAGGTATAAATAAATATCTGTCTCATTTACAGAGGGTTCCATTAATAGAGGTGAGAATACATGTTATTTCAGTCATACAGGTGCGTTCATTACAAAAAAATAACCTGTTATGTATGTAAAAAAAGTACTCAAAGGTTATCATACAAATGTAATCAACAAAAATATTCAAGCACGTTTTAACACGTTATATGTACGAATATGGAAACAGAATGTATCAATTATAAAAATCTGTCATTTTAGTTTGTCGTTTGGAAGTATCAGCCATCAGATGTTTTTCGATGTTATAAATTTTATCAAATATGCTTTGGTCACCAATTGATGACATTTCAAAATAACTGTGCAAAGTTTCTAGTGCTTTTACTGCTTCGCGTTTAGAAATTTTAATGATAACGATTGTAGCTTTCGTTTTGGCATTTTTCAAATAAACATCTGTATGATAGTAAAGCGAAACTAAAACTGAAGGTAATTGAAGCTCAAAATTTGTACTTACGTACTTGGAATTACGTGTGGAATTTGTGGGTAGAATAAGAATAAGTAAATAAACAATGTTATCTCAGTTACAGAGGTTTATGCATATAAAATTTACTCGCTGTCTCAGTTATAGAGGTAACTATTATGATAAATCGAAAGAACAAATCCCAGATATAGAGGCCTACCTCGTCCCACTAACAGAGGTAAGTCAGTGCCAAAGTGTTGGGACCTCAGCATGAGTTCCAGTTATGGAGGTTTCTCACTTATCCAGGTCCCACTTAACCAAGTTTCACTGTACTATGTATTTGTGATTTTATACGAACTTATTATATGTATTTACCTTTCCAAAAAATTTTCATAAGAGTCCCTACGATGGATTTTAGACCTCTTATACACTGCGACTTTTAGCATCGAGGCAGAAGCGCGTTTTGGAAACGCGCGACAGCATCGCGACTCACGCAATGAACAGATTTAATTTGGCATCGATACAGAAGCGCTAGTATCGATGCAGTCATCAATATCGACCAGTCAGGACTCTCGACTGAAAGCGCCATAGTAAGTCTTAAGCACACTGTCCAGTAATATACTGACCGTAGGACACCGGTATATGCCTGCTTTCTGGATCTCTCTAAGGCGTTTGACTTAGTATCATACGATGTGCTTTGGAGGAAGCTGGAGGACAGGGTGTACCGAGTGAACTTCGAACGGTACTCAAGTTCTGGCATGCAAACCAAACAAACTATGTCAAGTGAGCTGAGTCCTTGTCTGATGCGTATGTGTTGGACAGCGGGGTGAGGCAGGGGGGGTTGTCTTCTCCCAGGCTCTTCAATATATATGTAGATGAACTCATCGTGGAGCTGAGTAGCATGCGTGTCGGTTGTCGGATAGATGGCATAAGTATAAACAACTTAAGCTACGCCGATGACATGGTGCTGCTGAGACCCACGGTGGGGGGTCTGAAGCAGATGCTGAAGGTATGTAAGAATTATGCGGCTGTGCACAGACTTACATATAATGTCAAAAAGACCGAATACATGGTCTTTGCGGCTGCTGGCAAATGTCCAGATAACATTACAAATATTACCCTAAATGGCTTGAACATCAAACGTGTGTATAATTTAAATATCTGGGGCATGTCATCACTAGCAGCCTTAAAGATGATGAAGACATTGAAAGGGAGCGTAGAGCTCTGGCGGTACGAGGTAATATGCTGACTCGCAGATTTTCTCGTTGTACGGAGGACGTGAAAGTGACGCTATTTAAAGCGTATTGTCAGAGCATGTACACGGGTAATCTGTGGGTCAGGCACACCCAAAAATCGCTAGACACCCTACGTATCCAATATAATAATGTCTTTAGGATGATGTTGGGTCTGCCACGTTTTTGCAGCGCTTCATGTATGTTTGCGGAGTACCAAACTGATGGCCTCGACGCCGTAATTCGCAAAAAAACAAGCTCCCTGATCAGTAGGGTGAGAAACAGCCCCAATAGCATCCTGAAGACATTAGCAGATAGGTTCACATCACCGATCTGGAGATGTTTTGTGCAAAATGTTACATACATGGGGACATTCCCCTTTTTATAGAAATTTTTAAAACTGTTTTTTTAAATATATAAAATGTAATACTAACGTAGTATATAAGTCATACGCTACTAACATTCATACGCTATTAACATTCATATGGATACATTTTGTCCGAAATAAAAGATATTTTATTTTATTTTTTTATTTTTAATATTCTGTACATTATTTGTCAATTTCCAGCTTCTGCATAGTGACTGCATCGATACTAACGCGCGTTAGCATCACGACTGCATCTATGCTAAAAGTAGCGCAGTGTGTAAAGGTTGACATTTTGCGACTGCATTGCGTTTGCATTGCTGCTAAAAGTCGCAGTGTGCAAAGGGTCCTAAATATAGCGACTCTATTTATTTCAACGGCGATTAACTCGTCAAGTATGTGTGAACGAGACACAATAGAAATTCCATTATTATGCGACTCCCGGCAGTCGTTTGATACCTGACTGATTTAAAGCTAAAAATTTCGAGTGTTATCTTCCAAATCCAGAATTGTAGGTTTAGCCTTACTAGCACTTAATTGCTGAGAAGCAGCGATACAAAATTCGCAGCTCCGAAGTCAACGGGGTGTAGAGTTCTCAAATTTGTATTCCAGACTCACAATAAAGTTCATTTAAATATAAATGTGACAAGACCTTTACCCCAGTGAATGCTGTTACTTCTATAAACTGAGTCGTAATTTTTTATGACGATCCCCAAAATAACTTCAAGCATTTAACAAGCTTTAGTAGGGAATGTAATGAGGGCATCAAAATTTGAAATTTTGACACCATTTCTAGGAGATGTAGAGGACAAACAATGGTGATACGGTAACCTGAATAAATATGAATGAATTTTGCAGTCCAAGTAGAAATTTTAAATCACTTCTATAAAGAAGTTTTAATTGAACTACTGCTAAGAAGTATGTTTTTACATCACTCCTAACAACTGATCTTAAAAATAGTTTATTTATCATCTTAAGTCTAAAATTTTCCTGAAATCTCCGTGCATTTTCACATGACCCACTTGCACTACGTACATACGAGTACGTACGTACGTATTAGCGAGGAATTTATCGATAGTAAATGTGCACCATTTATCAGCCGCTTACTTCACGGTGTTCCAATAAACAACTACGTACTCGTACCATTATAAAAGCGGGGAAGTACAAAATGTTCTGGAGCTATAAATCTGGCGAGATTTAAAAATTTATGCCATGTCTTCGGCTTCGTCAATTTTCATATAAAATTCAGGCGTAGGTTTAGCGGTATACGCCAGCGGGCTCAACACTTTAGCGTTTCATACGAGAAATTCTTAACCCTCAGTCCCTTCTAACATATTCATGAAGTTATAGGTTAATAACTGTACACATCGTTATAATTTTAAAACCACTAGTTTTGATTTTGTCGATTTACAATTCTCTTACCAATTTTCTTGGCGGTTTTAATATCTTAATGTGACTGTGGGCTGATATGAACCCACTTTCAATGGCAGCATTCAATTTTATGATGATAGATAAAGCTATCAGGCAGGTCGTAAAATATGGCGTGAAGCAGTGCCTTATCTGATGGAAAGAAATAATAGTTTATTTTTGCTCCCCTTTCATCAATGTTTTGTTCTAATTGCTTTATTGTCATATCATAAAATACTTCGCACAAATAAATAGGTAACCAAAGAATGTAAAACATCTCGGTGTTCTAAAGTGTTCCGGATAAATTCCGTCCGATCAACAAAGCGGGGGTCAAGATGGAATTCGTGAGGATCGATCGTGAAGTTAATTAGCTCCATTTATATTTGCGGTCGTGGATGGATCGGGTCGGTACCCCTCTTAACTACTCTTTACAAATTGACTGCATGTTTTGAATTTTAAAGCGCATTTAAAACTTTGCTACTTATCGCGCTGAGCTTTATGTTGTCCTACGGGACGCTGACCTTATAGTCTAAAGTGGGGGGGGGAAGTTTTTTCTTTGAATGGTATTCATCTTTTTTGGAAACCGTTTTATTTTAAACCAAGCAATATTCCGTGGCTTCGCTCGGGCAGTTATCAGATTAACCGTACACACTTTTATACCATTTTTCACCCGCTTAGTAGAAGATGGTTTTCGGAACCAAAATCATTATGTTTCTCTCTAAGTTCTCAATCTCATAGATATAACAGAATCTCGGAATATAAAATAACAGTAGAAATGATATGGATAACACTCTTGCCTCTTTGTGTTTTTCTATTCTCGATGGTTTATTAGAAAAGTATTTAATACTTTTAATTCCTTGTTTTAGTTACGACTTACTTCTTAGCTAGATAGTTGCTAGGTATATAGAGACAGCTCATAGTCAATAAAACTATCTAAAGTGATCGGCGAAAAATTTATCGGTGTCGTAAAATAGAGGAACATATTTTTCGCCAGCTCTGTGAGAGCCAAATTTATCATAATGTCACATTAGACCATACTCTCTATCAGTATCACACAGAGATAACGGAGAAAAAATTGATGGTCTTGATCCCAATAACGATAGGAGGGGAAGGCATAAGGGTTGACTCGTATCTATCCGTCAAATAAAAAGTCACTTTGCCGTTGGTATCAGGTATACGTCGAAATCCGTTTTCTTCCGCTTGCATTTCTTATATCGAGTAAATATAAAGTGGCTTTTAACACGAGGGTGATGGATTATTGAATTCCTTTTATATGTTTTGAGTAGTAAACATAATTTACGAGAATATTCAAAAAAAAATATTTCGATCAAAAAAGGGCCACTTGCTCAGGATCAGCTGTGGATCAAATTCACAAAAACATGGGCTGTGAACCTCGGGTTACATGTTAACTCTGGTTAAGTTTGTAACAGGACACTTATCATCATTCATCATCATTATCAGCCGAAGGACGTCCACTGCTGAACATAGGCCTCCCCCATGGCTTTCCACAACTACCGGTTTTGAGCGGTCTGCATCCAGTGCGATCCTGCGATCTTTACAAGATCGTCTGTCCATCTTGTCGGTGGACATCCTACGCTGCGCCTTTGGTCGAAGGGTCTCCAATCTAGGACTTTTCTGCCCCAACGGCCATCAGTTCTTCGCGCTATGTGCCCTGCCCACTGCCACTTGAGCTTACTGATTGGCAGGGCCATGTCCGTTACCTTAGTTCTTCTACGTATCTCATCATTTCTGATTCGATCTCGTAGAGAAATACCGAGCATAGCCCTCTTCATCGCTCGTTGTGTGATTTTGAGCTTCTTTATGAGGCCCAAAGTTAGAGATCACGTTTCGGATCCGTATGTCATTACTGGTAACACACACTGGTTGAAGACTTTCGTCTTCAGACACTGAGGTAATTGAGACGAGAAGACGCTCTTGCGCAGCTTCCTGGACACTTATATGTGGCCTTATTTAATGTACCGTAGCTTAAAATAAAGTTTTCATATTTGGTTGTTGAAAACATTATACCAGTCTTTACTATGCACTAATAAAAACAAAAACAATACTGTCACCTTATGCGTGAAGTTAGATCCAATGCTTTATTTAGGTCCAGTTGCGTGATCTTCAGTAATAGTTAAATGTCGTCAAGCCATTGAAATACTCGTACCTGAACTAAATGTTTGAATGGCATTTTTAATGATCATTGGTTAAGGAAGTTTTTCTTCAAAGCACACACATTCGTTAATTTTATTTTATTTTTAATAATAAGTTCACCAGCAGTTATTTTACAGATACAAATGTAAAGATACATTTACAGTTTCCTAAGGCTACGTAAACAACTATACGAGTATGAAGGTAAACATCACTTGCACCATACAAATAATTCAACGCCAAGGTTTTGCTTTAGCACACTAATTACATCTATAAAGATATTTAAAAATTAAAAATGAAAGAAACCAAACATTATTTATATTATTTATATTAAACTACTGGCTAACGAAATTTTGCCATTATTATTTGATAAGAAAATCGGGCATTAAAGTCAAATAACAAAGTTAAGAATAGATCTCACTCGCAATCCAACGTTTCAACGCGAATTAACACGATTTCTCGCTCAGTTGACGGCGACGCGGCACAGATGCATTTTGACAAGTAAATCTATTAGACTGTGCAACGGAACCAAACCATATTGAAAGCGTATTTTTACCGAGGGTGGAAAAATATTTGCACTAAAATTATAATGATAGATCTACAGTTGCATAAAATGCGCAACTTACTTAAAAAGTGACTAAAACAATGAGGTGATTTGATTAAAGTATAAAACGCATATAGTGCATTTACTCGTAGTTAGCTAGATTAAAAAAATAATGGACACTATTGTAAGTGAATAAAAATCATCATCACTTTTGTTCTGTTTGTGTTTTCACGTTTTATTCATTGCACGTCAGAATGTGTAACTGGACACACGTGTCCTTGTGTCCAATCAAAAAACTATTTGTGATAAAGATCATCTTCCACTTAATAGGAAAATTCTTCGGAGTTGTATTTAATATCTATGAGTCTATGTGAAATTATCACAGTGGATCATATTTGTAATGTAGAAGTTTAGACCATGTCATATGCTCAACTCATTATATACTATTCTTCATTTTCTTTGTTAGTCACATTTTATTAAACTAGAATATTTTACGATAACGACAACCTAACTGCTGAAATTTGCACTATTTATTGTCCAAAACATTATAAGAACAAAGCCTCTAAGAAGATTATTTAACCATCTGCCATCGCAATATGTCATCGCGTTCCAAATTACTTTTGAGAGCCATTTTTGCGGGTCTCAATGGACGATAACCTTTAATTTGACCAATTACCAGGCTGGGGAGCAACCATTTGTCACGGGATAAAATAAAACTACCCGGCCTACGACCCGTCTCTCTTCGTCCGTCTGTCCACTCAACCCGTGTCAAAACTGACTGACAGACTGTATTTATACATATTGCATATATGTCTTATAAAGCTTATACCAGACAAGAGTTATTTTCCTTGAAATATAGCCAGCAACGTGTTTTGTATTACGGGATATACCTACTTTTGTAGAGATGTTCTCATATAATGCTATAATAAATATTTTAAGCTGAACCAGTAGAGAGGCAAAAATATACAGGCTGTGGCCTGTAATAATAGCAAAAGTTTTAAGGAAATGGTTTTAATGTATTGTTTTGTCTAACAAAACAAATCGAACCAGAAATGTATTGCAAACACATGGTGTCTAGTCATATAAATTGATTTTGTCATTTAATACAACGAATTAGCGATTTTGATATACATTGATTGGGAATTGTAACTTAAGATTACTTTATCTCTGAGATAAAGCAATTTAGAGCACTATAACCTGCGCAAAGTAACCACGTATACTCTGTCTGTAGAATCATGCATTAAACATTTTGCTCCTATTTAGTTACGCTGCATATTGCGAAATTTTTGGAGAAATAATTTTATGAAACCCCATTCTAATTGTTATCTTCTCACCCCAGAAACACGATAAAAAAATAAAAAAATAACGATTGTGCTAAAGCCCATATTAAGTAATTAATGTATTTTGACGATAATAACGGTTCACGTACAATCAACGGCGGGGGTAAACAGGTTTTAATTGTTTTAAGGTTTATTAAACCCAGCTCGTCATGAAACGGGTAATATGCTCTGAATTTTTAATTGGAACCGTAAATGGATCTGCTCATCGTAAAAGTCCCTAAACATCGTGCAATCAGCGGGATTAAAGGAATCTTACCATTATATTTTAAAATGCAAAATAACTTCAATGCTCTCTCCATATTTTTTGGCTGTTTTTATTCATGCAATAAGTATCACTACAGTGTTAAAAGTAGAGTGGTGTTATAGGTTACAAAAATCTATTTCTATTATCTTTTAATCGACTTCAAGAAAGGGATACCTCCCTTTCAATTCGATCTTGTTTCTCTTAGATAGAAAACCAATGCGTTATTTCAAGCTTGTTAGTGACTTTTATGAAGGGGTGGTTTAACTTTTTTATACATAAATCAGTCCACCACTAATTACTCGGAAACGGGTGGACCGTTTTTTATGTTTTTTGCATTGTTTGATTTGTCTTTGACCCGAGTAGGACATGGGGGATGATTATGACTGAGTATCAAATGTGCCCCTTTAAACATTTATGTTTATAGATTAAAACTTAAAGTCCACCTTGATGTAATGTTAATTTAAATTAATTAGGAATGCAGTACAAATTTCTTGTAGTACTTAGTAAAGGTATTTATAAATTGATTGATTTTGATTAAAATAGTCACTATCCTCATTTGATAAATTACTAGCTTGCCAAAATCAATTCCATCAACTAAGATTTATTCTTTTCATGGACTCCATGACAATATTTTTTAATTTGTGCAAATACTGTGGATTTAAATTTAATAACAAAACTTCATTGAATTCTAACAACAAATCCTAAAACTTCGTGATAAAAGTGCTTCTTTGGTTGGAAATAAGAAAATTAGATTTTAAATAAAGTTTCTGACATGTATAAAAAGTTTTTTTGTGACAAAAACTTCACTGTGATTCATTTATATGAAATGGCGTCTCACCAAGTTGGATATAAAAGTCTTACAAAATCGGCAGCGATATTTGATATCTTTGAGAAAACAAAAAAGCACTTTGTTAAAAAAAACTTCTAATGGAACCTCTCGGATGTCTATTGATTCTTGACTTAACTGAACCGTGACTTTGGCCCAATGTTTTTCGCATTTCAATAAAATTTTGTATCTAACTTCGTGACTGAAATAAAAATTTGTATTGGTATCACGAAAGTGGAGCGTACAGCAGTACCTATATAGGAGAACAAAGCACATAAACTCGTGCCTTAGCTTATACCTACCTGCTCGAACATGTCACACATGGTCTATCTGTTCTTAGATAGTTGTTAAGCAAAAAAGCTGTAGCATCTTTGAAATCATCGCAGTTTTTTATGCAGTCAAATAAAATACGTCCCCAATTTGATATTTTTTTACACAAAATATCACGCATTTCTTCATTCTTCAAAGCATGTTTTCATCACTCCATGTTTTTATAAGAAAAACAAAAATTGGGCTAAAAATTTACGAGTTGCAATAAGGGTCGTGGGATACCAGCGAATAAGAGAAGTAGCATTTCATTTTTAAAATTTCATTACCTCCGTCTAAATAGGCGCGAGGCGACAAAATGTTTCTCAAGATACGTGAAGATCTCATTCCCGGGGTGATTCAATTTTAATAAGCCTTCTTAAGGGGCAACTTACATTATCAACTCTCATTGCGCCTCACTTCAGCATTCATTGTGATCTCGTTCTAAAGAATACTTATTGTGAAAGGAACGACGGGGAGGGAAATAATCTCGCATTTTTTTCTTCAGTCTTCTTATCCTATTGTGTAGGCCCATCGGTCAAAAACAGCTCGACCTCTAAGATGCAGACAGACCCTATTCATAAAACTAAAACAGTGTAACAGCTTCATAAATTTCGTCCCTTTCAGTTTTCCGAGACGTGACAGTGACGGAATACATTTCTCGCTCTTACAGAAATTCGGCTTTTCTAAAATCTTAGTAAGTATTTTCCTCTGAGACAAATGACTGATCTGGGTAAAACAAAAGAGTAAAATATTAGACGCTCGATTGAGACTCGAAAATATTATGAGGGGATGCTTTTAATCTACAGTGACTGAATACTTACGCTACTCCCTGAATGTTTGTTCTCACTCTAGTAGATCAAAATTATAATGATGCCTGCTTTAATTCAAAGCTGTGGATATCATACTCTTTGCCTTATTTAATTTTGCCTTTGACGTAATAAACATACTTTTAGCTCTCCAAAAATTCGTGAATATCATAGTGGTGTCTTAATATAATCGTCAATGTCTAGCAGTATTTGCAGCAAAAAAGTTGATAGAGCATACAACATAGTTTTTGTTGATGAAAATTCCTATTCGTTTCAACAGTCTAGTCAGTTCATGGAGTGATTATGCATTTTTTTATATTAATAACAAGTCAACATAAGATAATTAATTATTACCAGAACATTAAACAAAAAGCCGCATGTGAAAATGAAGATTGGAGTTTTGCTCTCGCCGGAGTAGCTTGTACTTGTACACTCACAGTCACAATGAAATACTTCTTTCAAATATTATTTATTTTTTATCAGCTCAATCTGCTCTCACATTGCATTGTAATCTGCGGTTGACATTCAAAGAGTACACAGATGTTTGCTTGCGATCCGTACGTTTTTGTTCATGTATTTTATTTCTTGCAATAAGCTTTTAACCCTTGTAACCTTAAAAATATTAAAGAATACCTGTGAAGCTTAAGAACTTAAAGTTTTATTAAAATATTTTTGAAACTATGAATTCTCTGTCAGATAAGTGACATACTATTTTACTAAAACATCTTGCACTTAAAACTTTTGTCTGCGATTCAGGTTTAATTTTGAAGAAGCTCAAGGAAAACAAAAGCGCGTCTTTGTAAAGTGATATACAAATAGTTGAAATGGTTACATCAGAATTAAGAGTTTGGGTTGGTCATACCACTGATAAATCCAACAAAATGAATAAGTTTTTACTTAAAATGAATAATTAATTAAAAAGTATTACTTTTTCCTTTTTCTTTCAGCTTATGGTTATAAAATGCAAACTTCAAAATCAATTTGTATTAGTCACATCACAACAACTTGTGCTTTATTGCCGCTTCGAGCACTTCATCGCTCAAGGATACCGCTCAAAGCAATCACACAAGAAATGCAAGCGATGTAAGAAAAGGAATTGTAATTTAGGCGGAGAAACCGCACAGAACGGCCTATTCGAATTATTCAAATATATTCATATGTTGGGAGGAGGCTACTAAAGGGCGTGTGAAGGCATGCATACATTTCAGACTAACTATTTTACGGTTCAGCGTAAAAAGCACAATATTAATATTTCGGCTGCTTAATCTTTCAAATTTTAACTTATTTCAACATAAAGTAGTCAATGTAATTAAATCTTTATTCAAAATTATTATGTTTCATTTCACAAAAAAAGCAAAATATCATTTGAGATAATAACACCGATAGGAATTTAATAATTAAAGTTAGGTGTATAGTCGGAAAAGGTAACAAATTACCTTTAGGTATAAATTTTAATTGTAAGAAGCAACTGTGACTCTGTGACAGACGAGGAACCTTTACCTTTACGTATGAGAGTTAACGATCTTGTTTAGTGTGTAATTTTGAAAATATCCCGCTTGTTGTTTTGATGTTTATAACTTTTAAAATACTGCTCTTTTACGCACCTAACTTTTCATGAAAACCTTATTATTAAACGACTTCAAGAAGTGATGCTATTACCACACCTACTTGTTTATGTATAAAGTTGATAATTCAATATCGAAAATGTAGAACTTTTTGTACAAAAAATATGTAAGAATGAACCCAAGTAACCCCTGGAGTCATGAGAATGAACGGCGAAAGTCCAATGCCCTCGGGAAAAACTTTTTGAATCCATCTGTTCCGATTCCTAAGGGATCAGTAAAGGCATGAAATCGCAAAACCTAACATTTACACGTCTAGTTACTTATTTTTTTTGGTCTTCGTTCAATAAAACTAAGTATAACCTGTAATAGAAGCAAAAAATGTAATATAGACCCTGTATGTAATCAGTTCTTAATTCTAAATGGTTTCACTTAAATCAAATCAAATCAAATCAAGTTTATTCTCATCACAAACACAATATAGACACAGCAATAATTTGTTACAATTTTATTTATATTGTTTGTGTAAGACTGATGCCTATGCTAGGTAAGAATAACCTGTGTTACAGGTCATCAGGCTCCCACTACAGCGAACCGCCATAGAGCTGCGGATTTTTGTTTTTTATAGATAGCAGTGGTGCTATACAGTACCAAAAATAAAATAAAATTAAAACGACGATAGGCAATGAACAATAAGTATGAGCTTAGAATAGCTAACTAGATATTTTATAATTACAGTTTGAGACTATAAGTTAGAAATAACAAAGACAATGCTTAAGCATTCGTGTGTGTGTGTGTGTGTGTGTGTGTGTGTGTGTGTGTGTGTGTGTGTGTGTGTGTGTGTGTGTGTGTGTGTGTGTGTGTGTGTGTGTGTGTGTGTGTGTGTGTGTGAGTGAGTGAGTGTGTGTGTGTGTGAGTAAGTGCGTATTGGAAATCCTATTTTATTACTATGAGCAACTTTTCAGTTTCCATCGTAGTCACGATCCAATAACCACATGATCAACTTATTCCTGCAAGAGCGTCTGGTGAGTGGAAAGATGTTGAGAAGACCATTCAACTTTTTATATAGGTAATCACCCAAGAAGCAGTAAAATCTATGAGCAAAACTAGTTCTAAATAGTGTGGTACAGCATACGGAACTCTTCCTACGTCGGTTAAGAAGTAACAAGGGATCGTAAGCGAGTGATTGATTTTTAAAATTAGTGCTCCAATTACAGGTCTTATTATAAATATAATATAAATTCGTGGTAAGGAATTTTCTTTCTTGTGTTACGAAGTACCAGACAACGATTATGACGGGGCGTCACCCATAAATACTTAAATACATATAACATCCATGACTTAGGTTCAAATGTTCATGCTCATCACATAAACATTTGCCCCTTGCGGGATTCGAACCCGCGACGGCCGGCGTAATAGTCAGGAGCGCTAACCAATACACCAAACGCGTCGTATTATACTC
Organism: Pyrausta aurata; assembly: GCA_963584085.1. Lineage (NCBI taxonomy): Eukaryota > Metazoa > Arthropoda > Insecta > Lepidoptera > Crambidae > Pyrausta > Pyrausta aurata. Next base: position 6,915,366 of record OY757268.1, read on the forward strand.
AGTGTACGCTTTTCCTAACGCACGCAGGATTTTCCACCTCATACTAAGTAATAACGCTGACTTGAGTAGCTCTTAGTGTAACCTCAGGGTTAAGTGTAAAATTAAGTGGGAAGCTAGTGAGGCGTTGTTCTACGAATACGTCTACCAAATTAACTTATTAATTATTAAGCTAAATCACAATTTTAAACTTGTCAAAAGCAACTGGATAAAATTTTACATAATCAATCAACCTTTCTACTTAATTACCTATTAACAATTTGCAGCAAACTTATAGTATTAACAACTTCTTGATGAGAATCTTTAAAAATATTCAGGTAATTAAGACCTTGATTGAATTATTGCCTTAATGAAGCTAGACTGAAAGACTCTAATTACTGGCGCCTTTGAAATTTTATGTTATTATGCCATATAAATACAGTACTTTGAAAAAGTTTTTTCAGTGATTATAAAATAATGTTATATAACTAAAAAGTATTAAAATAAGCTGTATAGGTGGATACGGCAGAAAAAAATAATAATAAGATCCTTGTAATAAAATAATTTAATTCATGCCTTTTATATTATTAATATTAGTTAGTACCTAACAAGTTGACTTTAATGATCAGTCGGAAAAACAACTAAGTGAACTTATATTTCTTTATTTTCTAAAAGTTCGGAACCCTAAAGTAAGTCAAGAAGTATTCTTACTCTTATAACTAGTGAATTCATAAAGTATTTATTTCTGGATCGTAAATAACAATATTGTTCGGGCACACGAACGTGTAAGCCCACTTTCTTTCATTGTCCACCCACGGAATAATTTTGTGGGCGTCTCTCACAAGCCGGACTAAATATTTAATAATTTTAATTATTTGCCAAATAGATCAATTTTGATAAAACTTTACAATAATATAGCTCATTCATCTAAATATCACAATAGCTATATTTTTTTTTGAGATCCGACTTTTACACTGATGAAACCGCTAGTACGTTATATATTATCGGGTAAGTACTTTTATTATTTCATACGTGGACATTATTATTATCATGAGTTCGTTGTGTCCCACTGCAGGGCAAAGGGCTCTCCTCTTTTCCACTCTCCACGATTTTGGGCAACTGCCTGCCAGTCCCTGTTAAAGAAGTCGAGCTCGTACCGCCATCTTTTTCTGGGTCTAACTTTCAGCGTCTCCCGTTTAAGGGGATTCACTCGGTGCAGATTTTGACCCAGAAATGCCACAGTTAATAATTTATTTTGTTAATTTAAATCCAAATCAGTAAGAGAACAGAATAACAATAAAGTGATAAACCAATCCTGGTGAAATATTTATATCTTATTCATTGTTGGTTAAACTTAACCGGCCAAATTGTATTGGGCCCCTAAAATGACCTAGGACATGACTTATGACCCATTTACTGCTTATTTAAGTAAACACAAAAGCCATTGTGGGCCTTTAGGGTGTACTTAAGCCACTCATAAGGGCACGTACACACACACAAATAGAGTTAGGGGAATAAAACTGACACATTATGAACGTTATGTGGCTATTAGTGTTTGTATCTTATGTTATTATATAATCTACCTAATAATCTAGCATACTTACTACTTATACGTACATGATAAATTATCAAAAATATTTTGAACCATACAATATCACTATCTTCCTTAAATTGAAGTTTTTATGGATAAAACCCTACCGGCAAGAGCCTTACAAATTATAATTAATTTGATCAACAAAATGGTAGGTGTCGCCGTTATGCAGCTGATTTTATGAGAACGTACCACAGTAAAAGCAGTAACACCCTTTTACCTTTGACCATATTAAAATTTCCTCAGTGAACTCACACCTTTTAACGATCATTAGATATAACAACGTGTATAATCAAGAAAATTGCGTCGTTTTGTACATAAAAGTATCATTTACATACGTGGCTAAATGGCGTGTTAACATTTAGGTAAAGCTGATAAGTGCTACTAAGTGGAACCGTTTACTTGAGTAGCACTATTACTGACATTGGACCCTTTATAAAAGATAATGGATATTAAATATCGCCCTAGTATTTATAAATTAGATTTAAGATCGTCTCTTCTTCCATCGTCTATTATCTATCTTGTCTTATATCTTTAGTATTCCAATAGAGTAAAAATCTAAATTGGTCCACCCATTCTCTAGTTATAAGACAACAGACAATGATAATTTGCAAAGTGAATTTTTAAAATGCCTGCCATTCAAAGTAGTGAGGAATGCGACAATCCTTTTGTATGATATCTACGTAATTTGCCGTAGTATACGTGGGTGAAATATCTGAAGCCCAATCCAAATTGCATGATTATAGCATAAACTCGTCGACTCTTATTACTCGTTCAAAAATAAACAAACGAAATGTTAAAATATGTATTTGTATTTGTACTCTGCTCAAAGTAAGTTAGAAACCCTTTCAGGTATAGAAGTTCATACTTGCAATATGCTTATGAATTTTGTTTTATACTGCAAGGTCGTCGATCCACTCATAAATAATTAAAATAAAACGCCTGTGGCATTGTTTGCTTGGTTATAAACTTGTAATGTATTAGTAAAGTTTCGAGACGTAAAGTTGAGACCACGTTGATTTGTCAGTTAACGAACTTTTGGGCGTGTATCTTAGAATGTACCCGACGAAACTTACATTGTATGTGACGTATGTCTATAACAAAGTTTTCCGTTGGAGTTTAGAGCTTTAAGGTTTTGGAAAATATTATATTATTTTAAAAGGACAACGACCTGATGGAAACGTGTCCTCGTATTAAGTAACAAGGGTCTGTTTACTTGTAGGTATTTCTTGGGATTTGTCAATGAGTTTTCTAGTGGTGTCAAGTTCATCCTATCTTCTCCCAAGTTTTTGAAAAAAAGTCCTCAGTATTTTTTAAAATTTAAAGCATGGCTTTCTTAATAACTATAATTTAGATCTGAATCTTAACGCTGAAAAAAAGCGAATAATATCTAAAACACGGGGAAATCCAATCCTCTAAGAATACATAACCGTAATGCATGGTCGTTCTCTTTCTCCGTTTAGGTACTTGGACGAATGTAAAATTTAGAATGAACTTCAGTTAGCACTCCACTCGATAGCTGGATCGTGTAAATAAATGTTGGAACCTCGGCGAGCCGACGGAAGATTTACATTTGAAATGCGGCCCACAGTTTTATTGCCTTTTTTAGGAAAGGTGGATGCATGACCAAGGCCGAGATTTATCCGACGTTATTTTTAATGCCGGGAAACGTTGCGTTTAAGAACATTATTTACCTTCTGCTGTATATCTTATACGTGTGTGTTTAACCTTTGCGCCGTAAAGTTGTGATTTTTTAGGATTGCGGGTAAGGTTAAAGGGCAATGTGATGTTCTAAAAATAAGTAAGGTTATAGGTGGAATTAGTTTGAGTTAACACGTTCCGGGACACAACTCCAGACACAATAGATGTTTTATTGTTTTCACGCCTGTAGGCGTTCACTGTCCCGGAACGTGTTAAGGTAATTACGGACCATTTTATACGTGCTGTTGGCGCCAATTTCTGTGTAACTCACTCAGCAGGGGCCCACTGAAAACCAGCGTCAGGTTCTCAAGGGGACCTGGCTAATGCTAAGTGAGGTCCTCTTGGGTATAGGCGTCGCACACACACACACACACTCACATTCACTGGCCTGGTATGGTGTACTGTGTAAAAGGGACATGATAATTTAAGGTAATTTCCACTTTTTTTCTCTTTTGTGTATAAATATTTTTTTCTTTGAATCTTTGTATATTTTTGTAATTTTTATCTGTAATATTGTGTATGTGTGTGTTTGTGATGTCAACCAATAAACGATTTTTCTTTCTTTCTTTCTTTCTTAATTAGAATCAATACACTTATGTTATAGTAACCAAACCAATGCGATTAACTGGCAAATTTTCAGGTTAATTTTGCTGTTCACATAGTAATATTACTTTGAAGAACGACCACTAAGCGGCCGGTACTGCAGCAATGCAGTAAAATATAATGCTATTCTATATTTTACCATAAAATAGAGACTGCTTGATGATACCACAAAATTACTAAGCAATAAAGACACAGAGCATTATAACTTCAAAGTAACGATCGCTTACAAACTAAAATATAAAAGAGAAAAGCAGAAAATGTTTTCATCGTTCCATTTTGTCAACGAAAATAACCGAATGACTATGCACTCAAGCATACACAAAATGAAAAATATAATTTTGTGAGTACAATGAGCGATATACACTTTCTGTGTAAATCTTATTACAATAATGTCTCTAAGATATTGCAATCTTTTAAACAGCGCGTGATGTTATCATACCCGAGAGTTGAAAGATAAAATGCTTGCGTTAATCTTAGAGATTTTCTATTAAAACTATTCCTTTTTTTCGTATAAATCTCCTGGTTCTGCTGAGTGTGATAAAAAGTTGTTTCTAGTTGGAAAAGCGGATTAATTTGTCGTTAGTGCTATGGGTTTTTCGATCCAGGGATAAGAAGTGTTTTTTGCTTCTTTTAACTTGCCTACCAAGAAAGAGCATTTGATTTAGCAATGTTATTTATTTACGTAAAGCAAATGCAATATAAATTCAAAAATGACTGATTGGCACATTACCTAGGTATTATTTTCGATAGCATATCTTGCTTCTTAGCTTAAAAACTCTCATTTTCTTTCAAAATAAAAATTATAAGTGTATTTTAGTGACGTGAAAAATAAAGAGTCATACTATTGTTACAATTAAAAGCACAAGCATACTGAACACTTACATAGCGTATACTAAATCAAGCTGAAAATCACTACATACTTCATCCTAAAGCACATTGGCAAGGAACAAAATATATACAAGTACGCTTCGCACTTGACTCTAGCATAACGACTCAGCATTTTTCTTTCCTAAGCAATGTTGACTTCCGTAAGACCCGAACAGAGCGATTTGCCGCTTTGTTGTTCGTAATGCGTGTGATTCTGTAGTGGGACCCTATTATGTAGTATGCTTTATTTATTCTTACGCGACTTTGCTCAAGGGTGTGTTCTTGGTCCCAATGTTTATGTTGTTCGAAATCATAACTTATTTTGGGTAAAAACCTTTTTAGTAGATACGTAAAATTATTCTTCATTTACCAGGTGATGTTATTTTATTACATAAAAAAGTAAATACTTTCTTATGTACTCAGTGACTAGAACGCCACAGTTGTTGTTGCGTATTTCTATTTTTTTACCAAAATTATTCTTACATTAACGATTGTCGTACATTTCATTATCAACTGTTGTAATAAACTTCCGAGAAAAACTTGAATGGATTCGTTAAAACGAACGAACGTAATAAATAACACGACTGCCTAGCAAAAAATGGGGCTGATATTTCTTTAGCTTCATGTGTTGCTTTCATAATAATTTCCACCTTTTGAATAATTTTATTGAATTTTAATCGAAAGTGAATCTGTTGTTTTTTACATATCACTTATTTGTCTGAAGTTCGTAACGAAAAAACTCATTGTCTTTCTTGTCTTAAAAATTCATGTGTTTTACGTATCGGGCAAACAATAGAAATCAATGTGTATTTTACATCTTTGATTTTTGAGTCAGCACTCAGCATGTTTTTTTGTTTTGATGTGAAAAGATTTAATTTATAAACTTTTTCGATAGTGGAAAAATATCGCAATCGAAAGACACGCAATAGCCCCACGGTAATGCTACAACAATTTGAATTTCAGGTATTCAAAGCGTAAAATTGCTCTCTCAGTTCTCAGGAATCATTGTCTGAAGTCCGCCACGAAGCGGGAAATGCAAGCAGATACTTGCATTTTTATCTTAGAGGTACAAACTTAAGTAAAGTTAGCTATGTAAACGACTTCACACCGAGGAGCCGGCTGGCTTTATCAGAAGCAGATGTTCGTGCGCTCTGCTCGGCCTCTATTTGGTTTACAATTTAGTATGCAAATTGTGGACTTCGCATTTGTAAGTACTCGAAACCGAATTAAAGGCTTCCCGCTTCATAAAATCTTTGGAGCTAGCGTATATTGCGTTAGAAAGAAATTTTGAGTGTCGCTGCCGAGCTTATTTACGTCGCTGAGAATTAAATTGCGTTGAATATTCAAATGTGTTCTGTGATTAGCGCCGCCGCGTGTTTAGTGTTGCGAGTGTAGAGACGCCTTTAGTTTAATTTGGTGGATTACTTCACGTACTTCGGATGAATGCGATTTAATTAAAATACGGCTTTTGACGTTTTAAAACTACAACCCTTACCTGAATGTAGCATTTTTCTCACTTTGCTTCCGGCGCTTGCTTTGTCTGCATTAAATGCATTAAATTTTCAGTACGTTTCGCTTCAAATTAGCTTTGTATATTCTTAGCTTTGCGCAGCGTACTTGAGTGTGCCGTTACTTACTCGTTGTGGAAAACTATTAAAGCTAGAATTAGAATTCACTGTTAGTTCTGCTTTCACCTCATTTGCTTCCCTTTCCCTTTACTTTGGTTAAGTAAAAGCAAAATTGCAAAAGTCATTTTAAATTCACCTCTCTGAACTGTAAATGCTAGAACAATGTTTTTAGAATTCTTGACTGTTGAGAATAGAAAGCGTATTTTTAAAGAAATCCTTTCCAATTAGTTTATCATTTATATTTTGTAAAATCGATTATGTCATTACAGATTATGTGCATCTGTAATTGATAATACAATTAGTTCTTACACATTGTTAGTTCTAAGATTGCACTGTTGTAATTATCGTTGATGTACCATATGAATTTAAAAAAAAAGATTGGCTCATACCAGAAAAAAAATACTACAGTACAACACTTACATATAAACAGCACTAGAGCTGTCATCGCCAAAGCACATTCCAACATTGTTATCTGGTTCTAATGTAATTGAAAACATACTTCCTAGTTTCGAAGATTGGAGACACAGACTAAAAAAAAGATTATATTTACCCATTAGTGCATAACGTCCGATAAATAATGTTTGACATAGATCAATGCTGTTACCCTAGGTTGGTAGTTGCTCGCACATATTGAATTGTCATTGATTTTGTGTAATCAAAAAGTAACGAAAGATGAATTCATGAAACACAAAAATATAATTTCATAATAGAGATAAAAGCCTGCTGCATTGACTTTTTAATCTTCTAATTGTAAGTGATGTAGGTAAATAATCTAAGAGACTCTGAAGTAATTTTAGAGCAGGGCTTGATTCTGGTTATATGGGGCATGTGTTAAATGCATACGATATACCATAAACGTTGGGCTTTCCGGTAAGGCCTGTGATTTGTTCCACAAAGCATGTAAGCCTATTAGGATTACTAGTTGTGTAGTAACTTTGAAATTGTAGCCTCAGAACCTTAGTTCAGTTGAGAACTGAGTCGTATAGGACCTAGAATATCATTGATACAACCAAACAGGAATTATTCCAAAAATATTTATGAAAGCACAGTTTGATGCAGAAACATGCTTAGTTTGTATTTATGTGAAAATCAGAAAAATAATTATGTTTGTTTGTCGGTCAGATTTCTATTATCAGTCAGTGTACGTCACTGGCTGATAATAGAAATCTGAATTACAAATATTTAATACTGCCTGCGGTTTATTATTATAAAAATGTATGTCTATGATTGTAGGTTTAGTTGAAAACAAACTTAATTAATTCAAGGCCTTATTATTTCAGACTGTAATTTGCTTGCTTTCAAGACTTGGTAAATAGTGTTCACTGTTCATACTAAGTTTTATTTGATGAATGAAAATAGAATAAGGTGGTTGGATCCTGTTACTTTTATATGAATAATTGTAGGCAATATAATTTTCAACATTATAAGCAAAATAACTAAATTTGATAAAAAGGAATTGTTTTGCTTTAGAGAGTACACTATAAAACTTATTTATTTCATCGTACAACATACATTTATTGCCAGACTCGTAAGAAAATTACAAATGAAACCAGACATTAGTTTACACGTAGTTACCTAAAATGTTTTCTAACAATGAACTAAAATATGTTCTCAAAGACACGTGTTCTTACATTTAAATGTTCTTCATACGCATTTAAATAATTAATTTCATGAGCCGATTCGTCTGAAATCCATTTTGTTCGTCAATTAATTCCGCGCCAAGGAGTTCTTATGATTTGTAAAGCTCCCGCGATTTTGCGCTCATATTCCCTTGAGCACGTAAGTTTAATTATTCATACTGAAAATATGTATTTTATATTCCAAAAATAATTTGGCATAATAATGAGGCACAAGGCTAAACAAATTGGAAGAAGTTCGAGCTCCCTGCCGCCTTGTCAATCTCAAACCATAATCGGTTGCACACACGACACAAAAACATAACCATCCTTCTGGCGCAGTCGGGTAAAAACGAGCGTCACTTGAAATAAAAGATGAGGTGCAAGCAATTTTGGCTCTTAATGTGGTAAGGCGGCGGTGACCTGGATAGTACTTACTTACCTACCTGTCAAAAAATAAATCACTTATGATAGCACACAAGAATAATGTTTACCAAATTCACATTGAAATGTTTCTTCCCTTTGTGAACCCCGATATGTGGAAACCAAATGAAACGCCACAATTAACTGCCAATGGCCCATAACACTGCATGACAATTACAAGGGAAACCACGTAAGTAACATATATTTAAATAGGTGGCAATTTCGGGACATAAATTGTGGGAACGATCGGCGTCCCTCCCCTTACGTTAGGTCATAAAAACACCATGAATTGGGTGAACGAAATTCCGAGGTATCTTATCCCTCATAAGATATGTAAGCCTATGAAGGTTTTTATGTAAATATTGAATATCCGCAGAATAAAGGACGGCGCAAATCTAACCGCGCGTAAAGGGAACAGCACAATATCCACTCGAAGAATTCAGTATTCTTTGCATGAAACTCCATACTGCAACGCGCACTTATCAAATTCGTAGCGTAACTATCTCAGATCGAGATCAACTCGAGATCAACTCTTGACCAGCGGTGCATGCGTTGTCACGCGCTTACGGCAAACAACGCAATCCAGTGAGGCATCTGCCTATCCGTAGCCGATCCGATGCCGCGGCATTGCTATAGGGCAAGCACAAATAATTTGTGTAAAAGTATTTGTATCGTCAATTGTGAGAGCGCCTCATGAGAAATTTGACAACACGAATGCCTGACGCATCGAAATCTAATCATGCGGTAAACGTATCCGATGATGTCTATACTCGCTTTGCGAGCGTAAGTCTTTCTTTTTTTGACGTATAGAATCGTGAGTGACAATATACTTTACAACTATGTGCTTACTCCTACTAACTGATTCCTTTACGTAACTTGCTTCCGTATGGTTGATGCCTGTTTGATGTCAATACGATGTCGTTTCCTTTAAGCGTGGTTAGGTCTGCGCCAACCTCGAGGGTTGTAAGTTTTTGTTGGTTTCAATATTTTTTTACAAACAACACTCATCTTTACCAACTAGAATAAGTTTCGGATACGAGATTCATTTTGATATAAAAAAACAGACAAGTACGAGTTGCGCTGAGGATTTGTTACAAACTTATTATATAGGTATGATACCTACAAAAATTATAGAGACAGCACATCGCGCTCAATTCAGGACCTACTCAAAGTATTGATGTTTTTTTTTTATCCCTAACAGCGCGCGGCTAGTTAGTACACCTACGCATTTGCAGGCGGCAGCAATACGGCTGAACGATACCGACAACGATGGAACTATCACATCTACCTTCGTTAGAAAGAGACATTGCATATGCTAATTCCACATGCCGCATGTGAATGCGTTGGTGTAATAACGGCGTAAAACAGAGAATTGAAACATTCACGAAAGATTGCTTCACAGTTTACAGGTAGTAGTAGTAGAATCTTTAGTTAACTCCCATTTTCTCTTCTGGGTAGAACTGATCAAAATTTCAAGCGCAGTTCCTCATGTAAGTTGGAAATTAACGTTTTATCTATTCATCCATCATTTTCAAGCGCCGGTCCTTCACGACAGCATGACGTATCTCGTATGTGGGTCGGAATCGGTAAAATTCGAATGACTTAGGCATTATAACTAAGTATGGTAATTAAATGACTTATTCGAGGCTTGGAAGAGACTTTGGCGAGTCAGTTGTATTATTAATGGAGTTTTTGATAACTTTTTTGTCAAAACAAGTGAAGTTTTTATTTCTTTAAAGGTAGTTATAATTACTTACTGTTATTTGTGAAATTTGCAATTGGAAACTGTGCAAAGAGCTCAGTTATAATAAAAACAATATTTTTTTTGTTGAACATGAGAGGAATGAAGAAAAATATGAGAATTAATTCCGTGGAACAGCTTTCTCGTTTCACGGAAATCGTTTAAATGCACCCACGTCGTGGTTTTGTTTGTATGTATAGAAGTGTTATGTTACATTGTTATTAAAGTTCAGTTTAAACGGGACGACAAAATCTCCGTCCGTTATTTGAGACAAAATCTCGTTAAGCGTATCGCATGGTCTCCAGGGAAGTATTCCAACATAAGTATAGGTATATGCTGTGAGGCGGTTAACGGGAATAGTGTAGAAGTATCCTTACCAACGCACAATACAATAGGCTAGTTAATTTCAAAAACTAATTATTACCTTACCCTAGTAAATGTATTGATCAAATACCTTGATATATTTAAAAATATTTTACATTTACATGATTTCATTAAGATTAATAAAATTAAATTTGAATGGGACTCAAAAACGCTCAAACTGTCATGGCGTACTAAATGACGTCACGGCGGAAGTTCGGAAGTCTTTTTTTTTTTTAACTACAATGAATAAAACACACTTTTTTTTAAATACAATGAAGAGTTGTCAATGACAGCAAAAAAGTCCGCCTTCGCGCAAGGCATGACGTCACATTCCTCTGATAGGCGTTTGCTTTGCGGTCACGTGACCAAATGGTCATTTTAGAGAAACTAAATTATTTAAATTATTATTAATCCTAATTTAAATTCGTAAATTAATTAGTATTATGATATCTCCAAACCATAATTTTAATCACTAGAAATTTTCATTTGTTCTCAGTGGAAACTAGCCTATTGTCAATGTTGTAAATTATCGCGTTGCTTCACGAATTAAATATTTAATACCCATAGTTTGTGTGAAAGCTTCATAAAAATTTTCTTGTGACTTTTGCAAATGTCTTGCAAACATACGGACGTACATAGCTGCTGCTTTTTCATGTCTAAAATTAAGCGGGAAAGAAATTGTTTAAAGAAAGAAATAAAAGCTTTTATTGATTAAGGACATCACAAACACACACATACACAAACAGACAAACGCTCACAAAAGTCTACAAAAAAAAAATGATTCTACATAAGCGCATCGAAAACAACTTGATGATTGTTTGTTACCTACAACCAATCATCATGTTGTTTTCGATTGCTTGCTGTCACTTGTGCCAGATAGCACATCTTTTTGGTGAGGAATGAAAGACCCGATGTGTGGCCGTACGAGCGTGGGCACGCGCACTGAGTTCTTGATGGCCGCGTGCTGCCCAAACGAACAGAGACCTGACGTCGGAGAACGTTCGGGTGAACGTTCGCGATGGCGCGTGCGCGTGCATACTCACGGTGAGGGTTTCAACTGTTACATGATGCGAGAACACCGATTTTAATACTTGCCTATATTTTATTGGAACAAACGACATAGCATAACACATAGCTAATATATAATGGTCTTGAACATGTTAAAGCTTGTCAACATTCATGAGTAGAAATGTAAGTAATCCTTTGTCTTTATCTATGTTTATTCCTTTTATCTGGTGCTGGGTAATCTAGACGTCTTACACAGTGTTAGAGACCGCAAAGCTTTTAGACAATAACATTCCCATTTGGGGTCCACTAAACAGCTGGGAAAGCATTAAAACGTCTCTTTGCCACATTTTAGTTCTAATGAATATGCGTAGTGTTTGCTGAAAAGTTTTTGATACAGTTATTTGCGGTTTGAAATGTGGGCGGCCGGGGACGAAGTGGTATGCAAGGGAGTAATATCATGTCCAATTAAAATAATATGTTTATATTATTTTTTGACTCGCTGCAACGTGGCCAAAACAGGCTTTTTCCTATGCCTGATATTTAGGCCTAGCCAGTAGCTGTCGAGTTATGTCTGTAGCGTGACCGGGGCCAGACAGCAGTAATATTGACTACCTCACCAACAAGGCAGTCAATCTAACCTTTTTGAAAGATAACTAAAATTAAGCATGACCTTTTTAAAAGTTTTCCAATTTCCGGCGAATAAAATCTGAACTTTTCATAACATAATACCCTTTTATAAATTTTTTGAACCTTAAAAGATGGAACTTACTTTTTTATTTATACGTAGACTGAGGGTTAAAGCATAATTATCCACCCGTTATAAAAAACAGCACCAACCAGGCGTCCACCATACGATACTTCCGTTACGTAAAGGGAACAGCAACGCCTCGGCATGGGATCTGTACCCCAATCACGAACATTTGACGTATTCGTCACGTAATCGTAGCGAGTTTACGTCATTCGGCAGCACGAAGCACTCCCGCGTCTTATAGTAAGCTCGAAAGCATTACTGCAGATAACGTCATACTAACGTAAATATGGCACGTCCAGAAACAAGTTAAACGATCTATATTTAATTAAAATTATTGAAATATATAATGTCATTCGAGTGTAATTTTTTTTGTTTTATTTACGTCAGATAAAGGCGCTTTTAAATTCTCATACAAATGATTACGTTACTATACGAATACACTGACGCAATTATTCGTGATTGTTTTGTCTGCTTGTTTTACTACTAGTAACCTTCCACTGTTTCCCACTCAAATAATATGTATCCTTATACAGGGTTACATTGAAAACATTGGCAATATTTTAAACTAAGAACCTACTCATAATTCATTGTCCCTTCCACATATTACAAGGAATATCAATTGTTATGTAATACAATTTAAAAAATCGTAAAGTATCACTCTAATTTCCGTTTACGCGGAGTAATTTTCAATACGTTTGCATTATTGTTATTAGTAAATTTTTAAAATCTTTTTTTTTTTGTTTAATTAGAAGCAATGATCATTTCTTAAGTGTTTGATATGATTTTTCTCAGTTAGATACTTTATATCAATTGATTTTCATTTTAATATGTGGAAAGGACTATGAATCATGAGTAAGTTCTTAGTTTAAATTATTGCCAATGTTTACAAAGTCACTCTGTATAACACATCGTGACTACCTACGCAACGTACCTGCCTATTATGTACGATGTTCTCAAAACTAATTTCTCCCTCAAAACTTAATCCGTCACTAACGACTGCTATTATGACGTCGGGTAGACACTCTGTCTATGATGAAAATTGTGTTCAAGGGAACGGCTTTACATAACTATATTTATTACATAACGGGCTTACGTATCAGGCCATGTACTCGTTTTACATTGGCAAATGTTTAGTGATTCTACATTCACATTGGAGGTACTCAAATGACTACATCATTATTCACATATCTAATAGTATGCTCAAACTTTACGAACCAAACATATTATTCAATATAATATGGCCCTCAGGTGAAAGGCTGAAAATTCTGAAACGTATTTTATAACTTTTAAAGACGTCTACTCTATTGAAAAGGTGTTTGAAAAGAATATCAGATTAATAAAGACGGATCCGAGAAAGCTATTTGGAAGATTATTTTTAAGATGTTTCTACTGGGACTAATTCATTTACCTGGGACGACGGTTTTTTGTTCGGAAAACTCAATCTTGGTATTGGCATCTAGATATTTGGTTCTCGAAGTTGTGATATAAATATCAGTTTTACTCGTTTTAACGTTCCTGATAAATTCTACCTATGTTTATTTTCCATTCTAAATGTGTTAACTAGGGTTGAGTCATTGATGAGTCACTGTAATGACGATTAGTGGCGAGGTGGACGGATATGCTGGTTTTTATTTAAATTTTTACTAAGCGGCTATCCTCCAAGTTCGGCCGTATAATAGTATAGACTTTGCACATCAAATTCTCGTTTAATTTCTTTACTTAAATAGAAACTGAAGCCCGTAACGAGATGATAGAACGTTTTTGCTACTTTTTCGTAAACATTAACGTACATTCGAATTTCTTTCAACGTATCCCCATTCATTAGCATTCGTACGGGAACGTTGCATGCCAGTGATTTATTTCTCGGTAAAAAAACTTGCACACTTTTCAATGTACCTCTATCGGATACAGAATCTAGCGCAGAAATAACCGTGATATTCAAAACTGAAGTCGTGCTATTTGCTACGTTCATTTTTCTTTGCGTGCTTCTTGCTTCACAGCAGTCTTTTACTAATTGATTTATCGGGTTACGGTACTCAAATGGTAAAAACAGGACCTTATTACTAGAACTTCACTGTCTGTCCGTCTGTCTGTCTGTCACCAGGCTCTCAAGAGCCGTGATAACTGTCTATAGACAGTTGAACTTTTTACAAATTATGTACAAATGTTGCCTTTATAATAACGAACATTTAAATACAAAATAAAATAAATATTAAACAGGGGCTCCTATACAACAAACGCGTTATTTTGCCCTTTTTTGCTCGATATCAGTAATGGCGTCAGGAAAGCACTTTAAGTATAATTCACATATGCTGTTTACTTAGTTAATGGTACGAAAAACTTTGTGCATGAGTCCGACTCGCACGTGGCCGGTTTTTTTTATAGGTTTCCGGTGTTTGTACTTACCACTCTATCCTTTTCTATCTGTTTGACTCATAACTAGTTGTACTAAAATATTATACCTTAGCTTGTTAATCGTTATATCTGTTAAAATAAATAGATTCTCCCGCAGTGTAATAAGGCAACTAGGGGTTCCGGAAAAGTTACATTTATTAGCCCATAATTGAGTTTCTACTAAGACGAAAAAGAAAAGTAAAATAATGCCGAAAACAATTTGCAACTCCCATTAGCACGGAACTTTGTCTATAATTTCATATCGGTGGATTTATGTATCAATTTTAACCAAAGATTTATAGTCACAGTTTGTGATCTTGTGTTATCCATCAATATTAATGCAAACAAAGTTTGGGAGTACTTTTGTTATGAATAAATTCCAGTCGTTACGAATTGTTTATGAAATATTTTCGCATGAAATTTAAACGAAAGTAATATTTAATATTGAACCTTTTTGTAGCAACAATAATGTACCTGGGAATCTTTTGAAGATACTGGTTTTGTGAAATTGTATCAAAAATTATATTTTCCTCATTAAAAATAGCTTTATTTTTAAGTAAAAACCATAGTACGAGTTTCATGGAATTGAATCGATTTTTAACGCAAATACGGCATGTCGCAGTTATATTACTTTATGAAATAAAGAGACAGTTATCATATTTTTCTATTGCACAATTAGGTACCATGTCACCATACCATGCCTATTCAGTTTAGTTAGACGCCAATAGGTAAACCTTTCAACGCACCACCGATCCGCACTGAGCCTGCGTGGTGGAGTATGGCTCATACCTCCTCTTACTTGGCCTTTGCCCAACAGTAAGATGTTTACAGGCTTACTCTAATAAATTTAATAGGTACCCATACCACGTAAGGCTATCATAAAAGACGCATAAATATCCATTCAACGTTATTATTCCAAATGATAGATTGATTGATTGACGTACGAGTTACATCAAAACTGAATACCAAAATGCTCAGAGATCGTTGGTAGCTTACGTTTGAAATGGCCAGTAATATCACATTAACGACAGTTAATCTAAAGTTAGCGCTCAGAGCGCAAATCCATCGATTAGGTCTATCTGAACCAGCAAGCTTGCATTAGTTTAAAGAGTGAACCGGACATTTTAATTGATAGATTGATTAGTCTAGTTAGTTAGTAACTTAGAACTAAACCGTAGCTTCTAGAACGGTTCTGCTATTCTCAAAACGCCCAATTATAGTTTCAAGGATCATGGAAGTCCTTAGTATTGTTGAATAAGTGATTTTCATTTGTCGTTTTCGAATGATCTTCAGTTTCAAAGTCTATGTTAAGATTTATTTACAAATAGAGATTTTAGGCCCACGCTCAAGACTTTGTTAGCTTGTTTATTTTGATGTCGGCTTTAGTTAAAAACGAGACGAGTATAATTAACGTGATGTTATTTCTGGTAATTGGGTACTTGTCCAGCATTTCGATGGAGAAAAAATACAATATTTAATTAAACCAATAATTTGCGTATTTATTTTGTTTCGGGTCTGGGTGTTGTTGTGCCACCGTCGTTTTTGATTTCACTAGCGGCTTATTTTAGGATCAGATCAATGTACGTGATCGGTGGCAAAAATATTTAAACTCAATTGATGGGAAATAAAAAAATATGGATAATAGTGTTATTACGAACAGTTGACCTAAAGTATGTCAACGATCGGTGGTGTTAGCTAGCTTATTATTGGTCTGATTTGTACAATAACCTCCTCCTATTTTAAATTGGTATAAAGTGAATTTAAAGTTTCATATGTCCAATTAAGTATCTCCACATCTCTTTGTAGGATATAGACGTGGAATTGAACGTGAGGAATAAAGGGCGAAGGCATAAAGAGGCGGTTAACGGTTACCGACTAGGAGCTCTATTTTTGAATCACTCGCGTCAAGATGGCGTGAGATATTCATTGATTAAAGTAAAATATTGGAATGAAAACCAGTTGTTATCTACACAGGAAGGATTTGAAAAATCATTGTTCAATTTTGTGAGTACTCACGTCTATATTTCGCGTGGTTTTCGTTGATTTTTTATTCGTTTTCGAACGAAAATCACACGCCATATCCAAGCGAGTGATTCAAAAATAGGGCTCCTGTACTGACTAACTAGTGAATTGGTTATTTCATGGAATTTAAATTGGAATATTTTGGAATTCTTTATAAAGAGTCGTCTGACTCAAGTCCTGATTTCAATCTTGTTTCAACAATATTCCAGATAGTTGGCACAGGTCAGTACCAGTTATCCGCCTCACTTTGCCTTTACCCTAGAGATGAAAGACGAGAGAGAGAGTGAGAAAGGAGAATAATGTTTGAATTTGAATCTGGAATGCAGAAGTTGATCTTATGACTGTGGTGTAAAGAAAGTGTTCGTGTTTGAAGTGCTAAAGGATTATCTGATGGAAGTCGAAGTAAGAGGAGTAGCTTTTAAGAGTCTGCTGTCTACTAAAATAAAGAAGAGTACTCTATACTACCGATATTGTTCTATTGTTGTTTACATCCATTTTGGGTGATGTAGGTACAAATCCCTAACGTCATTCAAGGCGTGTAAGAGAGTGTTTGGCGATACAAGGGCCGTCTCTCGGCCGTCACGTTCAAAGGGTTAAAAGATGAAATATGAAACCGAAATTGCGCACGGGCGGGATTCGAACCAGCATCTTTCTCAATTGGAAGAGCAGTTGGCCCGGATTGCCAGAAAGATGCTGGTTCGAATCCCGCCCCTGCGCAATTTTTGGTTTCATATTTCATCTTTTAAGAATAAAATATGACACTGTAAGTGTTAAAAATATTGTAAAACCAAGGTTCACCCTGTTAACCGCTTTACGATTCTCATGTAAAAAAAAATGACATGTAATTTAATTTTTAAAAAAAGATTTTAACAAATTCTTTTAACAGACGAGATTGAATGGTTAGTTTTTGAGACATAGCACGTAAAAATCTGAACATACTCGTATAACTTTGTCCTTTATACAAACACTACTACAAATATCTTAGTTATTTTATTCATCAAAAATATTATGGTATTTTTTTTGGCACGGAACCCTTAGTGCGCGAGTCCGACTCGCACTTGGCTGTTTTTTATTTACCTCTTGTCCAACTTATTTATTTTAGAAAGGTTTCAGGTGGCAGGGCTAATAAGAAAGATGGCATTCATATTACTATTAATAAAATAATAAATTAATTTGACTTATTATGGGTTCTTGTACAGGTCGTAAAAGATCATAGCTTTTTTTTAATGTTATGTAAGAGAAAATTATATCTGCCGTTGCGTCCCCAACTTCAATGGTTCGTTAGTAGCCTTTCCGTGATCCGCTCACTATAGGAACACATAGGGAATGAAGTCAATCAATTTGTTCAGCTGAGTTGACCCGTCCGTAGGTAGACAATCTTCCCGTCAGGTATCGACAGCCCTTTTGATAGTATTACTCCAATGGGAATCTGTGATGTTTAAGGAATCACTGGATGCGGAGGTCAATTCTCGTGCAGTTCGTATACGAAAAAAGTTCACCGATCGATTTTCTTTTTTCAAATAAAATACAGTTATTGCTTTATTCGGGTCACGATTTCTATGCATGTTGATTGTTTTTTACGTGGATATGTTACTTGATTTTTTACGGTAAAACAGTGATACTCGTAATCGAATTACCACACGAAATAAGTTCGATCATGTGAGAATCGGCCTCCAGTACGCGTAAATTATTTACGCATCCTGATTTCTATATTACTGTGTTTCTATATTATTTTAATAGAATGTAACTATGGATATCTTTTATCTCCTCTATTCTATCTATCTATCTACATACATAAAATAAACTCCTGTTAGTTACACCACTTTTAACCAAGATGGACGATGGTGGACCGATTTTCATAATTTTTACTTTGTCGGATTCGTCTTTTCCCCGAATAGGGCTTATGAGGGGAAACGATGTTCGCCGGGACCGCTAGTTTGTAAATAGATAAATAAGGATGTCGGAACTACGGGTGCCAATCAATAAAATGAATTGATTAATTATGTAGTCAATAATAAATCAATCATGCACGGAATAATCACTGCTAGAAATACTGTTTTGTGCATTTTGGTCAGGTTGTGACGCAGACAGTATCGTGGCAACTAATCGTCGTTTCATTTCATTAATTACAAGTTATAGGCTTTGAAATTTTGCCATATGGTATCTCTTGCCCATCTATTTCTTTTTCTTTTAGATCTGAAATATTATAGGCAGTTTCAAAAACGTGCACAACACAGGTTTAATTTAAATGTCAAAGCGAATTCAGGTTAGTAATGGAGTTTGTAAGTGCAAAGCGGCCTTACGGTCGGTATTTTGAAATTATGATAGTCGGAATGAAAACGGAATTCAAATTATTACAGCTCAGAGCTCGAGCTCAGACCCGGAAGGAAGATTTTAATATGACTTCCCAACTATGCAATCGAAAAAGCACCTGTTAAACGATTTAAGGATATAGCTTGCGCATTTTATGGCAAAAGGTAAGTATAATGTTTTGTTTCAAAAACTAAAAACTTTTTGGCGTAACTAAATTAAAATTAAAGCTTTTTCACGTCTATGTTATTCAAGTTAACGAACGAGATATACAAAGTTAAGAAGATTGTGTGCTAATGTCATCTTATCTGGTTAAATCCGCCATAGTCTGCAATTTTTTTGGGAATTTGACTGTCATATTTTATATCAGGTATCGTATATTCGTATTAGGACACAAATTCAAAAGGGACTTTCCCAAATCGGATAACGTAAAATACAATCTTCTGTCAACTGTTTGAGGACTCTTGTTTAGAGAAGTAAGTTCTCCTTGTATTTTTTGTTTTTACAGTAAATTCTTATAAAACAACTGCAAGCTAAAGTAAACGCTGCGATATCTTATGTAGTTCTAATAAGAGCTATTTTTCAACAAAAGTATATAACCTGATGTGCTGGCTGACGGTTCGAATCACAATACAGTATCATTATACTGTATTGTGATTCGAACCGTCAGCCAGCACATCAGGTTATATAGTCATTACATCAGGTTATATGAGTCATTACTCAATCTTGCTCAGTTCTCGCTGCACTCGTAAAAATCCTCGCATTCCTCTCAATTTGCGTTGAAGTAGGTTGAATTCAGTGGCAGTCCGTGATACCGACCTTATTCGATTATGATCCTCATGCGAGCTTGTTCGTTTATCACGAGTTGTAGGCGCGAACGATAAACTCAATTAGAATAACATTATCGAGTTACATGTTTGGAACAAAAGGATGCGAGGTTTGTTACAAATGTTATTCAAGTTAGGTTTATGTCACCACATTTCTTTAAATTGTTCACGTAATTTTTAGTAGTTCCATACTGATCTCAAATTTTACGCTTATTAAAAACTAGTTATTTAAGAATTAGTAATAATAAAAGCTTCAAATAGCAAAATAAAGGAAAATCAGCATTGATATTATTTATTATGTTGGTCATTTTCCAATCTCGGGACCTTTGGAAGGCGTACATGGAGGCAAAGCCAACATGCAGAGGCCTGTTAAACAACATTGATCTAAATGCAGATTATTTTTAAGAAAAAATAAATGCTCTTTGATTTGCTCGCTATATTTTGTAGGTAAGGTTGTACCTAAAGTAAGTACTTTAAAGTCTCATTTAATAAAACCTACAAAGCACTCAGCTCAAAGTAGTAGAGGAGCCAGTAGAATCCGGGCAACTTAATTGCCGGTGTCATGCTAAGCATCGTACAGCCTAGTGGCCTAAAATATGAGCACCCACTTCACTAAGAGTTTTGTCTTTAAATCGTCTGAAAGTTCTGAAACACTTCTTTTCAGTAATAAAGCTACTTTTGTTATTAAAATAGTTACAAACTAGGTAAATTACAATCTCTGGGTTGATCTCAGTGTGGTCACTGCTTTCAAACTTTGTCCATTGTTATAGAATTTAGTACATATAGGACCGTAGTAAGGTACCGATTTTAAAAAGGCTATTGTAGATACTTGTAATGAAACGTATAATTAATTTATTATAAAAAACTTGTTGGGTCATACTTAAATAAGTTGTGATTGATGCGTTCTCAAATTTTCATATTCTTTTAATACATAACCAGATTATAACATGATTACGGATATATCACACCTTCGATACATACTATGAGGTGCTCGTTTCTTTTTGTAATGGACCTATTTCGTGTTAACGATATTATTTTCCCATCTCCACCAAATACGGAGCGAGCCCGATCAATCTTGTCACAAGCTATGTATCGGCTTTTACTACCTACTGGTATTGGCACTGTTTCCAGGGAATATTTCTGTATTATCTCTTTATATTTTATCAGCCATTCAAACATTATTGATCGATCTCACTTGTCAAATGTTGCGCTCAAATATTATTTTCGGCTCGAACAAACATCGGGTTGACAAACAATTTTCACACAATATTACTCACTATAATAACATCGTCTTTGTCTAAAATTAAGTAAAAAAAATAGGTATCGTTATATTTGTTTTTACGTTGTTTGTGCGTATTTTATATGGAATTCGTGAAAAAAAACATTTAAAAAAAATAGGATCCCATGCCGGTGGAACTTTCACTAATTTTAATATAGTAGATGGTTGGAAAGTTGCACCGGCATGGGATCCTATTCATTTGAAGACGCAAACAAAATCTCATACCAAGATACTGACGTCAATGAATATTAATGAGTGATGACGGTTAGTTTAATTTGTCATAACTATCACGCAGCTAGTGTCCCTTAAAAAACATAGAGGGCGCTATTTAAAAACATTCGAAAATAGTACTAAAACAAATTCTTCGTCTTTTCAAATATTAATTGTCATCTTGTCACCCTTTCAAGAAAAACTCTTGGAAATTTTCTCCTTATAATACGTACAACTGATTTGCCGCACCAGACAACCATTATTCGACCCTAATCAGTTCACCGCATCTCCACATCATCACCGGAGTTTTGGTAAGTGCCCACCTTAGTGTGTTTTAATTTGTTGTTTGGTAGAACATATTACTGTAGACCGCCGCACCTGTACCGCCCCCTCGCTAAGGAAGCACTCCAATTTTCCTTTCGTCACCATCGAGAATCTATTTCTCCTTCTCCTGAAGGTGTGGTCCTTACAAGCCACACCATTTCCTTTTGGTAATAAAAACAAATAACAACTTATTCTGCATATGACCACGGATGCTGTAAAGCATTCGAAGCGGCAGGCATCTATTAAAAATAAATGTTTGCGAAATCAATCCGTAAAGTGTGTTTTATTTAATGAGTAATATTCGCGCAAACTTCAGAACCAAGTATTATCTGGGCTAATGTTACAAGGCAACGGGCGTACAGTAAAACTGGCCTCTTCCATTGAGCAAATGTCACACAACCGTGGAAAAATAAAAGTCCTCCATACGAGCGGACGTTTGCGATCGAACGCAGGTATAAAGGGAACAAATACCTTTGTTCTCCTAACTATAGGTGTCAAATAACTGGAACGATTTTTGTCAACAATAATTTTCTTTCGGGCGCAGTGTTTGATGTAAAGGTCTGTCAATAAACGACACTGAGTTATTTGAGACGACAAAAAGGGTTTTGATTCGTTCGAGAAAACATCTAAAAATATATAAATTATCTCTTTGATGAATTTTTAATACACAAGGTTACAAATAAAGGTGTAACTTTTCGGAATTCAATAAGTGTTTGAGGTAAAGGTCTGTCAACAAACGACACTGAGTTATTTGAGACGACAAAAAGGGTTTTGATGCATTCGAGGAAAAATCTAAAAATATATAAATAATCTCTTTGATGAATTTTTTATACACAAGGTTACTAATAAAGGTGTAACTTTTCAGAATTCATTAATACGCGTCGTATAAATTAAATTTGTAAGACTTTATAAGGTTTGCGGTGGAATTTAAAATGTCAATGTACCTGAAAGATTATTTAAATGTCTGGTTATAAAATACTTGGTTCTATGGGGAATTTCAATAGTAAATACTTTTGTGTAGTATTTTAAATTAATTTAATTTAAAAATAATTACTTTTGAAATTCTGCATAGAATCATGTATTATATTGTTTAATGAAACGAACAACTGAAATCATAGTTTTAGCCTAGAAACTTATATGAATATTGATATTTTATTAACGGTCTATCCAGAGTGAAACTTGTTTTTGTTTTCGTGGCTCTGGCGTTTTAACGGCTAAATGTATGGAACTCTGTAAGAAATATGTTTTTTTAACAGATATGTCCTCGTTTAAACTAACTTTTCTCCTGTTGGGTATTTTAGGTTTGTATTGCCTTGACAAGTTGAAACCTAAACTAATCCTTCAGAGGTAATAGTTCTCGTTAGCCCGCGTTATCTTATGGACATTCAAATGGCCGCAACTTTAGTGGCTACCCGAATTAGTTCTAACGAAGATAATACTGAAGTAAAACTTTGGAATTTAATAGAACTCCGTCTCTTGGGAACCAACGAAAACATCCAACTCTAGGGTATTTGCTTGAACGCGGTTTCAATATGATTTAAGTTTTGAATTATAAACAATCAAATATAAAGTTTTCCGAAGTTTATGTATGTGCGATGAGTACGAATATTTGTACCTAAGTCGTGGATGTTATAAGTATATAAGAAGTTATGGGAGATCATCATCATCATCATTATCAGCCAACAGACGTCCACTGCTGAACATAGGCCTTCCCCTCAGTTTTCCACATCGACCGATCACAAGCGGTCTGCATCCAGTGATCATGCAATGTGTACAAGGTCGTCTGTCCATCTTGTCGGTGGACGTCTTACGCTGCGCCTTTGGTCGAAGGGTCTCCAATCTAGAACGTTATGGGAGATATCCTCGTCAAAATCGTTAATTGGTATTTTTAACCTTTTTTATTTTAATCATTACAAAAACCAAGACAACAGGGGTATTGTTTAGCCAAATGTTTATTTGGAAAAATGACAGTCTTTTTTATAAAAGCTAATGAATGAAAGACTGTATGCTTGCAACTTAAATAAATATTCAAAAAATTTCAAGACAAATAGCTTGTCCAGCAGGCACAGAGTATTACCTATCCATCGGCATTTTGTATAAGACTTCGTTGGAACCCTAAGTAATGATGAGTTTGTCTATTTCTTAGCTAGGAGATTGAAGTCTTTGAAATAACTAACTTATAAAGAGTTGGTAGCTCTATATCGGTCTATCAAATTTCGTTAGACGCCGTTCCTACGAACTCTAATTAAAGTTAGCTAAGCAAAGTTTCCTCACGGTGCAAAACTGCAAAAGCGTAGCGACGAAAAACAAATTTAATAAAAAAAAATACACTTTGATCAAGTCGACGGAGACTTACATCGATTGAGTTATACCAATTTACAGTTTGAGAGACTTTCACTAAACTGAGCTCGATAGATGTTTTTAATAAATAGTCCCTAATATCTTGAAAAGTTGTGATGAGCACAAACTACCTTTAGATATATTTTAATAAACAAAACATGTACCTAGTTGATTTTTGTTTTTTTAGTTTTTTGTCACTATACAAACCAAATAATATAAATTGCACTTGTAAAAAGCAGCCGTGACTCTGTGACGAGGAATCGAACTCCGTGTCTTACGCTATCCGGGCGTATGCCTTCACCGCAAGTGCTTTCTTTTAACGCGTAGGCTGCGTGATTAATATTGTGAGATTGCTCTCACAATATCCTAAGGAAATATTTTTACAAATATTTTAACACTTGGATAAGATGAAGAAAGCCAATTTATAGTTGATTCTATAGTTGATATAGTTGATTGATTAAATCAACTATAAATTGGCTTTCTTTTTACAAGTGCAATTTATATAAATAAAACATGATCTTAAAGTGAAATTCCGGAAATATAAATAGGTCATGAAAAAAGTAAGACATCCCTGTTGTCTTATTTACACGCAATAAAACGTCAAATTGGCGTAAACATAAGCCGCATTTTAATCCACGACGAACTGTTATACCCGGAACTGACGATATGTAATGGTTCTCATTTAATACATGAGTGACTTTTTCATTTAGGGCCTTTCAACACCTAATGGAATAGGCGTTTCATTTCAAAACACGAGACGAAAAGATTAAAAATCAACGTCCGCGATATAAATCACGTCGTTTACAGAGTTTAAAAGCTTGGTTTGACTAATGGCTCCCTTTGCGGGACTTTGGCGGAGGACTTTGATTGTGTCCCGGTTTGTGCTATCTTCTTTATTAGCAACTTTCTATTGGTTTGTTTTTAACACAAAAGAAATATATTTATACAGCATTTGTGGTATCGTCCGTTCTCAATTTTTTTTATTATTATTTAATAATATTGAATTAAAACCTTATCAAGATTTGTCCTAGACAGGTATTACACGTGTAATTATGATAAATAAAAAATGAGCTCCTCTTTTACGAAACATAAAGTTATTTTTCTGTAAGGTTTCGTCACTCATTTCGCAAACACCCTTCAAGGATATTCTCCGATTTATTACGTGCCAATCTGAATTTCGCCACAAAATACAACACTTCACATAGAGGATCGTGTCGTGCGTAGCGCAGCGCGAGTTTTCGTACATTTCGAACGCCAACGGTCGAAATATGCTTGCGGAGGAAAACGTTTTCATACCCGTAAACCTTAATTAGACGTTCGTTTTCTTACATCCTGAACTACGCTTGTACGTCTTTGATTTTTTGTATAAAGGCTTGATTAGTTAAAAATGAACGGAATTCCGAAGAGATTTTTTAGTCAAACGAGTCAATGTTTAGGTTTTAATATTTTCTGAAAAATTCAATATTTAAAAAAAAATTAAACGTACGAGCATAGTTTTTTAAAAAAAAACTCTAACATGTAAAAATGAATGACAAAATCAGACAACGTTTAAGGGGTGGAGAACGTTTTCTCTTTTTGTATGGAACTTTAAACCATAACCTTCGTCTGGGCATTTGAAAACGCTTGTGGGAATTAAGTAATGATTTTTTATCGCATTCGCATCCAAAAAGGTTTTTGTTACACCATCGGAAAGCGAATGCGGGCAATCTCGACCGTTACTTTTTTAGCTCACTCATATTTTTACAAAGAACATGAAAAATATTAATAGTAAAAGTGCTTCGAATCGGAGATTTATGCAGGCAACTTTATTGTAACTGACAGCGCATAGATTAAATATAACTCAAGCATGTATGGACATTTTATACTTTTGATGAATGGGCCTTGTTATCCTTTCAAGCTGCATGACATGTTATCATCGAAATACATTTGTTGTATTTGAAGTGTGAAGGTGAACTGTGTAGATTTTAGTCGAATTAAACATGACCTAGGTTTCTAGTTTCTTTGACTTTTCAATAATATTATTTGCTATTTCATAGAATTGGACGAGTTCAGTCAAATGTTTGTTCGTTGTTAAAAACGTTGGTATATAAATATTTAAATATTTTTATACTTTTTGTTCGTTATATGGTACTCTGATAGTCAATATATACCTACATGAAGGAAACTGGAGTTTTTACTTAAAATCAGTCCACCTTTAACCTCAACGATCTATGCTTGAACTTGTGTTATTTAGTGAGTTGTTATCAATTTTCAGTTCCTGAATGTCATCGTTATCAGAAGGATAACAATTTGAATGCGCCCTTAATACTCCGTTCCGCTAAATCTCTTACGCACCTCAACTTTCATCGCTTATTCCGGGCTATTCTTATAATGAAATTTTCCCTTTAATAGCCCTCGGAATTGAGACAGGGTGAAACTGCGAAATCTCAACTAATGGTGCGTAACCACGTTACTTAATGTTACGCGTGACGCGTTCGGCCGTAACCGGGTCGTAAGTCCATGACACAATGGGCAGGAATATAGAAGTACCGCTAGTCAGTTGTTTGGTCAAGGTTTCTTTGGGCTGTGTGTGGTGAACCTAGTGTAGCCAGGGTCCGGCCAAGCGGAGGGTATGTAATTTAATGCATTTTTCCACCTCAAAAAAATTGCTTGTGTGAGCACATCGCATTTGTTGCAAATTATGATGATTTCTTACCCATAAGCTTATGATTTCTTATAGCACCACAATTTTGTGTTGAAATTTTGCTTTACGTTTACACATGTAAAATGCAGCACAATTTGCACTAATTAGTGACGTGCACGTGCCAAATTAGTATTTTTGGAGTTTATTTTTGTTTTTATAGTGTTTTGTCACCATACAAACTTAATAATATAAATTGCACTTGTAAAAAGCAACTGTGACTCTGTGACAGACGAGGAATTGAACTCCGTGTCTTACGCAATCCGGGCGTATGCCTATTACATTACAAGTGCAATTTATATTATTAAGTATTTATGGAGGTTATGAAAACTTTGTGTGCAAAGTTTTTAGGCCCAATAAACATTGAATGTAGTATTTTATAATGATGTTAGTTTTGGTTTAATAATTTGTAACCTGTTAATGGTCGTTACGGACCAGGATACATTATTCTATGGAGATTGTAATGAACCTACTGAATGACTAATCTCCTATAACGACACACCGCATACGCGTTGCGATTGTATCTTCTGACTTATACTTTGAACATTTTAACAGTAATTTAGGCAAATGTACTCGCATTTAAATAGGACAACAGCGGAAAATCTTGCGCTTATTTTGGAAGCTGACTGTATCACTTTATTCGAGAGTCGGGTAAGTATTTCGCTAGATTGGATTTAAAGCGCTTCTCATTAAGAGCGCCAATGCTTGATTTCTAGCTAGATTTGATTTTGAGCTTGATTAAAGCTCAATTAAAACAGTCGAAATACTCGGTGTAGAAGTGTTGTGCTTATGAAGAGAAATAAATTCAAGTCGAATTTCTTAAATTAAATATGCAGAAGCATCACACAAATAAAATGACTGTAATTATGACGACAGTCTTGTTTAATTCCGGAATTATTATCTCAGAGTTAACATTAAACCTGAGCAACATAATAATGATACAATCTATTAGTATCGTTAGTTTACCCGAAGCCCTGCGATTGGACATAATTGCATTTACTTGCAAAAACAAACCTATAACAAGTTAATCCCTCGAATCGTACTCGACTTTCTTAAATTTTCTCTAAAAAAACGCGTGTTATTTGATCTCAAAGCGCATGCACATGTAGGGTGAGAGCTAAGCGCTTTATTTTCAGCCGATCTGATACCACGATAAAAGAACACTGGTTTCCCATAAAATATGTGTTGAATCCGTTTGACTTAACATCAACCACGGCTAAACCTGCACTATATTTGAAATACGACTCTCAAATTTAGTGAGGAATTCCACTCAGTTGACACACTGTTCCATGGTTTTGGGGACGGAACGACAACTATGCAAAACTGTGAGGTGGCTGCGAGAAACTTCGAATGAAACACTTTGAGAATAGTCGACCTCAAAACTGTAAATACTAAAGATATTTCATGACATGCCTGCGCACACAATTTGAAGCAGTCAAAATGTCAAATAAATAAAAAAACATACATCAAACCTGTAGAAATGACAACAAAACATTCAAGTCCACCTCCACAATAAACTAAACTAAAAATACGCTCATACACCCAAGGCAGTAATCTTAACTCAAAAGAGCTATATTTAATGTGGCAAACATTAACACTTCCCGCACAGTGCGAGGCCTTTACATAAACTTGTGCAGTTAAATTTCGCGTTAAGAGACCACTAATACGTGAATACGCGTCTCGCGTCGGTTCGTGATAAAATTCAAG
This sequence comes from Pyrausta aurata, assembly GCA_963584085.1. Classification (NCBI taxonomy): domain Eukaryota; kingdom Metazoa; phylum Arthropoda; class Insecta; order Lepidoptera; family Crambidae; genus Pyrausta; species Pyrausta aurata. Next base: position 6,943,727 of record OY757268.1, read on the forward strand.
AGGAGCTTGGGACCTTAGGAGTAAAATTGAACGGATTACGTTTACTGCCTAATGGCGTTAAGCTATGTTCACCCCGGTTTTCAAAAGGTGAGCAACGGGGGATCTCTCACAAGGTATGATACGACCGTGACAAATGAACAACAAAAAACTAAATCGTTACCACTTTTTTAAATTTATAAATTATGGGACTTAGATGTATTACTGAGCACCTATTTCACAATTGCTGAATAAGTTCCCATTAGCGCTATCTGACCACTACTTCATGCGAAATGAAGTTCCATAATTGAATTATTCGTTAGTTAGAGCTTGTTTGTCGAAGGTGGAACCCTTAATATTATTAGAATCATGTATTTTAGTCAAAGCATATACGATTTTTCGATTGATGTTCTCGCAGGTACAGTCACCAGCACATCAGGCTACCCACTTTTGTTGCAAACTAGCCCTTATAACAACTGTTTACGATACCGTAGTGTCTAACTTGACGTGTTGTCGTCCGTACCAGGTATTATTTAGGATATTAGTTAGTCATTTGTTTATAAGTAAACGCTTGAATGATTTATTGATACAATTCAAGTGGCTACTTAAGTAGTTCATAGATATTTTAATGAGATTTGATTTTTTTACAGATCATCAAAATATTTGACGTTATCTGTTAGATATCAAACTATTGTGAATTTAGCCTTTCCTTCAAAAGTCGTATTCTGTATTCTTGGTTTTGCGTCGGTTTTATAGTTCGCCGTAAATGCTACTAAGGTTTCCTATAACACCATTTAATAACCATCCCATTAATGTTTTATAACTGTTATATTTTTTTTTAATCAGTCAGGTATCAAACGAATGCCGAGAGTCGCATAACAATGGAATTTTTATTGTGTCTCGTTTACACATACTTGACGAGTTAAGTTGAGTTGAAGTTTATGCTGAGCCGGAAATTGCATTTGTAAAACTTTTACGGATTGGGATTATTTTTATTCAGTTATTTAAACTTTATTGCACTGTATGTTAAAGAATTGGCGGACTTAATGCCTTATGGCATTCTTTACCAGTCAACCACTTGGGAATGCAGAGAGTTTAATCAGTTATATTTTATTAATTTATTCGCATGACTCTCATGATTGGTGAAGATTCCATATTGGAATACTAGAATAATCTAAAAAATAAAACATTCAGCAGCTTTAAAACACAAGAGTAACTTTGACATAAGAATTTCTTCAAATTCAAACACTTCAAACTTAAGTTTCAAAATCGTATTGTCATTTGTGGTAGAGACATGTCTGTAAATACAATGTTCACTGTTTAATTACGCAAATTAAATCAATTAATCTTAGTAAGTTCAAATGGCTATTACAACAATTGAAGTAAATGTAGTAGACTCCCGTAAGTAAAACTATGTTTCAAACAAAAGTAGCATGACTCATTTTCTTTCAGATACTGTTTTTTATATATATTTTTATTATAAAATTGATATTGTGAAGTGATGATTTGTATAATGTCGTATTAATTGGTTTTCAGAAATAACGAGAATATTTAGTAACCATTACCTAGCGTTTTTATTTCAAATGCTTTCCTATATACAGGGTGTCCCGTAAGTAGTGGTTCAACCGAAATCCGTAGATAGATAAGTTAAATAGTATTGGTGAATAACAGGGTAGAGGTTTTATTACATCCTGTATAATTGGATCACAACCACCCCCTTGAACTTGGCTAGTCCTTTTTTACATCCTGCATAACTTTCTACCACAAAAGTGGTAAAATAACGGCCCAATCTCCTTAATATAGTGTCAGACTTACGGCCTTACCACAAATAAATAAACAAGGTTTGAACAACTGTTTAAACGCTATGCGGCTAAAATAAAATGTATGCCACACTTATGTCATTTGACTTGATTGACGTTGATTTTATACTAGCCATGTTATATTTAAACAGTGTTCGAAACCTTGTTTAATTATTTGTGGTAAGGCAGTTAGTGTTTATGTCATAAAGGGTTATTATATCTAAATACCAGTTGTGACTTCACAAGAAAAGTACCGTAAATAGACTTAATACCAAAAAGCGGATTACTTTAATCTTAACAAAAAATACAAAAGCTTGATAAATACTGAGGAATATAAGACGTATTTTTGATGAAATCTTACTAGAATCTCAATTAAGTAAATTGGTTTCAGAATGTTTCTTAGAATTAATCTTCCGAAAGTTTCGGGATACTTAAGCTCTTTATTCGATTATGATGATACTCCTACGCGAATAAAGGCCTACTGCGCGTTTTGTACTTTGGCCCAATTGTAATTAGGTATGCATTCAATTTACGTCTCTGTTGATTTATTTGTTACTTGATAGTTTCAATTATGTACTAATTAGCGACACGCCATTACCACTAACAGGATCGGCTTTCTCTTTACAAGATGTATTTGTATTATTGAAGCCAAGAATTACTTACGTTTGATTTGCAAGAATAGTTAAATGTATTATTTACTGAAGTCCTCAATTTTATATTAATTTATTTAACAACGACGATAATAATAAAAACAGGCTTAGTGCGAGTCGGACCCGCGCACTGTGGGTTCCGTGCCACCTTTAACTGAATTCGGGATCCACTTTCTTCCACCGAACGAAAATATCACAATATTTTTTGACAGCAAAATTAACTTTGTTTTTCATAGTGTTTGTATGAAATACAAAGTTATATTTGTGGTTAGTGGAAATGTGCAATATCTTAGAAACTACTATAGTTCGATCTCATTCAAACAAATTTTTGTTTAAAGTTTTTAAATAAGGGTTCTGTTTTTTCCATTTGGCTACGGAACCCTAAAAAGCAACACCTGCAATATAAAACTAAGTTAAATAAAACAGTCAAGTGTTGGTCTGAAGCCTGATAATGGTCTTATCAGGTAGTTGTTAATTGGTTTTCTATTACCAACACGATTTCTTTCTGTTGAAACAAAATACTACAAATAGAAAAGTGAACGACACAACTCAAATAGTACAGCTTTGAAGGCTTCAGCTAAGCCCAGCGAAGCCAATTTTCTCAGAAAAGGAAATAGCTAGCTAGATGGCTTGCCTAGGCAAATCAGACTGCCTTGTACACCAATGAATATCAATTAGAATGTCTCTCTGTTGGTTCCTTTTCTGTTGCTGTTCAGTTTTTACTTTTATGACGAGTTTTGGAAGATGCAAAATACAATCGGGCAGTTTTTCACGCTCGGCTTGTAACGACTAACTGAAGATGTTTTTACATTTTACCTTTTAAAAAAATATTGTTGACTGATACCACCATCAACAACATTTTTTTTTAAATTGTTTAAATTTTATTGCTTAGAAATAACAAGTAAGTAAGTAGGTAAGCAAAACAAATTTCGTAGGTATACCTACACGATTGAATCTTATAATAAAAAAATAGGCGAGAAAGTTTAATATAACACATTATAGTTTATTATAACACAGAAAATGAGTTTTCATTTACCAATGCCTTAAAGCGTATAAATTCGAAAATAGATAATACAATGAGGTATGATAACTAAAATTTTATCTCGTAGATCAGCATCCAAATCGCCATCGCTTTCATAAAGCGGTGGAAAAGAATGAACTATTTGCAGTAAGTGATGTCCCGTAGGGCTATTACTTAACCGTAACGTATTGGGAATTGTGATTATTAGTGTAATGATTACAGTTTTTGATAGTCTCATCTTGTTTGGAGATCCTTTGGCCAAGGCGCAGGACGTTTACGCAATGATCATACGCTCTTGTAAAGATCGCATGATACCGCTCTGATTGCAGACCGTTATGGAAAACTCCTTTGTGGTTTTCCATGGCTGTGGTAAACATAACGTTGATGATAATGAATCTAATTAGACACACAGCTCCGAACATGCCTCTCTCGAACGGCAATCGCACTGCTATGGTTTTGAGTTACTTAATCAACCTGTAGATAAATAACTCGATAACTGTCTGGAGTCCGAGATGACAACTAGATAGGTACTCGAAGTTCGATCTTGTGGTAGAATCGTAATACTTGAGGCATTTCACAAGAAGAATGGATTATTCTCTTAGCAAAGAAAGACTATTGGAAAAAAGATACCAATACTTCAGTAATCAGCGTAAATTAATGGCCGTGAAATTGCGTAGACATGGACATAAGATTAAGTTATTATTTCGTTTCAAGCACAAGTAATGAACAACGCGCTTGAAGATTACAAAAACACTTAATACACGATACGGATACAAATCTTTGACATAATAATAAAGGGAAGCCACTACTGTCGAGTTTTTGTAGATAGAGGTGGAAATGATTTTGTATATTTATGTAAGTTTTCATCAATTCAATCATGATAAAGAGTTCGTGGTGCTGAGTTGTCCGAGAAAAATGCTGAAACCAATTTATCTGTCAAGTATGTCAAAGATGATTTTAACGTAAATCTATCGTCTTTATCTGTTCACCCAGAACTGCCTCATCGCAATTGCTTTTAATGGAAATCATTCATATTTTTGTTCAATTGAATCTGAAAACTATTCTCATTCTTGCTTAATTTCACTCAGTCGAATAAATCAGTCTTTGCACGCCACTGTTCAAGATTGCTTGAAATGGTCCGTTAGTAATAACCGGGCTGGGAGCTCTTGCTTCGTTATGGGCCAGCTCCTTTTCTGCTCCTTAGCATGCTATTAGTGAATCATAACTTATTTTTACTCCGCTTTGTGACTTAGCAGCGGAGTTTTTCATTTTTATGAATTGCTTTTCAGTTTGAGCGCTGTTGTTGTTTTGAAAACTTTACGCGACGTTATTTACTTTAATGTTATTTGAGTGTATTTGAGTTATACGTGTGGAATAATTGAAACACTCACACTTTTTCACTAGGTTTTACTCACATACCACTACACTGTATAAGAACTCAAAGAGGCTTAGATTGTTTAACTATACATCATTCAGAAAAATTCACGTCATACCGCGATTCAATCGGTGACAGCGCCATCTAGTGAGAACTGGAAGAACTAAATTTACTTAGAAAAAATGTATTTACGTTTGTTAGCTAAACATTCCGCCGCCCAAGGACGATTACAGTCCTTAAAAAAAATGATCATAAATTAACAAACAGAAGACTAAAACAAGTTATAGTCGTATAACTATTCAGAATCATTCAGAGGCAGAGGGCACAATTTTGCGATAGGCCTCTTAAAAATATTATCTTTATATTGTAAAGACACAACTCTTGTAACGCCATCTGCACCTGGATGCTTCCGAACGATTCGTCCCAAAAGCCATTTTCCAGGAGGAAGTCTGTCATCCTTTACTAACACGACAGTACCTATGGCAAGTTCTGGCTGAGTCTTGTTCCATTTATAACGATGTTGCAAAGTTGTCAAATATTCATTTTGCCATCGTTGCCACAAACACTGCACCATACGTTGAATAATATGCCACCGATGCAACGGGCTGACTTTGACATCAATCAAAGATGGTTCCGGTACTCCAATCAAGGGTTCCCCAACCAAAAAGTGCCCAGGCGTTAAGGGAGGTTCATCAAGGGTAGAATTTACTACGGTAAGTGGACGAGAGTTAATACAAGCTTCGACTTGAGTTAAAAGAGTAGAAAACTCTTCGTAGGTCAGTAAGGTTTGTCCAATTACGCGTTTCAAGTGTCCTTTAACACTCTTCACTCCGGATTCCCAAAGTCCCCCGAAGTGAGGTGCGCTAGGGGGTATAAAGTTCCAGTGAGTTTGGTCATTAGCTAGGAGTTCAGCAATTTCAGAAATAATTGCAGATTTTGCATCTTTAAACGCAAGATCTAATTCACGGGCCGCACCCACAAAGTTGGTACCATGATCACTCCAAATTTCCTTGCAGTGACCACGGCGAGCAGTGAAGCGTCTAAAAGCAGCTATAAACGCAGCTGAAGTGAGATCAGTTACCAGTTCTAGATGAATGGCCTTTGTGACGGTGCACACAAATAAGCAAACATAAACTTTGCAGGTTCTTTTACATCTACCAGGGTACAATTTCATTGCAAAAGGTCCGGCAAAATCTACTCCACTTGTCAAAAATGGACGACTTGGTTTAACACGAAATTTAGGGAGATTTGCCATAAATGGTACAGAAGGATTAGCCCTTTGTTTAAAACACGGTATACATTTTGTGAGGACAGTTTTAACAATATTTTTGACTCTAATTATCCAAAAATTTTGCCTTATAAAGTTCAAAGTTAGCTGATGACCTCCATGCAGAGTCTTCAAATGAGCGTTGAAAACAATAAGTTTAGAAAGATTACAATCGTTACTCAAGATAACAGGATTTTTCATAGTATCTGAAATCTCCGCATTGGCAAGTCGACCACCCACATGAATAATGCCTTTATCATCTAGATATGGGTTTAGAACATGTAGTTTGCTCGATTGATGAACTCGTTCACCATGTGACAATCGAGAAATTTCATCGTTGAACGAAATTGATTGAGACATCTTAATACATCTATTTAAAGCATCATCAAGCTCACTTGGACTCAGGTAAACGGGTTCATCAAACGACTTCCCATCCAATTTAAGTTTACACAATTTAATAAAACGTAAACAATAAGCAGTTACACGTATCAGTTTTGAAAGTGTCGAATATCGTTTTAGGTAAGAAATAACATCATCATTTTCAAAAACATTAATGTTTGTCTGTACTTTAGTTTTCACCTTCAATTCTAAATCTGTTGCAGGTACAACGTTATCTAAATTAACAACATCGAAATCTTGTAAAAATTGTGGGCCATTCCACCATAGTCCAGACTGCTGTAAATCAGATGGGTATACTCCACGGGAAGCTAAATCAGCTGGATTATTCGCCGAACTAACATGATGCCATTGGTTACTATTGGTGAATGTCAAAATCTCTGAAGTGCGATTAGCAACAAATGTGGTCCATGTGTTAGGTGTCTTACGCAGCCAAGCCAAAACTATGGTCGAATCCGTCCATGCATATACATGTTCATCAGGGATATTTAGTATAGTTTTAACATGTTGTATTAATTTTGCCAAGAGAACTGCACCACAGAGCTCGAGACGGGGAAGTGAAATTTGTTTAACGGGTGCAACTTTGGATTTAGCCATAACCAGATATACTTTAACCCCATCATTTTCCCAAACTCTGAGATACACCACTCCAGCATAAGCGGCACAAGAAGCATCACTGAATCCATGCAGTTCTTGTCTAATTGTGCTGTCAGAAACTCCAAGCCATCGTGGGAACTGAATGGGTTCAGAGTGCGCAAAATGTTCAAGGTAATTCATCCATTCAGTTTTCAGATCATGAGGTAGTTCATCGTCCCAGGCTAAGCCAGCTAACCATAACCTTTGCATAAAAATTTTAAGTAGTATTATTTCAGGTGTTAGCCAACCTAGCGGGTCGAAGGTTTTTGCAATTGTAGAAAGAACATTTCGTTTTGTGATATTATCATCAGTAAAATTCATGTTCATGTTTAATTCAAAATTATCTGTTTGTGAGTTCCAAGTGATACCCAATGTTTTTAAAGTATCTTCAACCTTTATATTTATTGCGTTTTGTGACTCTTTGTCATGATCAGGAATCTGTGATAGCACTAATTGACTATTGGATGCCCATTTGTGCAAAGGAAAACCACCGCGAGACAACAATTCAGTAAGTCTTTTTTGCAAGAGAACGGCGTCCTTTTCGTTAGACGTTCCAGTCATCAAATCGTCGATGTACAAGTCATTTTTTAGTATTTCTGATTCGACAGGAAAATCATGTTTTTCATCTTCAGCCAGTTGGTGAAGCGTACGGATAGCTAAGAATGGCGCACAAGATGTTCCATAAGTCACGGTAAGTAGTCTGTATTCTTGTTTAGGTTGTGTTGGTGATTCTCTCCATAGTATTCTCTGGTAGTCTACATCGTCTTTAGACACTAAGATCTGTCTATACATTTTTTGAATATCAGCGACTAAACAAAATTTGTGTTGTCTCCACCGAGTAATTAAATCTCTGACATCTTGTTGCAACGGGTATCCGATCAGTAGTTCTTCATTTAACGATTTTCCTTTTTCAGGTGTAGCACTTCCGTCGAAGACAACTCGTAGCTTCGTGCTCAAGCTCGTCGGCCGTAAAACAGCGTGGTGAGGTAAGTAGTGAAGTTTTTGTGTTTTCTTTTCATTTTCAGGTACCATCATCATATGAGACTCGGACTCGTATTGTTTCATAAATTTGTGATAGTCTTCCTTGAAGTCAGCGTTACGTGTGAAACGTTTCTCCATGTGTTGTAAGCGACTAACAGCAAGAGGTCTAACATCACCAAGATTTGTGGGAGGATCATCCTTAAACGGTAAGCACACAATGTAACGTCCGTCATCATTGCGTGTGTGAGTGGATTTAAAGTGCTCTTCACATTGCGCTTCTAATTCAGTCATCGGCCTTTTGTTAGGTAAGTTCTCTTCAATTTCCCAGAATTGTCTAAGTAACTGATCTGCTTCAAATTTAGTGTGAGCAACTATCATATTGTGTTCTTGTGTTACAGTATCAGTTTGTAAAGCCTTACCGGAGATCAACCAACCCAGATGAGAGTTAAGTGCGATCAGTGATTTGTACTTATGTAGTCCTTGTTGTAGTATGTGAGCATGTACTTCGGCACCAAGTAGAACGTCAATAGATCCTGGCTTGTGAAAGTTTGGATCCGCTAGATCCAATTGCATATATGAAGGCCAAGTATCTTGTGGGAATTCACGTGACGGTAACAATGAAGTGAGTTTCTTGAGTACATATGCATTTACTTCAAATGTGGAGGCTTCGCATTTTGTGGAATGTATCGTAAGTTTAACCATATATTTTGTAGTTACCACTGATGAGTTTGATATGCCAGAGATCCTGCCGATAACGGGGGTGCGTTCAAGATTCAACAACTGCGCTGCTGCTTCAGAGATAAAAGAGCCCTGTGAGCCCTGATCAACAAGTGCTCTTAGTGTAAAGATACCATTGTTCCTAGACTCAACCTTTACTTCGGCTGTAGCCAAGATAACCATTTCATCATTTGTTTCAGCCTTCAAGTTTACACTGTGGTTACAAGAAGTACTAGGTATATTTTCCTTTGGTGGAGCGCTATCCCGCTGAGCTTCATCAGAAGTGTTATTCTTGTGAAAGGTTGTGAAATGTAGTAACGTATGATGTCGACGTCCACATTTTTTGCAGCTTGTACTCTGTCTACAACTGAACACGGAGTGACCTTTTACCAGGCAATTGAAACATATGTTGTTTTTCTTTATAAAATCTTGGCGTTCAGAAACCGTTAATGCAAAAAACTCTTTACAGTGGCAAATGTAATGATTCTGTGAGCAGTAAGTACAAGTGCTTTCAACTTCAGTAGCAAAACTTTTAACTGTAGTTGTTTTTGGTGTATGTTGTACGGGTTTCAATGTTTCTTTTCTGAATACTTCTCGAGGTTGTGACAGATTAACCATTTCCATTGCTCGGAATCGTTTTTCTAGGAAGCTGTTTAGTTCGTCATATGTGGGAATATTTGTTGAGTTTTCTAACGACTGCTCCCAAAGCTTGTGAGATTCAACGTCTAACTTTGAGACTAGAATATGAACGACTATTGCATTCCAGGAATCGATCTTCAAATTTTTTAGAGATGTGAGACATTGGCTAGTATTGTCTAGTAAATCTTTAATGCCTTTTGCTGATTCACTTGTTAGTTTTTTCTGAGTTAAAAACCGACTAAGAATATTATTCACAATCACTCGCTTATTCTCATATCTTTCATTTAGTTTCTTCCATGCATCATCATAATTTGCTTCAGTTAAAGAATAATTTTTAAGTAACTGTTCGGCTTCTCCGGTCAAACTAGATTTTAAATAATGATGTTTTTCGATTTTAGACAAGCGGTCATCACAATGTATCAAGGAAAGGAAAATATCTCTGAAGCTCATCCACTGATTATAATCACCAGAAAATTGTGGTATAGCTATTGGTGAAAGCTTTGGTCTAAGTTTAGGAAGTTCTGACGTTGTATCAGATTTTGAAGATTCACACATGATTGGTTTAATATCATAAAATCTATCCTTAAGCCAAGTCTTTAAATCCAAATAATTTTCCTCTGTTTGTTCAAAATTATCCTCAATATCTAAATCATATTCGGTTTTCAATGTATCACTGTCCAACGAGGCCATTAGCAAATCATAACTTTTTGTGTAACAAGCCCAATATTCAAGTAATGTCTCCATGCGCGTATCTAAATAACCTCTTGTTCGTTTATCCTTAGGAGATTTCTTCGTATTTATAAGCAATTTCTCGATTTTAGTTGAATTTTGAATCATAATTGCTACATGTTGTTTTGCAAGTTGATCCGCCATTTTGAAATATTCGGAAAATTTAAATTGATAAAAAGTTTGTTTTAGACAAATATCACTATTCGCAGATACTAAATGTTCACCACTCAATATTGTGTTTGTTTGTTAAGTCCAAGTTTACTAAGTCTATGTAAAAATGTTGCAAATTTTCTAAGTCTTTTTATCACATGAATTCAACTATGTCTTTTTCCACTCAAATTATTCTAAGTGTTTTTATCACACGAATTCAACTAAGTCTTTGACGTACTGTTTTTTGCACTATGTTCGACACTTGCACTTTACTTACAGTTTATCCGGTAGCAGAAGGACCAATGGAATAATTGAAACACTCACACTTTTTCACTAGGTTTTACTCACATACCACTACACTGTATAAGAACTCAAAGAGGCTTAGATTGTTTAACTATACATCATTCAGAAAAATTCACGTCATACCGCGATTCAATCGGTGACAGCGCCATCTAGTGAGAACTGGAAGAACTAAATTTACTTAGAAAAAATGTATTTACGTTTGTTAGCTAAACAACGTGTGTACTTGACGTTTTAGTTATTTTAGTCCTACAGTATGTCATATTATGACTTGTATCCTACTTTTTATGTACTTATTAGCTGGGAAATGAATGGATCCCATCTCGATTCATCTCGATTGGAAATGAATGGATAAATAAATGAAAACTATTATCTTACACAATATCAAAAGTTAAAATCATTATTTTGAAAAAGGTTAGAGATGATTTCGAGTGCATCAAGCGAAAATATTCTTTTGAATGACCACCATTAGCAGGTAATTCGATCACTTACTCAGGAATCGCTTCAAATTCTGTTTAAAATTTCGCGTTATGCTCTATATGGCGTTCTTATTGAAAAATAAATGCAAGACATGTTTTCGGCACAAGTTGAAGTCAAACGCTGAAAAATATTTGCCTCAAAGAACGAGAGGTCAAATGCCACGGAAATCGAATCCTCGCAAAAGTATGTGTGTCTGTAAAATGGTACCTACAATAGATTCCGTGGAAATCATGTCTAGGATGCTTACTAAGTATAAAAAATGTTTTTTTATTATAATTAGATTGGTCCAGCCAAGTTAGATTACATCTGTGTACCAATAAATTTGTTTTTTTTTTTATAGATAGAACAATAAGCAACAATGCATTTAAGTTTCTATAAAGTTTTTATTTACCGCAAAATCATTCATACTTGTTAAAATATTTTAAGCTAAGCCAGTTAGAGAAGGCAACAATTTATGGACGTCGTAATTTTATTTCAGCGCTTAAAAAAATATAAATAACGCTCGAAATCGCTAGCCAAAATTGTGTTGTGCTTTAGTTTGGACAAAATACTCACACAATGTGTGTTTTCCACATAGTTTTTCTTTTTTTTGTCTTTGCATATTTTAAAATATATTTTATAAAAATACATAAATAGCGAATGCACTAAAATACCTGACTAAGAAGTAGAGCTGGTCCAGTAAATGATAAAAATTGAACAATAAATAACAGATATCGGGTCACTGCGGATGTCCGTGTGAATATTAGCATTATAACGCGTATAGTACTAAACAGCATCCTGCAGAAAACAGTACCTGCAAAAAACGGGGTGTCACCATGAGAACCTGAAAAAATAGTGCAACCCATTACTTTTGTTCAAAAAGTCATTCTTACTATCTGCGAATCGCAAAAAGAAATATTAAGCGTAAAAGCAAAACACCGAACTTGCGAACACTTTTTTTGCAACTACGTAATCACCAACACTTCTCGAAAGTTAAATTAGTGAGTTCTCGCCCCGAAACATGTAGGCGAGATTATAATGATAGTGGAAGCAGACTTCCCTCGGGAAACAACTTTTAATTTGATTAGTTCTTTCTCCCCCGTTGTAACAAGTGCTGGTTTCGAAGTTTTTCCAGCTACAGCACCTGTTAGTGTGAACGAGATCGACATTATTAATTACGCTGAGCGGCTATTTAATAAGTAGGATAGAGTTGAAAAGTGTTTTTGTTCGATTTTGTTTTTGGTTTATGAAAGTTAATACCAGAAAGTTGCTTTATGTTTTATAAGTTGATGAACTTACTCGAATTGTTGTTTTTGTATTATTTTTCAATGCATTCGTCAAAATGACAACTTATGTAGTCTGTGTACGTGTGATTTTGCGTGTAGTAACACTACGCGCTGGCAACGAAACAACTATAGGTAAAACATACAGACATTTCTGAGTCACTTTTGTCATCTTTCTCTCCCAATTTGTGTGCTCCATCTAGTTACAATAACTATGAATAAAATATTGCCCTTTCAGATGAAAAAAGATCATTTTTTCGATGTTGACAAAAGTGACGCCAGAAATGTCTCCGTTTTGCATAGTTGCTACGAGTTCACCTCTACAAATACGCACTGTCTACGAAGAAGTGCTACGAAGCTACGAGCTTGCTACGACAAAATAGGTCATCTACAGAATAAATTCAGTGATAGGTGGAGATAGGAAGCTATAGTCAATTGTAATGGTTGAAGTCCGATAAATAGTACTATGATTTTTCTCATTTGCTTCAAGATAATGTACATTATAAGTAACGGACACAGTGTATACTAATAACTAATAATAAATATTCTAGGATAAATTAGTTTCTTTATATGTAAGTATTTGTGTTTCTTACTTAAAGACTATAATAAAGACACAAATATAATTTTTGATGTTTTCAAGAAGAGTGTACGTTCATGAACTGTTAATGGCCAGATTTGCTTTCAAAATCGAATCATGGTCAAATAGATGTACACTTTACATAAATTAATCTATTTTTATACTATTTGTTTGTTTTGTGTCTAACTCTGTGACATAACATACGCAATTTTCATAACAGACGTCGCTTGTAACATACTCGTAGTTCGTAGACAGAGGTCAGAGACGTAAGGAAATAGAACAAAGCAAATCATTATACTAAATAGTAATGAACCAATTAAAAAGTAAATAAATAGAAACAAAGTTGTCTATGTGTGTTTTATATGAAGAGGATAAGTGTACACAGTCGGAAAACTTCGCTGGCTAATTAAACTTGGAAGTTGAAGGCTCTGTTCCCCGCATTATCGGAATAAACGAATAGGTGAAGGAAAATCCCCTTTTTTGTTCTTTTAGTTGCTTAATACTTAACATACTTGTTTACTTTACTGTATAAACAAGGTTTGATTGGAAGTTAATATAAAAGTTTTTAACTTTTTTTCATTATTTATGTTATTCTTCGCATGAGTGCCTGCAAGTCGGATTAAAATTGTTTTAGTTATCTTACAATAAAGCAAAGGCGGAAATCGTTATCGTCAAATGGTTGTTTATTAATAGGTACTTTAGTATGGTGGTGACTAAAAGATGAATATTAGAATTAGGTGAATAGAAATGAATAATTAATAAGATATAGCTTCATCTATGTATTGTGGAAAACAACTTTTAAACTGAAAAAAAGTTGTTATACTTGAGTACTAAAAAGTAAGTACTATCCACTCAATACTTTTAATAAAGTAAAGTAAAGCTCTAAGAGCACTTACTCACATTTCATAATCCCCATGTAATAGGAATGCTAACACAAATCATACGGTAAATTTTAATAACATAGCTGAAAATTTAAAAATGTCACGAGCTCCATAAATTACTTAGAAATGTCGTTTAGCAAAAATCACGCACGCTAATTTATTTCATCTGCAGTGATATTCATTATTTGTATTTATGCACGATTTCATATTTTCTAGCAATAAAGTTGTGTTTTCAGTGACAGTATTAAGCCCGGGTTAAAACACCAGCGAAGCATGTAAGGAAATCTATGCATACTTTATGCTTTTATTAAAAGGAATAATTGCATGTCATAATAGTATAGTGATGCAATTAAGGTTGTAATATGCCTATCATTTATATTTACGTTATTATGTCCTTATTAAAAAGAGATTAAAAGCGGGAAATATGAAGAGCAATTAAGTAATGACGTCAATTTGAATTAGATTTGGTAGAGTCCACGTACGGAAAGATTTAATAGCAAGTAATTTATGTTATAGTAAAAGTGTAGACCAAACGTAGAAATTAATATTTTTATATACAGGTTGTGGCCTGTAATAGGAGCAAAAAATTTAATTTACCTTTAAGTGACCAGTAATCAATATCGAATGGTTATTATTTATTATAATGAAAAATTTGCTTTTGTTATTTCCTAACAAAATAAATCAAACCAGCAATGTATTGCAAACAAATGGGTCCAGTCATAGAACTTGACATTGTCATTTACTACAACGAGTTAGTGATTTTAATATACATTGACTAGGGATTTTAACTTTGGATTACTATATCTCTGAGTTAAAGCATTTTGGAGCACTAAGACCAGGTCAATGTTACTATGTATACTCTGTAAAATTATTGATTAATTTTTTTGCCTCTATTACAGGTCACACGGTTTCGATTGTGAATTAGTAGGTTTAATATTTATTTTTTATGATTTTATGCATGACATAGTTTTTTTGGGTTATTTATTATTGACAGGGATCTTATCAGCCATTTGAATATCGAGCAGCAATGTAAATTTCTTTAACTAAACACCATGATTTCACTGCGTAAAATCGTGTATTTTTTTTAAATAGCCCGACATTGACACAGACTGTGACTTACAGCATTTCAATTAATGCGTCGGTAGCTCGAATGATTTATCATTACGACCACAACTCTTCATGCCGCTGTCAGTCGACCAGACGCGAATGCGGGCCTTTTGTTAAACATTTATTTCGTTTCGAGTATTGGTTGAACTGGAGCAGAAAAAACCTCATTAATTAATCACAACCCTTATTTGACGAAACAAAGCAAAATTATTGAGGATTCTTTAGATGAAAGGCTGTTTATAAATGCCAAATTAAAATAACAATACGAAGAATAACAATACCTACTTAGTATTGAAATTGCTGCTACGTGTGAGTTAAAACCTACAACTTTTTTGCCTGAAATATTGCTGTTGAGACCTCAGAGCTATTGGTGTACTCCACATGTACTAGTAAGCCTAGGTTAATATTGATTAAAACACTATATGGATTTATTTCAAGCACGTTTATTTGCAATTTGTATCTTTATCTGTAAAAATATTTTTTCTAATCGGTTCAGTAGTTCCTGAGTAAAGTGCGTTCAAATAAACAAACTCTTTAGCATTATAAAACAATAACGTCCAAATCTTTGAAAAAAATCAAATCAATTACCAACCGCCGAGCCAACATATCTTTCGTCCTTACCTCATTTGTAAACCGCCGCCGTTAATAACAAACAATTGATAAATATTAACAAAGACGGATGGCCGGCAACCTCTAGTATCTTCCAAGCAATTTCAGGAGGCAAGTGTCACCGCGGCCCCGGCCCTGTCGGCTTGATAAATTGACGTCCAACACTGTGATGTATTAATATCAACCTAAACAGGCGGTTAACTTTCTCTGTATCGAGATAAACAAGCAACGGACGTCTTTTATTGACGCAACGCAACGAAGTATAGTTCAGGACAATATATTAGTTTTATTAAAGGTTTGTATTTAAAAAAAAAATTGAAGTCACGCATTCAAAGAAAAAGGTTTGAGAAGTAATCATTAACTTCAAAGCATAATTAAAGTCAACTTACAAAGTAGTTTTATAATAGAGGCATAAAAAAACATCAGTTGATTGAATAGTCTCCTCCTATTTAAAGTCGGGTTACAAAATTAGTTTAAGTCAGTTTGCTGTTGAGGTCTTTGCTCAATATGAATACCATACATCGAATTTTCAGTCTATATCAAAGCTCAATGATAAACTACATCGATGCAAATCTACATAGTTACCAGTCTACAATCGTAACACAAGTTGATAAATCCGCAGTAGCCAAACATTTAAGCGGCTCAGAAGCTTATATTGGGCCTGTCTACCAGCTGTTTGAAGAACTTCTATGTGCACTGCAGCGTGGCATTTATTAGTGAAGCGAAGTACGAGTATAGTGTTCACCAGAACATACATAGTCGTGAGACGAGGATCTAACTGGGGCGTATTTAAACAACCACTTAATAGGATGGTGCTATTACACTAGACGTTTCAAAACTATCCGTTTCGAATCAAGGGAGCTACTCAGAATCAGAGACTTAACAATTTTAGCCTAGAAACATTCGAAATATGACAAAAAAAATCGACTCCTCATACGGTCACGGATCACGTTTACGGACCGATTTAGTCGAATTTCGAAAGAGTAATCACATCCAGTAATCAAAAAAATTATGATTTTTTTTTTCGTTTTCCGACATAATGTTTCTTGGAGAAAGTTTATTGGTTACTGATTCCGATTAGCCCCCTTTATACGTAAAGGGTAGTTTAGAAACACCCCGTAGTGCACTATTACGAGTAGAATTTTGTCGGCCTCCGTGGTGTAGTGGCTAAGCACGCTCGGTTTCAAAGAGGTCCCGGGTTCGATTCCCGATCGGGTCAATGTAGAAATTAAAAAAAAACTTCTATATTGTCCTGGGTCTGGGTGTTGTGGTACCACCGTTGTGTCTGATTTCCATAACACAAGTGCATTAGCTACTTACTTTGGGATCAGACCAATGTATGTGATTGGTGTAATGTAAACAATATCCAATATAACAGAATTCCGCTATTTTCAAAAGAAATTGGCATAATTTTTAGATTTCTGGATGTGACTACTCTTTCGAGTGACCAGTCTTGCGATCTAACATGGCAATTTGCATTTTGCCAGTGGCTCTGAATAAAGATTTGTTAATTGGAAATGTTAAAGCGTTCTGAAAGTTGTAGGTGGAATAATGTTTTTGAGTTTCCACCATTTCTTGGCATTATTATATTGGTAGATATTGCAACATTTAGAAGCGCTATATTATAAGAATAAACTTAGCACTACAAGAAGTACGTAGCACTTATTTATGAAGGTTGCACCATCTTGCCATCCACTACTACTACTTGTAATAATAGTCAAACTGCATACGCAAACACATGTCCACATGACTTACGGCCTTTTTCATGATGTCTGAATAATTTCCCATAAGCGATATCTGTCCACTTGTTTAGTCCTTTTTTTCTATGGTAAAACAGGCCCTTACAGTTATGTAGGTAGATGTGTTTGAATTAGATGGCGAAACCATGCCTTTTTTATTTCGTTTTCTGCGTAAATAATTCTGATGTTCGGGGATTGCGTAATTGCAGTGGCAGACGTCAGCGTTTTTACGTAGTCTGTGGCGAGGCATCAGGTCTGCGATTTATCACGCAGACGAGGGTTCCACGGCGTTCGCTGACAACTGTCCAGATAAAATTAGCCGCGGCTAGGCTTAACCCGTCGTTTGTCTTGCTTAGCCAGTCGCTCTCAAGTTTGCGGGCTTGTCACCCAGAAACTAAGATCTTTGGCTTAATGAAGTCAGCCAAAGATCTTTAGAAAGTTTGTTAGACGTTGATGTGATCAAAACATCTTAAAACCACTGCCATTGGCATTTCCTCATAAAAAAATGTAAATAGACTTTTTAATTTGACCATTCGTGATTTAAATGTCTTATCTAAGCGTAAAATAGAATGCCCACCGACCTAACAGTCAGCTGTCAAATTAGTAGTGGACGTCTTGCCACAGCTCAAACAGTCGTTTCAAAAGTGTAAATAACTGTCCGTAGGGCAAAGTAAAAATAAAAGAAGTCTTAAATCATACATCCGCAACAAGGAAAAACATTGAGACATTAGTCAGTATTATTCAAAAGGAAAATGAGGAAAGCACAATAATTTTGCGTTACATTACACATAAATAATGACGCATGTACTTTTGTGACCATCTCCTTCGGAACGAGCGCTGGCCACTATACGCTTGCCTAAAAAAGAAGAAAACAGAAAAACAAAACCTATTCTAATCTGTACGTAATTTGTCATTGTTTTGTTTGTGATACGTTTTTATTGTATTTCAAATAGCTCTTCTAAATCAGATACGAGTAAAATAAGTGATCAATATTTCATTTCATGTTTCAGCATCGAAAAATAATCACTAACCAACAATAACTCAAATATGGAATGTCATTTCGTATAGAGTTTTGGACAGCTAACGCCAACCAAAACTTATGTGAAACAGGGCGTAAGTATTATTCTCTTATCCTACTGCTGTAAGGTAAGTTTCTTGAACATAATATAGTCAATGTAAACATGTTATATTTAAAAAAAAACTGTTAATTTAAAAAGTATACAATAGCCCAACAAATGTTTTTTTTTAAATATGGCAAGTAACTGATCTAACACAAGATTGTGCAATCAGTGCATGCAACTATGGAAAATACACTACCTAACTGAAAATTATGCTACTGTTGACTGGTAAAAAGCAGTTAGGAAATATCTCTGCCAGTGATGTAACTGTCATGTTTTAGAACGGTACTCCAACAAATTAGCATTTGCAGAAATGCCTCAATTACTCACCGTCGACGCGGTGACATTAACATTTCGTTTATGCAGTCGGGTGGTACGAGATGGGTAGCTGCGATGTTCCTCTGGGACTCTTACAGATACATAGGTATAGGTGAACACGCACTTACCCGAATCAATAGACAGATAAAAACGGTGAAAAAATAAGCATAGACGCGTTGTATACATTCTGCTGCCAAAACTGAAGCCCTGCCTTTTTACCCAAATATAAGTGCATTTTGAAAGTGTCTTCTTAAGGGCAGAAAACGATTTTTCTTTTAGCTTCCAATAAGATATCGCATACTTAATAAAGAAAAAAAAACGATTTTTCTTTTAGCATCCAATAAGATATCGCATATAACACTGCGCCACCTTCCCATTAGTGCTGCAAGATTAGAATCGACCGAGTCGCTTCGGAAAACTTCGTGCTCACCCTAAATACATATTAACAAGTACTAGAACCTATCCTTTTTCATTGGTGAAACATTCAGAATAGTTTGTAAAAATAAAATGTTCGCAAAAATGGCCGCGTCATCAGTCTTTCTTCTAAGAAAACATTTGCTATTCACAACATAGAAAGGCAAATTGTGTTCAAAACCGTCGACGTTTTTGAGATTCCTGCTAAGCCATATTATATTTAAAGCTGGCATCCCATTAATATGTTTGTACAAATGCACATTCATTTGCTTCTAGTACAAAATGGCACTTTGAGCGTTAGTACAACAGTCCTGTCACAATAAATGTTTTGACACATGAAATGTTGCTGTCGCCATTACGCAAATGTTCGCTTTTGTCTACGCTACGTAAGTAGTAAGTACAGTTGGCCATTACAGCATTATTTCCTGAAAAGAAACCCTATTACGAGCACATAAGGCGTAACATCTGTAACCGTATATCAGAGAGTACCTACCCATTTACAGTGGATGTATTCAATTAAATAGACGCGCACTCTTAGTTTTGTTGAGAGCCGTTACACTGAATTAGATTTACTGAACAGTACTGTGGGTTTTCTTTTTACTTACAAAAGTTATTTTAGATTTTTTTAAAAATGTATAAGTCTTACAAGAACCTATCAGTTTAATGAAGGACTATTTTACAAAAAAAATATATAATATAGAAGAGCTTCAACTAATTCTTGAAGCACAAAGAGTACATATAGGTACTGTTAAAGTCTAAAACCTGAGCCCTTGATAAACTTTTTAAAGTAAATACTTGTCACAAAGTATACTTACCTATCCGGTCCAGTCCTAGTTCAGATATTGCAAAGTTTCATAGGTACCTATCGCATATTTGTAAGTTTGCAAAAGTCTTAGCTTATAATCTAAGAATTATATGTAGGTAATTCACATGCTACTGACAGAGTCAGAGAAAATGATTTCATTTAGTTAAGCAAAGATTATTTGGTCATTTAAAATCAGCCGACGTTATTCACTGTTTACTGTATTTAACTGTCCTTGTTGGCAGAAAATCCGTCGAAATTATTTTTAAGCTTTATGGAACGTGAAAAACAGAGCGACTTTAATATTTTGCTACCTACCTAGAGTTAGATAAAACATTCTCAAAAATATCGGTTCATTTTATTAAGTTCCTCTTCGGTTTCGGGACAAAAGCTGCGTTGATTAGTCTGCCCCATATCTGATACACAAACTATTGTTCGGCGTTCATCGCAAAAATTACTTTGGACAATGAAAACGTCGATTCGCCAGTGTTACCCAATTTGTCTTGCCCATTGTCCGTCTGACGGCCAATTTGTGACTGATGTAAAGCTGCGTTCAAATTCGCGTTTTTAACTGAACTAGTAATTTTTCAATAGTCAGATAATAAATATTTGTCGAACAAAATACAATATGGCTAATTCGAAAACGTCACCTAATTGTCAGCAATCATACGTAACTGTATTTTTTTTAAATCTGTCGTAATAACTTTTATTTGACCAGTGAAAAATCAATTTTTTGAAATGAGGCTACTTTAAATCCTCTAAGTAGTCAGGGTTTTACTGTCTTATTTAATCTTAGGATAATAATGTGAGGCTCAATGGTAATTAATTAATATACATGTTTTTTTTTCTACAGATGCTAAGATGATAAAATATAAAGTAATGTCTTACCAAGGTTCATTTTATCTTACCATGCGAGTCGTCAATTTGCGTGTGTGACAATCGATTTAATCATTTAGTTGACTGTCGACCTATTTCACAATATCCCAAGTTCTGGTTAACATTATAATATGTCGAATATTTCATCAAAATTATTTTCCATATTTGATTTAGTGCCTATTGGTTGAAGGTGAGACAGGCTCTTAAAGCAAATTACATAGTTCATGTAAACATAATAATAGAAACCTGTATTTATTACGTGTAAAAATATGTTAATACTCACACTTGGTGATATATGAGGGTAGCATTGTAAATGCACCTTTAAATTGTACGTTATCCACAATACGACTCTAGCATCGTTATTTGCTGTTTCATTATCGAAAAGTAAATTTTCGATATAAATTAACAAAGTGCACTCGCAGGCCGTAAAGACTGATCGTGCGATGTGCACATTCACCTTTTTGCAATCACTTTTGTTTATTTTCGACTCGTTCATGTATTTCGCCTTAAGCGTTGTTTATTTTACAAAGGCTTTTTTTCATGTATGGTCCATTAAAAATAGTTGATTATAATTTTAACTTTTTTCCTGTACAATATTTACTAAATATTCGAGTCAGTTATGTTTAGCTTAAAAACTGTTGGTGAATTGGGTATTTGACAATTTTATAAAAAGTATTTTATTGTATTCTTAGGACACTAAAGATACGTTTAATAATTGTTTATTTCATTTTTAAAGTTAATTTATAACAAAAACAGTCATTTTAAATAATACGATTCAAAATTCCCGCCAAAACAGCAAGTCACGTGACAAATTAGGCCGTGACGTCATGATTCAATAAACAGTTATGTGAATGATCCTGTGTAAACTGTTTTTCTCTCGTTTTTCTTGAAATCTCGAAGAAATGGCTTCGTCATCATACAAAGTTTGCACAGTTCCTTGCTGTACAAGTACAACAACAAAAAATTCCAATAAATTATTTATTCATGTGCCACAATCGGGGCCTTTTCGTAAAAAGTGGCTGCAATTAGCACGACGCGATCCGTCCACTGTATCACCTAAATCTTCAATTTATTTTTGCGAGGACCATTTTGATGTGAGTATTATTCATTTATTTAGTCGTCAAATACTGGTATTATAGTGATAAATACCAAATAATTTTAAAATAAAATTACTTGTGAGGTTAGTATTTTCCATATAAATAATACTTGTTTGTTTTATTACAGCTGCCAAATGACATGGAAAATTACATAGAGTACCATATTAAGGGCTCTGTCTCAGCAATAAGAATGAAACCATCTTGTGTACCTACTAAATTTGAATGTCAACCTGATCGTTTAAAGAGAACAGCTACAACTATGCCTCGGTCTGCAGTAATAAAAAGGCAGCGTGCATCATTAATAGAAGAGATACTTGCACAAGAAACTTGTTCACCCTCCACTAGCAACATAGAATTACAGCATAGTAACATAGGAACTGGAGGTAAGTCTAAATTGTAAAGCGATACTATTTGTGTACAACTAAATCACTATCACTACATAGTATAAAACAAAGTCGCTTCCCGATGTCTGTATGTGTGTAAATTAAATATGCTTAGATCTTTAAAACCACACAACGGATTTTGATGCAGTTTTCAACTATATATAGAGCAATTCTTGAGCAAGGTTTTGGTATATGTATGTACCCCAGGCATAGCCGGGGCGAGTCGCTAGTCTATGCTATAAGCAGAAGCCAAAGGGAGAATTATGTTTGTTATTTTTCAACCCCCAAGGCAAAAACGACAGGGTTTTACAAGTTTGATGTGTGTGTGTAAATGTATATGTAGTCTGGCATCGTAGCTCCCAAACGGATGATCCGATTTTAATGGGTTTTTTTGTTTGAAAGGTATATCTGTCAAGAGTGTTCTTAGTTTTGTTTGGTGTAAATCTATGGTTGGGGTTGTTTTTAATTTTTAATTTATACTTGTTTCAGATGTACAAGTACCTGATGAGGAGCTGCATTTTATTAAAGAAACCCAAAATAAATCAATTCAAGTCTGCCCAGAAACAAATAGCAAATTAGTTCAAGTAACTATTAAATCAAAATATAGGAGAAATAAAAGAAAAATTAATTTTGATTGTTGTTTTATTTTATAAAAACTCTCCGAACTGTTTGTTGTCTGTAGAGGAGTTACCCTTCATTTGTTTGACTGTTGTGAACTTCAAGGTGGTTCCTTTTGCTAGTTTTGATTTCTTCCAATAACATTCTGTAGATGTACATGCTGGCTCTTCACTTCTTCTGTGCACCCACATAAGAAATGCTACAGAATGTTTACATCCCCCTAGAGATGCAGGGCAGTCATGGCACTGGACACTTTTAACTACACTTTCTTTTTCATCTATAACCATGCTGACAGAATATGATGTCTGACGAACTTTATGCTCAGGGCATATTCTGCATTTCACTGTGCACAGAGTTGGTCACGTTTTAATTGAACATAACCAATAGCATCATCACCATAGGACTGTCTTGATGATCTGTAAATAGAAATATTTCAATAAAATAATTATGAAAAAAAATTGTAAATGGTCAGCAGACCATGTTACGCATCAATGTATTAGTAGTTATATTTTGATAGACACTTTTTGCATTCTAAAACTGCTTCAGTTAATTATAAATTATTACCTACCGCAATATATAACCCGAAATATATTTTTGACATACATAACCAACAAAGTAAATCATGACAAAAAATATCAAAATTTTAAGGCTAAGGACATCGATTGAATTAGAACATTATGAATATATGTATATTAGATAGATACCGTTTTTTATACTTACACTGAAGTTTTCACGTTTCTAAATTCTGCAGAACAGAAGTCCGGGTTTGATGCAAAGAAATTTGCAATCATAAACGAATCAACTTTTGGCAGATTAGCACTATCAGCTTTTATAAAGTCTTTCTCCACTTGCATTTTGACTGAATAACTAATAAAATCAACACAAAATTATTAATAAAATAACACCACCGTACAAAAGTAACAGGGCAATTTGTTTCACAGACCAAACAAGATTTGCCAAGAAGATTTGTTTGTTTATTGAATCGTGACGTCACGCGTGCTGATTGGCTAGTGAGCCGTTTGAGTTTTGTTATTGCACAGATGCAAATTTCTTATTTATTTTTAAGAAATAAAAATATTTATAATGTTTAATTTGTAAATTGACATAGTTATTCTGAATCAGCATCTTGAAATCTACATAATTCAATTATTTTCTTATTTAATTGTTAGCCATGTCAAATACCGAATTATGATGTGGTCTGGTGAAACAAACGACAGCTGTTTGTTTCCTAATGAACCGAAAATCAAACTGAAAGTTATTCAAGCATGCCTATCAATGCTAAAATATTTGCGCCATAGCTGAGTAACGTAGTGGTTCCTTTAATCGAGCAAGTTAAGGACCATTCATCATCCCGACCTCCGCTACATCCGTAAAATTTATACATGTACTCTCGTCAACTGAGATTTCGGAACATATTCGCTTTTGTATGTAAAGTAATAAGGTTGATAATACTGGTTAATTTTCGTCGACAATCACATCACCGATCACACATCACAGACACCGATCTTAGCTCTTGTTTAGCAAGTGTAAATTTGTCTCTTCTTCAAGCCGTAGGAGACAGAAACTTATATCATTAGTGAAATGTATGCAGTTCTGAAATTATCTGTGAAAAGTAACAGTTTATGGTATGAGCTATGCTACGTACCAATTTTTCAAAAACAGTAACTTGAGTATTTTATGGAAAAGTTCATTTAATCCTCTGAAATAACCTTAACGACTACATGATATTTCATGATTTTTTAAATAATACTTATAGTTGAACAGTTATGTGACGTTCGTTTATAAGTAACGAAGAAATGCCGAGTCTTTAGGAAGGTTGTTTATCTATACCAATAAAATGCTTTGTCCTGAATGACTGACTTATTGATTGACTCACTGACTGACTGACTGACTGACTGAGTAACTGATGGATCAACGCACAGCCTAAACCGCTGATTGTAGAGACCTGAAACTGGGAGGGTGTGTTCTTTGTGTGACGAAGGGATCCGATAAGAAAGGATTTTCAGAAATTCCACCCCTAAGAGGATCAAAAAGGGGTGCAAAGTTTGTATGGGACAACCCGATCCCTTGGTCCAATCTACTTCAAATTTTGCATACACATTCTTTTACAAAATTGACGGAAGACTTGTTTTGTATTTTATTGAAACTCATCTCCTTAGGGGGTTAAAAAGGGGTGCAAAGTTATTATGGGGGTGTTTTGCTTCGAATTTGATGTCAATACTCTTTAGTGCTTACGATTAAAATATTTTTTATTTCATTTTTGACAGTCATTTGACATAATCTGAGACAGAATATTTGACACATGATCAGTGATGTTTGTTATTGATGTTGCTTGATGTTGCTCTCGAGGAGAGATTTTATTCCTTAGAATAGTAAATAATATTTTTTTGTGTTTAATGAGCGTAGTTATCAATCGGTCTGTGTCCAGTGTAGATTGCAGATCGTATGTTCATATTGTCGTTGGACATTCTACGCTGCTCCTGTGGTCGAAAGGTGTCCAATCTGTAACTTTTCTGCAAACTTTTCGTGGGGGACCTATGTTTAGCAGTGGACGGCTTTTAGATGTTGATGATAATGGTGGAAATGGAAAGTAGAGTAGGTATTCGCTATAACCAATAACCTAAAGCTTTGTTTATCAAAGCTCAAATTCAAACTCCTAAGGTAGCGAGAGAAGACTTGAGGGAATTTGCTTCTCTCACAGCCTGTATGTGACATGATGCTGTGTAAGCGCAGAGAGTAGCCTGGTCATGTAGTACCTGAAATAAATATACGATTGGCGATAGGGCGTACGAAGTCTTTCCATTCCGTTGTAAAATAAAAATAATAATATCCCTGTGTAAGTTTGACCATTATACCGGGCTACATGTTGTGTGTACATAAAGTATAACATTTATTGTCTGTACGCATTTCTTTGTATATATTTTAAAACTGTATGTTTTAAAATATATACAAAGAAATGCGTTTATTTGTTTGTTTGAACGCGCTATTCACAGGAACTATTGATAAGGTTATAAAATATGATAAATAGCTAATATATCAGGGAAGGCCATAGTTTAATGCGTATAAGCTTATAAATTTTCGCTACGATCTATGGGAACGGAGTTAAAATAAAACGCGCGTACGAAGTCACGGGCGGGCCGTTAGTCTTTTATATAAACACTTGTATACTTTTGACACCACCGCTACAAAAATTAATAGAATTCCGAATTTACGAAAGGTTTCCCGCAACCATAACCTGTTAAAATTCCGATAGAAAGCGAGGTGAGTCTGCAAGAGCCGGAATCGCGCGGTCGAGATAGTGGGTGGATCGTTGAATTGCGGCCCTCCCGCTAAACCGACGTGCTGTAAGTCTGAAGCAAGGTTTTTGACATTTCGTGAAGACAATTTCAATATTCTGACTATCTGCTGTATCGAATATCCTTTTAACTTACAAAGCTTAATCTATTATTATAAAATGCTTTGTCCTGAATGATTCACTGACTGACGGATCAACGCACAGCCTAAACCGCTGGTCGTAGAGACTTGAAACTTGGAGGCTGTTTTCTTTGTATAACGTAGGGATCCGATAAGAAAGGATTTTTCGAAATTTTACCCCTAAGGGGGTGAAAAAGGGGAGCAAAGTTTGTATGGGACAACGTGATTCCTTGGTCCGATCTACTTCAAATTTTGCATAAACATTCTTTAAAAATAATAACGAAAAATGTGTATCAAATTTTATTTAAATTTATATTGTAACGGGGTTGAAAAGGGGTAAAAAGCTATTTTGGGGATGATTTGCTACAAAATTGATATCAATACTTCTTGGTGCTCATGTTGAAATTTTTTTTATTTCCTTTTTGACAATCATTTGACATATCTGAGACAGAATGTTTTGACACATGATTGTTATTGATGTTGCTCTCTAGAAGAGATTTTATTCCTTAGAATAGTAAATAATATTGTTTTGTGTTCAAACAGGGTAGGTATCAAGCGGTATGTGTCCAGTGTAGATTGCAGATCGTTTGTTCATATTGTCGATGGACATTCTACGCTGCTCCTGTGGTCGAAGGGTGTCCAATCTGCAACTTTTCTGCAAACTTTTAGCAGTGGACGACTTTTGGGTGTTGATGATGATGATGGCGTAGATCTTTACATAGATTTGTCCCTTTGAATTTACGATTTGAATTCAAGAAAGTCGAGTATTCGCTATAACCATAAACAAAGCTCAAGTTCAAACTCTTAAAAGGTAGCGGGAGAAGACTGGAGGGAATTCGCTTCTCCCACAGCCTGTATGTGGCATGATGCTGTGTAAGCGCAGAGAGTAGCCTGGTCTTATTAGTACCCGAAAGAAATATACGATTAACGAAAGGGCGTAGGGAGTATTTCTATTTCGTTGTAAAATAAAAAGATTATATCCCCGTGTAAGTTTGACCATTAAAGACCGGGCTGCGTGTTGAGTGTACATAAAATATAATAAATAAATAAATATGCGCCAGACAACACACCAATGGTCTGGTACACGTGGTAAGGAATTATCTTCCTTGTGTTACGAAGTACCAGACAACGATTATGACAGGTGCGTCTCCCATAAATACTTAAATACATATACTATCCATGATTTAGGAACAAATTAATGTCCGTGCTCATCACACAAACATTTGCCCCTTGCGGTATTCGAACCCTCGACGGCCAGCGTAATAGTCAGTAACATTTATCTGTACGCATTTCTATGTATATATTTTAAAACTGGGTGTTTTAATTTTTTTGTTTAAAGGCGCTAATCACAGGAACTATTGGTAAGGGTATAGAATATGATATATAGCTAATTTATCAGGGAAGGCTATAGAAGTAGTTTAATGCGTATAGGTATAGGCTTATAATTTTTCGCTACGATCTATGGGAACGGAGTTAAACTAAAACGCGCGTACGAAGTCGCGGGCGGGCCGCTAGTCTATACCTATAAAATGCTTTGTCCTGAACGACTGACTTATTGATTGATTGACTGACTGACTGACTGACTGATGGATCAACGCACAGCCTAAACCGCTGATAGTAGAGACCTGAAACTGGGAGGGTGTGTTCTTTGTATGACGAAGGGATCCGAAAGAAAGGATTTTCAGAAATTCTATCCCTAAGGGGGTCAAAAAGGGGTGCAAAAATTGTATGAGACAACCAGATCCCTTGGTCCAATCTACTTCAAATTTTGCATACACATTCTTTTACAGAATTGACGGAAGACTTATTTTGTATTTTATTGAAATTCATCTCCTAGGGGGGTAAAAAGGGGTTCAAAGTTATTCTGGGGGTGATTTGCTTCGAATTTGATAACAATACTCTTTAGTGCTTATCATAAAAATATTTTTATATCATTTTTGTCAATTATTTGACATGTCTGCGACACAATGTTTTGACACATGTTTGTTATTGATGCTGCTCTCGGAAAATGCTCGAGGAGAGATTGTATTCCGTAGAAAAGTAAATAATATTTTTTTGTGTTTAAACAGGGTAGGTATCAAGCCGTCTGTGTCCAGTGTAAATTGCAGATCGTTTGTTCATATTGTCGGTGGACATTCTACGCTGCTTTTTTGGTCGAAGGGTGTCTAATCTGGAACTGTTCTGACAACTTTTCGATGGGGCCTATGTTTAGGAGTGGACGGCTTTTGGGTGTTGGTGATGATGATGGGGTCGATCCCTACATAGAATTTTCCCTTTGAATTCACGGCTTGAGTTCAAGAAAGTAGAGTATTTGCTATGACCATAAACAAAGCTCAAATTCAATTCTTAGGTAGCGGGAGAAGACTTGATGGAATTGAAAGAAAAAAAAAGAAAGAAAATAAATTTATTCGACCTAAAATTAACAAAAAAA
This sequence comes from Pyrausta aurata, assembly GCA_963584085.1. Lineage (NCBI taxonomy): Eukaryota > Metazoa > Arthropoda > Insecta > Lepidoptera > Crambidae > Pyrausta > Pyrausta aurata. The sequence continues at coordinate 6,972,489 of OY757268.1, forward strand.
TTACATTGAGAGATTACTTAAGATTAAATACAGATCCCACGAATTGAAAGAAAGGAATTGCTTCTCCCACAGCCTGTACCTATGTAGCATAATGCTGTGTAAGCGCACAGAGTAGCCTGGTCTGTTTATTAGCACCCAAAAGAATTACACGAATGACGATAGGCGTAGTAAGTATTTCCATTTCATTGTAAAATAAAAAGATTTTATCCCCGTGTAAGTTTGACCAGACCGCTTCGTGTTGTGTCGTGTGTACATAAAATATTTATTTTATGTATACACAATACAACACGTACGTATACGTAGAAATGCATATAGATAAATGATTTCATTTATCTATATGCATTTCTACGTATATATTTAAAAATTGGATGTTTTTGTTTGTTTGTTTGAACGCACTAATCACAGGAACTATTGGCCCGGTTATTAAATATGTTAGATACATTGTTAGATGGCTAATTTATCGAGGAAGGCTATTGAAGTAGTTTAATGCTTATAGGCTTTTAAATATTTTTGCTACGATCTATGGGAACGGAGTAAAACTATTACCGCGTACGAAGTCGCTGGCGGGCCGCTAGTCTTTAATAAATCTTTAATTTTTTTTTTTAATTTTTTAAGCTTGATTAAAACATTCTTCTCAATCAATAAATACACGAAAATACCAATTTTGTCTCAGCATTTTTCGAGCGCCACCTGGTGGTTTTACAGGGAACTATCTTCTTGGTTTTTGTGACTAAAGTATGTATTTTTAATTTCATAGGTAGGTATTGTAATGCTTTTGCTCACTTACCTACATAGAATGGGCATTCACATTTGCTGCCCAGTTTCTGACATATTATTAGCTTGTTTTTTTTTAAAATACTTACCTTCTTTGCTTGTTAATTTACGTTTACTTTAAACTGTGTTGCACTGTAGACAAATAAACCATGATTCTCATTGTTTTTTATACAAATAAAAAAAAATAAGATGATGCTTAAAACTAAAGTGAAGAAAAGCGCGTTTTAGCTTAATCAAAAACGGCGACAGGATATTAGATTGAATCTGATTCTGTTATAATTAACTAACCCTCTGAATATAATATGTTACAACAAACTAACCCCCTTATAAACACCTAAACAAAATGTATCGAAACTATTCAAGGAATTCGCAGCTCGCTTGCTCCTCCATACTTCACTCCATCGGTTATCTCTAGACATTGATTGATGATGGCATAAACAAGAGGAAGCACAAAACAACCAGTTCATGTTTAATTAATTAAATATTCAAAAAGTATTTAACCTCGCGTAAGGCTAAGGCAATGAAATCTGTGAAATTCGATAAGTGAAACAATCTTGCCGTATTTAAAATGTTAAATAGCAAATTCACATGAATGAATGAAGTTGACATCAACTAGCAGTCATTTGCTATCATTGTAAATTGAAAAGATAATTTATTGTGAAATTAGGATAATTAGCCTTACTGTCGCATTAGGTATATCTTGTATGATTGTATAAGTTTGATGAATAAATAAATAAAAATGTATCAATAAAAACTTGAATGAATGAATGAATTAAATAGAAGCTCCTCAATAATTAGTCACACACTTTTAGATGATTTCCATAAAGTTAAAGCTGATTACATATTAAAACACAAACAAAAAGGTACTAACCACAGAACCTAAATAAATAGGTAAATTTATATCTTTGTACTTAAAATTAAGTCGTATTAGTTATACTTATAACTCGAAAATACGTGGAAATTTGTTGGATTCGTGTTTGCCCTGAATAGGACAAAGGGGGAAAATAGTTCTGCTGGGACCGTTAGTGATGTATAAAAGACGTTTATAAGATACAGCAATTGAATTGAGAAAAAATAGGCCAATGACACTGTCTCGAGATATTAAAACATCTCGTAACTTGACGTTTTTCATTATGTACAATGAGTGGGATGGTATTAATAACGTAAAAACTCCCAGCATGACCACATATTTCACCCTTAAGTGTACATTAAAATGTAAACAAGCCTCAGGCGACGATATTCTTTGCTCTTATTTTAATATACAACGCGACGAGGCTTTTATGTTAACCTATTTTAGGTTAAAGTTTGTTTTTGTGTACAATTCAAATTCAAGTTTGTGAAATTCTCGCATTATATTTGTGTACTAAATGAATTTCTAAACTAGAGCTTATGAAGAAAATAAAACGAAAATAAGCTGTTAATGAAATCACGTAAACATAGCAAGTACATTTAAATGTTTTAAATATTTTCGTTACATAAAAGACAGGCATTAAAATATATGTTTACTGACGTAGAAATGTTTTTGTATTGCTGCGTTACTATACTTTCATTACTAACTTTATTTATAAAGCTATAAGCCTTGGCAACCGAAAATCTTTATACAAATTTTATATACGACCCCCTTAAATTTATAATAGGTACTATAATTTAACAGATAAAAACTACGAGTACATTCATGAGCAGGGAGCATTTTTCCTTATGATCTCAGGCAGAGCCTCAAAGTGATTTCGTTTTTAAGGCATATTTCCATTGGTGACTGCACCTTGTTATTCAAACACAGACAGTTTACTAAACGGCTCAAGATTCTAAAAAGTTAACCTCAAACTTTGCTGAGCATGCAGTAACAAACGTTAGGATAGAGATTAATTCATTAGGCTTATAACAGACATTGTGACAAGCCTTTGGCAACTCGTGAATGACACACATAAGCTTAATTACTGTTCGGTCTCACAATACACTCATTGAACCAACTCTGTATAACTTATTTAATATCATGCACAGGTCTACAGTTCTACACTTCAAACATGTACGTTGACCGGGAGACAAAACGCGTCAATATTATTTTGAAAGCACTTTTTGAAAAACTTATCACAGACTCGAAATATAATGTCAGACTAAAGAAAACCTACTACTAAGGTAATTATGAAAAATTCAATCTAACCCATTGATTTGTTACTTATAAACATATCCATTCGAGGTTACCTAAGTGAATCTACACTGCTAACCTTTCTAGTGTCTATCTAGGTATTAAACTCAATAATATATCATCTAAAACAATTCAAAAGGAAAAATATACCTACATTATAACATAGGGAAATTTATTTCTAAGCGTAATTTTTTTCTGTGTAAATTAGAGAGTCAAGAAGTTGCGCTGTTACTAGAAAACGAAAAACCGGCTAAGTGCGAGTCGGACCCGCGCTGAGGGTTCCGTGCCACCCTAAACTGGATTCGGGGTCCACTTACTTCCACCTAACGAAAATATCACAATATTTTTGACAGCAAAAATAACGTTGTTCTTCATAGTGTTTGTATGAAAGACAAATTTATATTTGCGGTCAATGAAAATGTGCGATATCTCAAAAACTACTGGTTTGATCTACGTCCATTTTACCATTTTGGAAGCGTCTATATCTCAAACGTTACACTTTTAGAAAAAATGGTTTTAGGAACCTCAATGTCATTTTAAAAGACCTATCCTTAGACACACCACACGCATATGTTTGGGTAATTTATTTTTTTTGGTTTTAGTTTCATGTATGGGAATGTATTTTTTTTGTATCTTAATCGGGAAGCGGTCAATAAAATACACCTATCTACCAAGTTTAAGCTGTGTGATGCTAATAGTTTTAGAATAAATTGGCTGTGACATACGGACAGACAAACAGATAGACAGACTTGACGAAACTATAGGGGTTCCGTTTTTTGCCATTCGGCTACGGAACCCTAAAGAGATAAAGACCGCAATGAGTTTTTAATCCACTGCACCAAAAGTCTCTACTGTCTAAACTGGCTGTTTGCAATTTCCAAAACTGTACAAAGTACAGACAAAAGGGAAAATATGATTTTGCCCGAAGTAAAACACGAATATTTTTCCCGTTGTCTGAAATCAAGAACCAGAACTAAATGCTCAATAACTGTTTCGCCGGCGCTCGTTGGGACTACGCGTATGTTCGACCATTCGTTGCGAAACAAAATGTTGAAATGATTTTTTCCAGCGGCTACAGAAGTTAAATGACGCAAAATCCGCATTATGGGAACAAGTGCTCACAGTGTGGAAATGTTTCAGAAAACAAAAAATATTCTTATGTCTACAGGAACATTTTTATTATTGTTATACTTAAGTGTTGTTTAATAAACGTGTTTTACTATATGATGTGCCAGACAGGTAACAGCCAAAATACATAGTTATTTAAAGAGTGATAGTAATAAAGCTTTATGGTCTCTGTGTAAACTACGTTTTCCAATTCTGAAGTTTAAAACCAATCATATGACTTCCAGCTTTCGCCATATTAAAATTTAGTAAAAACCAGTAAATTTTTTTAGGTTTTCAAGAGTACTAATCAAACAGACGCGAATCGAACCTTATTGTCATAAAAAAGTAATATTACTCTGAGAGAAAAATACGTCCAAAGAAAGTGCTGACGGTCCAGTCTGGACCGTGTATGTAAACGGGAGGGTCCTTAAATGGGATGTGTAATGTTATCGAAATTGCTTTTTCAATCCTTAGAGAGCTCGCATATTGTTACATTGTCATATTCGGATAACTCATGTCACTGATCAGGCTTATAAAATGTTCGTAAAGAAGGTGAATGATGGATAAAAAGATGGATAACTCTTTATTGCACATCACATAGGTTAATTACAATTTAGAGGAATGTACAATTTAGGCGGTCATATCACTATAAGCGATCTTTTCCAGACATCCTTTTGGTAAATAAATTAAGTAGTAATACATAATTCAAGCGCTTATGAATTGAAATTAATTTTATGGTAAGTTAAGTTAAGTTATAAGTTCTTTATTTTTTTATTTTATTTATTCTTTAGGTTAAGAGTTATTTATAAGTAAATTTGTTTTTTTCAGTTTTAATTGAATTAATAAATGTATATGTTACAAATTTTATGATAGGTACATTCAAAACAATATGTGTAAGTATTATGTATGTACATAGATACTCAATCTGTAAGTATACCCAGTATTATGCCTATGTATCTACCTAATTAACATGTGATCCTAGAACTTGAACATGTGACGTTTTTTTTCGCTTATAAATCAACTAGGTATATCGGCCCCTCGAACGCTGAAACGTAAGTTCACTTTGATATTTCGAGATAAAACAGCTTTTGTAGCATCGTAGCTCAAGTCCCTGAATGGCAAAATCCGTTTTCGAGCCGGGAATACGTGTTTCTAAGGGTAATGTTCGTCAGGTGTGCACGGCCGATCGTAATGCAACATTGCACGCCGCTTCGGGACTATAACTGCCGGAGAATCGCGCTGACCAGCCAGATATTGGCCTTATGTTTGACCGGGGTCGGAAACGGGGTCGAAATAAAAACGAAAAGAAAATGCTAGGGATTGAAACAAGAAAAGTTTTAGAGCTAACCACTGCCTGCGTGAACTAGTCTAAATCCCATCTGATATAGTTTATTGTAAGCCAAAACTATGTTTGTCCCTAGGTATGAATTGAGTATTATACGACCGTTAAAAAGTATATTTACGGCCTGTTTCACGATGTCCTAATAAAATTGTAACGTTATCTGTCCATTACTCCATAGTTCCGTATTTGAATTTATTTGTTGGTTAAGCTTATTTGCCTAAGGGATTGATAAGGATTTGAAATGATATGACGATTCTTTTGTAAATGACTAGTTATATTTACACTGTTATGGTCTTTAAATTGTGTTTGTTTGCGGAATTGTTGTTGTGTTATATAACAACATAAAACATGACTTTATCAGTTTTCAAAGCGAGTACCAATACATCAGCAAGAACAAAGTTTCCAACAGTATCTTACTGTTGTTCTAAACTCGGGCGCTCTCCGCACTTTATTTTAAGAATTCGATACAAAACATGTGTTATTTCTGGGCAAGTATACTTTCTACTTGCACGTGAATCCCTGAAAGTTCGAGTGGATACAAAAAATTACTATTTTAAAACTTTATATTCTAGAGAGGTAACCTATGTTTAATCACAAATGCACAAAAGTTTAAAATTTTAAAAAGGAAAGTGCTAAGGAACTCGGCAACTTTAAGTCGAACATAATAACGACTAGCAAATATATTTGAATCGGTAGATAATAAATAATACTTAAGCGTAGTTACATTAACGAGTCACATTTTTGGTTGGGTCGTGATATAATGTACTTGTATATGTACTTCCCTAAGTATTAGCCCGCATAACTAAATAAACATACATACTAATATTACACAAATAATTAATAATTTAACTTCGAACTGGAGGTTAAAAAGTTATTCGCCGACGCATTTTATGTCTTGATCAACTTGAAATAATAATGTATTCATAATAATTCAATTCAGAGTTACTTTTTCCTGTAATATGTAAAAAATGATAATATGTCACTAATGAGCATTATTCGTACACAACAGGATATAATATTGGGCTAGAGCTCCTTGCGTGATCCAGTCTTACACTTCTGGCATAAATAGGAGAGATATTTATTACTTGTCAGTAGTAAACCACAGTAAAGATATGTTTTTATACAGAACACTAAACTTCTTTTTTGTTTGTATTTGTATTAAAATAGCCTTTTCCTCAATTGTGCTCAAAATAATTTAAATCATAGTATCCAAGTTTAAAATACTATAACAATACGTATTTTTGTAGGGCAAAGGATATACGAATCAGTGATCGCCAACATTTTACATTGGCAAATGCTAACACTTGTTATTGCTTAGTAACGCCCACACCACGAGCAGATAAATGATGGACCAGACTTGTGTTTTAAAAACATTTTTTTTCTTTGTACGTAGCAGTACATAAAAAAATCTGCTAAATTTATTACTTGTAATAAATTCGTGGATAGTAATATTCTGCTATTTTCTCCTATCTTATAATTATATTCTCAGGTCCTTGTGAGAGACATATTTACGGTCATTACCTTATTTTCACAATTTCATCATTGCATTATCCTTTGTAGCCCAAATTCTATAAAACAAACAATTTATACTTCAATTTGAAATATGAAGAGGAATGTCATTTTTGTTGCTACAGGAAAACCCTCGAGGCTACTCCTTAGCAAGATTTGACATAAAATGTTGTGGGGCCCTGTGAGTAGACATGGATTAGGTGGGAGGCATCCCATTCGTTAATAAAGATTTGGGTTAATTCCACCAACGAACCGCAGGATATTTTTGCTGTACCCAGGATTGGCACACGTGTCTGGCTTACGTTTAATGGAAGGAGCGATAGGCAGTAATTAAATAAAACTTAAATGTGATACAATTTGATTCATCTCTGCAAAAGGAATAAAGGGAAACACGCCTCACGTCTGTGATATCGTATTAAGAATTCGCGCTAAATTTAAATCATCTAGAACCTTTGATTAAAGTAAAATAGCGGAAGATAGGTGACGCGCCACTCGGAAGTGGACCGCTAAAATCAGGCCCCCGTCGCCTAATTTCCATGGGATTGCGTGTGCGGGTGACATTTATAAGACGTGTGACATAAATAATGTGTAGTGCCATTTTTTAGCAGACAATTAGTATGACATGCCGTATCTTCCGCCATTTTACTTTAATCAAAGTCTAGAACTCAAGTTTCGCAATTTCGCCTCCCGCGTGACAGTTTCCAATTAGAAGGAAACTCGCATTAATCAATCATCATTTTCGTCTCCAGCATGTGTTGTCTTTACTGAATCGACTTATGTGCGACACCGGAATATATTGCCTAATAAAAAGTCCCGCTATAAAACTAATCCAGAGAACATTCTAGCGAAAGTGATTGGTCAAAGAAAGAACAAATGCCTAATTTATTAGCCAAAACGTTACAGCGTGCTCATTCTGGCAAACATTGTTTTGGAGACGGTCCAACGATACTTTGTCTGGTGTATTGAGTACAATTCGATACTTTGAAGATGATTATCGTGGGAACAATAACGGGCATACGACAACAACGGAATATGAAACATATTTTCTCGATAGCGACTTTTAATGACGGCATTTATAATGTTTACTGCTTCGGGGGGTTCAAAGCGCGAGTGGGTAATATGTCTTGTGTGTAGAAGAATATTTAAATTACTCAAGCACCTTACACTTAAACGAAAACTTGAATTTTCTCTCTTCATTGTAATCTTAGCTCTAGCATAAGCTTCACTAACAGCAACATCGTTATGTGCATCGTCTAGCTAGGTCAATAATATACGGTTCACATTCAAACGTATATAATTGAGTTTGCAAAATCAAAGAACAGAATCGCATACGAAGCCAAATATCGTGTAAAACTATAAGTGCAGTTCGGGTAAGTCGTTTAGAGGCTATAAATAAGAACGGTCGTTGCATTATCAGCCGTACAACGGTAATGCAACTAGGATCGGAGAAGCAGTGCATCCGATATCGAATTTTTATCGCGATCCATTTGGAGGCATAACACGTTTAGAATACAGGATATTGCCGACCTCGGAAGTCACTGTTCGTAAGTGGCAACATAAAACCTTGCTACCAACCCGTAAAGAGGGCAATTTCTTGTCAACGAGAGAGAATCGAATGTATGGAAGTATGCAGACGTGTTTTGAATGACTATGAAGTCGTGCAGCTGGAAACGATCGAATGCTGATGTTTGAATTTTATTCGTAAAAGCTAGTGAAACAGATACGCTAGCAGGTGAAATACGATGTTCTTGAAGCTTCGATAAGTTCATGCAAATTAAATATTACGGTTGAATAACAAAAGCAGCAAAACAGAGCGCTTGTTGTTTGCGGATAGAATGATATTACTATGCATAGAATTATTAATATCTAAAACTATATGAATTTAATGAAAATCTTACATAGAACCTTTACATATATATATATAAAATAAACAATATTCAGAATGTAAAAGATGCTAACTAAATGGTTGATGCCAAAATCATACAATGAGATAGAGTCACTACTGGATTGAAGACACGCATGCACACAAACACACACATACACACACATACACACACACACATACTCACACCTACTCACACATACTCACACACACTTACACGCGCACTCACAGACACGCACTCGCAGTCACGAACGCACACACACCATTATTTATAATACAAATTAAATTAAAAATAAATAAATAATTTAGATAGCACAATCTTTTTAAGGAAGAGCAGTGTCTCCTGGCACAGGTTTAACTAAGCTTAAAAGGAGATACTGATCACAATTAGTCTAAGCTGATCTTTGTTAAAGGAAATAAATATTTTTTGTATTTAACTTTTGAGTACTCGTACTTTTCCCACTTCTCTTAATGTCAGGTAAGAAGCAGGCTATGCATAGATATAAAGACTAGATCAAGTGAAACTTCATGAGGTTTTGTTACACAGAGTTAAATATTTAGTTAATATAGGATGTATGATTAGTAACACTACTTTTTGATCATCCAGAAATTTAAATAAAGTTTTAATACACCGCATCAAATAATCCGTAAGGCTTATGTCCAAAGATTATATTTTTCTGTATTTAAGAATGGTTTTTGTTCTTGAAATATAATATTTTCTCCATTACTGGTATGTCTAGACGTAATAATCTTTGATGAGATACATATTATTTTGAGTATATGTTTGCCTCAGTCTGCATTCCACGTAATAACTATTCCAGTATGACTATCTATTACTCGAATTTTCGGGATATTTCATACTCTCATTTCATCTCAAACGTCTTCGCCTATCATCGTTTACGAAAACCCAACCAAATGGATTCCATACTCGAGTATGTTATAAGAACGGACGTTATAGAACTGAATGCATTTCTCCTTGAAATATACGTGAGTGGAATGTCCCTCGTGTAAGCTGACTGGATCTCATTGGTCAACGTTCGTATGACGAAGCTTTCACCGTAAAATATTTTCTATAAAAATGTCCACCATACCATTTTAACTTATGAGGGCATTGTCGAGAATACTTATATCGAAATGCTTGGCGAAAAATTGAATTGAAAAGAACGATCCAAAACGATTGTGAGTTAAGTTTTGTTAAGCCAATAGTTTACTGAAATTGTGGTAAGTCGGAAGCGTAAAAATTTCTCGTGCTTTTATCCAGTGAAATGTTCTGAAGAATGAAGTTATGTAGAAGAATAAAAAACTGAATCCCCAATTTTTTTTATTGAGCCTGTGTTGTCGGCGTGTAAGCCTTAACATTTATTTGTTTTTTCCATAACCGTAACGCTCGCCCGACGACAGATCATCTGAATTTATATACCCTATTCCAACACCTACAGGCTGCGGCCAAAATCAGCACTGTGTATGCGGGCAGCGGGTTTTTTAGCCTGTTTAGTGTCGAGCCATGTTTTATTTGTATAATAAATCGCATGCGGTACAGGAATCGGTGCTCGGGCGCGGCAAACCAAACCGAAGCCATCCGATCCGACGACGTGCCGCCACGACGTCACGTAATTCACATTACTGCGTTGAATGACTGCCGAGTTACGACTCTTTTCAGCCAACGTTAAAAATGGTGGCCCCTTCAGCTATTCTTTCGCCATTATTCACAGGGCACAATCCGTTGAGTGTTAAGCACCCTTTTAATGCCACCGTTAAGGGCATAAGTACTTGTGTCATTGTGCCGCGGCTTATCGCGACCCCAATTGAATACGAAAACTCAACAATGCATTCCCAATCTCGAGAACGGCCCGTCAATCTAATAATGGTGTTTAAGCATCATTAATCACTTAGATTTCTTTTGCGTAATTTGTTTTGTAAATACATCAGTGAGCAATTTCGTTGAACAACAAGTAGATTGGACGAGCGTCTTAAGGACGTCTATGCAAATTAAAAGCGTGTTTTCGATTTCACTAACGACGCTCTCAAAAGATAGGTATAACAATAATTATTATTTCCTCTGAGCATAATGGAGGCTCTGTAAAATATTCGCGAAATTATTCGGTTTTCGGCGGGCGAGTCATTAGCAAACATTTGTCATTTGCAAACTCGGCCTGACGTTTATCTCTCTACAATTGATAAACGGATGTTAGGCCACGTAATCAATTGTCCCCCGAGGATGATTGTTGCAAATTCTATCTGAAATTATGTTTTCTGGTAAATACAAGACCCAATTTAATATAATAAATGAGCATTTATTTTGAAATATTTCTAATCATTAAGATACGTCTTATCGTAAGCCGACGGGGACAGTATAGATATAATCTACACCACAGTTGGAAAATTATGATAAGCTTGACATACATACTATGTCAGAAAATAATGAAATTGCAACGCTGCAAGCGATCTGCCTCCCGATTCACGTATTTTCGGCATCTACTGTTGGACTACAGTACTCATTCAGAAGATCCATGTCAGCAGCATTGAAAGGTGACACGCCGCTGTCAGAATAGCGAGGTATATCATTATGCTCTCGTAGTACAATAGATGCACAACTTAGTGACGAGTCAATTAGTGGAATGAAGACCATGCCGGTTGATGACTTCCAGTGGTGTAACCAACGAATGAAATGACGTCTTCATTGATTTGCAGCTGCCTAAGAGAGGTAATACCATCGAAGCTTAAAAAAACACATTTTTGAAGTAGTCACGCTACGTAAGTATATAATATTGAAAGTCTTAGTACAGTCATATTATTACACATCCCTGATAGTTAATATAATGTTCCGTAATTGCGTCCTGCAACGACATTGTATCCTAATGGAGGAACTGAGACGAACCATTTAGTTTCCGCAAATTCGCAATAACATAATTCCAACTGTAATGTAATAGTCACTTTGTGCGTATGTGCAAACAACACTACTGTACCCAGATTATAACACTAGGCTTTTTTAAAATAAAACTACTAGGACTGACCTGAAAATAGGTCCAACTCCAAGGTATTCTTTTCAGTTGGTCCTTTGGAATGTTATTTTTATCTTGCCTCTTGAGAATTTATTTCAGTTTCCTACTGACTTGTTTAAAACAAAGTATTCTTCTATTGGGAAATCAAATTGTTTCGAAGTAAAAATTACTTCAAAAGTTTGGTATCACATTCTGTTAAGAAAAATGATATTATTCAGTTATTTATCTCGTTCTTGACTGTACTGTACAGGCCACTTTCTCTGGAAAAACGAACGGTCTGAATTTTTGTCATAAATATTGATTGTTCTCTCGTCCATTTTTCCTAACAGTTTACAGTGCACAAAGTTACATAGACTTTCAATAAATGTTTGTGTAACGTCTACAACCGCCGTTGTCAATACACCAGTGTATCTCACCAAAAAGGATATTTTGTATGGTGCACATCGCATAACCCCCCCCCCCCCCCCCTTCCTTAAGTATATTGTTTTCATCATCATCAAATTAGGGACCTAGGCCCTTTGTCGGTGGAGTTTCCATTACTAGGTACTTAGGGTCGGACAAATTTTGGCGTTCGTATTGTTGTGATAGAAAACTAACCAGAACTAAGAAGACGTGATGCTTATAACAAATATTCAGATATTACTTTGCCTACGGATCACTAAAATCTAAGGCGTTTCCGTCACTTTCTGAACCTTGGGTCCGGTAGGAAATTGAATCGGGTCGAACGAGTTTAGTTCAGGGCACATAAACATACCCCGAATAATGTTTCTTATACAAACAATTTAATGTTCACGAAAAATGTGTATTTCACTAGTCGCTGTTACTGATGATTTAAGTAAAAGCTTGAAAATTCAATGCTTTGAAGTTAAATGAATAAAAATAAGCTTAAGTAACTATAAATAAATATAAAGTCGTGTTTAATATTAGGAACTCCACGAAAATAGAATTTGAACCTTTATTTATCTATTCAGTGTGAACGCTAAAAGCGAAAATTCCATAATTTTATGCTTACTTTTCGGTCCGCCATTTTAATTTTGTTCGAATGTATCAATAAAACCACATAAAGACAATTCCTTGCATTATTCGATAAATGAAATATTCTATGATGAAATCTCCTTAACCGTCACATTCAGGCTGTCATAACGTCACGTTCATAAGCAGGCTGTGAAGGATGCTTGTATTTTTAACAGACTTCAAAAAAGGAAGTTCTCAGTTCAACCTGTATGTTTGTATGTATGTTTGTCCGCGAATGTCTCGCGTTTGGCTAGACCTATTTTGATGCGGTTTTCAGTTAAGTATTTGTTACATTAAGAAGAAGGTTTTAGTAACTATTTTAGTTTAATCAGGTACGTTATTAAATACTTCAACCTAGACTGACAGCAACAGTCTACGAATGCACATCATGCACCGACTTCAAATGAGTTTGTTTCTCCTATTGGCGTTATTTTAGTCTTTTTAGGGTTCCGTAGCCGAATGGCAAAAAACGGAACCCTTATAGTTTCGTCAAGTCTGTCTGTCTGTCTGTCTGTCTGTCTGTCTGTCTGTCTGTCCGTCCGTATGTCACAGCCACTTTATTATGAAACTATAAGCATCACATAGCTGAAACTTGGTAGCTAGGTGTATTTTGTTCACCGCTTTCCGAATCAGATACAAAAAGTAAGAAAAAATAATATTTAAGGGGGGGCTCCCATACATGAAACTAAAACCTAAAATTTTTTTTTACTCAAACTATGCGTGTGGGGTGTCTTTGGATAGGTCTTTCAAAATGACATTCAGGTTCCTAAGACCATTTTTTCTAAAAGTGTAAGGTTTGAGATATAGACGCTTCCAAAGTGGTAAAATGGGCGTCCCCCCCCCCCCCTCTAACTTTTGAACTAAGAAAGTGAAAATTTTGAAAAAAATATATGATATAGATCTCAACAAAAACTTGCAACGAAAATTGGTTTGAAGGAGATAGAACTAGTAGTTTTTGAGATATTGCACATTTTTATCAACCGCAAATATAACTTTGTCTTTCATACAAACACTATGAAAAACAAAGTTATTTTTGCTGTCGCAATATATTGTGATGTTTTCGTTAAGTGAAAGTAAGTGGACCCTGAATTCAGTTGAGGGTGGCACGGAACCCTCAGTGCGCGGGTCCGACACGCACTTAACCGGTTTTTAAGGTGGTTTAATTCATATTTAAAAAATATATATATTTTACGTCTTACAAGCGGCTTATAAACCGCCCTAGTTGTACATTTCCTTTAAACAAATTTGTAAATTCACTAATGTTGTGTGCAATAAAGAGTTATCTATACTCGTATATCTATCTATAATTCGAAAACCTGACACCTTTAAAATTTTTAGCAAGGTACGAGTATATTTTCGACTTATATTTATGTGATCTATCGATTTTTACTGGAAAATTAAAAACCAAATGAGCCACGCTCCACTGTAAGGTGGCTAAAGTTCACTGTAAAAATTCCAAAGAGTTTTTGAGAAGTACGATCTCATTACAAGAAAAAAAAACATGGAAGATAAATAGAATGGAAAATCTAAATGTTTAAAAAAAAATCAGACAATTTCATCTGAAACATAAGCTTTCGTCCAGGAAAACAAAACAAGATCTTATTTGTATGCTTTCTTTATTTACATTTCATTTTAATCATGGAAACTGTTATATTTGATTGCGTTCCACGAAGTTTAAAACATTAGTCCAGCCAATTTATTGTCACTTAATATTTTTGTACAATTAAATTTGATTAATGAAATTAAATTTCTCATCCCTTTCTATAAAAACAAAGGCGATATAAGACTTTGCGGCAACTACAGAGCCATAAAGCTGATCTCACACTCCTTCAAAATCTGGGAAAGAGTCATCAACAAAAGGTTACTTGAAATAACAAGCGTCTCTGAAAACCAATGCGGATTCGTTGCCGGCAGATCAACAACTGATGCCATTCACTCGGTTAGAACACTGATGGAAAAGTACAGAGACAACAAAACAGACCTGCACATGATATTTATCGACCTAGAAAAAGCTTTCGACCGGGTCCCGAGAGAATTAATCTGGCAAGCTCTTAGGGCCCAGGGTGTCCCCGAGCATTACATAATTACTGTTAAAGATATGTACCACCAAGTATCAACCAAAGTGCGAAGCCCGGCCGGAACAAGCGATGAATTCAATGTAAAAGTTGGTGTGCACCAGGGTTCCGCACTCAGCCCTCTTCTATTTAATATTGTGATGAACCATCTCACCTCAAAACTGCAACGAGCGCCGCCATGGGACATCCTATATGCGGACGACGTCGTCATCATCAGTGAAGATGCTAACAACCTACAGCAGATTATAGAACAGTGGAGGGAAGCTCTAGAAACATCAGGTCTGCGTATAAGCAGAGAGAAGACCGAGTACATGCATTGCAACTTTAGTGGTGGCAACAGCAAGCACACCATCTGTCTACAGAACACCCACCTAAAAGAGGTCGACCATTTCAAGTACCTAGGGTCAGTCATCAGTAAAGATGGGTCAATAGACTCTGATGTCACCCATCGCATAAATACCGGGTGGTTGAAATGGAGAGAGCTATCTGGTGTGCTGTGTGACAGCAGAATGCCCGTGCACATAAAGGGCCGAGTATACAAAGCAGCAGTCCGACCGGCCATGATATACGGAGCCGAATGCTGGCCACTCAAAAAACAGCATGAAAATCAACTACACTGCGCAGAGATGAAGATGCTCAGATGGGCGGGTGGTGTGACAATGCTGGACCACGTAAAAAATACGCACATAAGAGGCACCTTCAAAGTGAGACCTATCCCGGACAAACTACAAGAGAGCCGTCTGCGGTGGTACGGACATGTTATGAGGCGACCATCCGACCACATGACCAGGAAAGTGCTAGATGTTAAATCTAAGCCCCGAGGAAGAGGAAGACCCCGGATAACATGGATGTCGATAGTAAATAAAAACCTCAAAGAAGCCCAAGTTAGCCAGGAGACTATCCAGGACCGAGCTACCTGGAGACGCGTGACAAGGAGGGCCGACCCCAAATAAAATGGGAAAGAGCCAGGCAAAGAAAGAATTAAATTTGATTAATGCCTGTGTTGTTACTCAATACTATAAATAAGTAACCACTGTGTTACTTTTCGTAAAAAAAAAGTATTAAACGCTACTCTGGTATAACTTTCGTATTTCTGAAAACATTTTCCGATATTCCAGTGCAGACATGCAAATTGGTTTAAAACGTAGTGGGTAAACATTAAAAAGGTTGGCGAGAGCTGATATTCTATCCGGAGCGATTGTGTTTGCGTCTCAATTCCGATGCAAACATTTATTGTGAAACTGGATAATCTGGATCTCTAACATACGGACAATCATAGTCCACATATATGTTTAGCCCGCTTACAATCAAATGCGCCGTGATTTTTAATATATTTTTTTGCTTTCTACTTCTACTTTTAATAGTTTAATCATCATTTACTGCAAAAGAAACAAAAATTATATTTACTAAAAAAAATTATAATATCTTGCAAGTTGACCAAAAACTTAATATTATGGTCAGTTGAAAGGTGTGTGGAATTTGTGTTTTATGTCTACTATCCACCTTCATGTTATTTTTTACCTTCATATCGACTGAAGCTTAAAAAATGAACAAGACAGTATTAGTTTTCCTCAAAACATGGCAACTGGCAAGCCACATTCAAGGCAATGGTCCCTAATATATTACTTCCGGCAGGGTATGGACCAAAGTGGCTTACTCTGAAAACGTTGTCGTATTGTCATTTCTGGCATCTCGAGGGCTAGCCGATGATAAAGCGGAGATAAATACCTACGGATCAATATGCCAGGACCAGTTATGATAATGTATAACGTGGATCAATAAATAAGTAATAAATGAGTGTCTTCATTTTTATTTTCGATACTTAGGTGGCCAAAGTTGAACAATAAATTTTTTTAGAAAAAACAGAATTAATAAATCCATTTACCAAATAGTTTTGTATGTCAGTAAACGGTCTAAAAAGACAAAATTCAAAATTCAAAAATCTTTATTTCAATTTAGGTCATGAAATCACACTTATGAACGTCAAATATAAAAATTAAAATAAATGTGCGAAACATGTCTCCGTATCTTTTGGGCCCTACCAGCGCTTCGAGACAGAACACAGACAATTAGGCAAGTGCTGAGAAGAAACGCCGGAACAGACTCAGTCACCACTAGCTGCCGTAAAATCAAAATCGTCAAAGGTAAGTACATCAGTTGGTGCAGGCTGGACGGACCACACATTCGTGTCGTTTAGATAGTCTTGAACCTTATAATAGCCTTTAGACATGAGCGTGTTTTTAACGTGTTTCTTAAATTTATCAACCGGCAATTCGACAAGATTTTGTGGTATATAATTAAATAATTTTATACAATTTGCCATGAACGAGTTACTAGTTTTCACTAATCTGAAGTTAGGAACGACAAGCTTGTGTTTATTTCTTGTGTTATATGGGTGACAGAGACAAACAATCATTTTTTGTCACACTAACGGTTTGTTTCACAAGGACCTTATAAGTACTGATTGCGTTATCTGATCTATGCTTGCATACGAAATGACGTCATGATCGACCACTAGATAATTTATTTATTGGGAAAAGTTGACACCATTGCGCACCATTAATAAAAAAAAAATTAACCAATGGTCATTAAAATTGTATTTTTATCAATTTATTAAGGTATCTCATGCACAGAATAACAGCCTCCAGTAACATTTTTTTACCATAAGTTGAGTAACATACCGCTCATGAAACTAGCCCTAAAATTATAACTCTGCATTCTCAGTAATTTTTAAACATATTTAATTAATTGTTTTAAAACCAGTACATTTCTAACGTCTCTGCTCTATTGGAGAGTAGGAACAGTGGCGTTAACGTCATGCCATCAAACGCCGGTCATGCGTAAAGATAGTAAATCTGGTGACCAAAGCTACCGGCTCCCAAGATACCCACACTAACCGACTCCGTGTGATTCAGTTAGGGCGGATAAACTTTGAGTTGTTTCGTGATCCCAAGCTATGATCGCTGGAAACGAAATTATTGTTTTTTAAATTTAATACAGGTAAATCACTATCGCATTAGTATAATTAATGGTAAATAATCGTCAATATGTACCTTTTGTACACTTTTTGAGCAATAAAGTTTTTAAATAAATAAAAATAAATATGTGGTGTACCTACTTCAACAAATTTACTTTATTGTACAGCTACAAAAACACTACTTCAGCATGTGACACGGTTTTTATTAAATTTTAATTAGTATACTACCAAACCTTTATTTCTTATTAACCCTACAATACCAGCAAACAAACATTAACTGTCAAGCTGTTCAAAAACGATGAACAGCGGCAGCTCGTTTGACAAGGCAATTCATTAATGTATTTACTGCGAGACATAATGGACAAGCCAATTATTACTCTGCCCGAAAATCACACGTGAATATTTCAAACACCCGCAAAATATTGTGTCGCCGCCTCTGTCCTGAAAGCTGCCATATTGCAGACCACCTAAGTGTATAGAATCTATAATCTATTGCAGTTATAGATCTTTATTTAATAAGTGGCTCTGAGAGTAATTGACTTTGCAAACTTTATGTTTTGAACCCTATCGCATTATTCCGACCAACCAAAAATATGTAACTTCAGGAGTCTACTATAAACTTTCACACAAATAGGCTAATTGACAGCACCTATTGTTGTTGTACTTTTTATTAACCGTCAAAACGATACGCCATAGATTTGCTTATTACGTCGATTTGAAACTATGCCGTCATAATTTTCTGTGTTCAACTAACGCACTTTTCTACTGTTTACAGGGCTATTAAATATCGAATTATGTAAATATTATGGTTTTTTTTGTATACAAGCACTTGTGCAAACGAAATCATTTTGGCTAAAACTGAAATCACGACTCCTAAATCAAACTTGAACAAACAAAGGATCCACTTTACGTCATTCATGAATTTACTATAATAATATTACGCATTTTTTTACCATAACTAGAAAACATCAGAATGGGGATAAGTTCCCTATAATAATAAACTAATCTACAACACTAATCACAAGTACCTAAAATCGATGAAGCAATAAGCCTAAATAGTGGTTACGCGAAGTCTATAAAAGTAGTATTCTATTTTCCTTCCCAAAGGCCTTTTCAAATAAATGAGTTTTCAATTTGTTGGTTCCAGCAGCCTATTTGCAGAGACCCATGGACAATTATCATTTATCCTGATTCTCAGTTTAGTGCCTACAAGGGATATCACCTCAAAGCTTTGTGCATACCTATATACGACAGGATTTAGGGATTTGGCGAAATGGTTGTGCCTAACAGAGGTCCTACTTAATAGTTTTCTCGGGTTATAAATGTAAGCTTGCTAGACTCCTCTCGTAAACTGATACGAGGACCTTTTTAGTATCAAATTACAAATAGAAAAAAATATAGGTACCTTAAAAACGAAACTGCAAAGTTTTTATTAATTTCATTGACTGAGCGATTCAGTGGAATGGTATACACTTTACCAAATACAGAAGCATAAAATAATGGTGTCTAGTGAAAAAATAAAAACCAACATTGTTTAACAAATAAACTAGCAAAACATTTCCCGATAGCAGTGGTTGGTTTTTCAACCAATTTTGAAAAAGCTATTGTTATAGTTTGTTTTCCATCCGTAGCTGAATTCGAAAAAACTCTATTGTAATAAATCACCCAGCGACACCAGTGACGCGGCCAATAGAAAACTGAGTGCGAAAGTCTGTTTATATCCAACAACGAACACATATCAATCAGTATTAAAGAGAAGTCGCTGTAAGTAAATAAAGCCGAGGGAATAAGAATTCACAGTTCGCAAAGCCCGACTTTTGTCGGAATGGCTTTTGTAAAATTTCTATGCCAATGTTATTGGCCGATAAAGCAGGGATGCGGTCATTGGACCGATGTAATGTACTTATTATACAGTCTTTGTCTTTCACAAGTACTAATATTCTGTGTTACAGTCCGTGTCGGGCGTTTATGCGAGCAATAATTGTTTTTATTGAGCAAATTTTACTGCGTATCCGCGTAATTGTGTAGGGGCTGTGGATCGCGAGCGGTTTATATCCTATCAGACAATTAACGGAGTTAATGTTATTAAAATGAGCGCGATCGGCTCGAGCTTGGCACAGATCGAGCGCAGTAAAAAGAATTCGCTATCATAAACGACCGCTTTTATTCTTTTGTGGACTTCATCTGGGGCTTCATTGTATTTGTTTGGTGATTTTAAAAAAACCTTCCATCACCACAACCAGCAGACGGTGTGACCTTCCTCGTCTAAAACTCGACTCTTCTGATTATGTTTGGCTAAAATGTAATTTAAGCAGTAAGCTATAGACGCAGAGGACAAGGAACAATGTGTGATTCACACTTGTTCACAATTGCTGTGCATAATTGACTAAATCTGTTGAGATTGGCTGAATTAATGTAGATAAGAGTACATACCACACCATCATCATTATGTCATTGAAGTAAGCATTAACTTTTAAATTGTATTTAGTATCTACAAGAATAATAATTTGAAATCAACGCTTGTAAGACACACAATTATTTAGTACTACTACTCACCGCTAGATGACGTTGAATGTACTTTGACTCGCAGCAATTACTGCTTTTGCCGGATCCTTATAAACTCGACTAATACTACGTATCATAGCCATCACTGATGGTGTCTCCAAGTAGTCTCTATTCATACTCTCGCCTAAGGGACCCTAGTGACCTAGGAGTGGTATTCATTCAAGCTATTGGAACACTCTACAAGGCAAGGCACTAGCTACGTGGTCATACAACAGAGTAGCATTCAATCAAGCTATTGGAACGCTCTATCAAGAATAACCCACCCAGCGGTTGTATGTAAATCATGGAAGTTTTGAAATAAAACCCATAACTGCTAACTGCGCTATTTAACTACAAGTCTACACGCTTATTAATTCTTTAGGTGATTATTAGTAGTAAAAGTAGGTGAAATAAAAAAATACATTCCATATTTTGGTACACAGTTGTTATGGGGACCCTGTTCCACACTTGAATGGTTTTCTCCTCTGTAAAAGACAACCTCTTAGGAAGACCATTAGTTATAGGGGCCCCATGAACCGTGATCCCCTAATGATAAAGGCCTAACAATGTTATTCTCCAAAATAACTCAATAGGTGTAATGGGACATTTAATGGCTGAGATTTTTTTACAGTTTTAAGATTTATTTTCCTCGTTTGAATATAAAACATAATTTATAGACGGTATTATTATTAAATAAATCTTTATATGAAATGTTTATCATTGTTTACCTTATTTTGCACATTAACTGTTAAACACGGCATAATGAGGTATTAAAAAACTTTATTTATTTCATCAACATTACTTATTCGTAACCGAACTTAAGTAATATTGTTTTGTTTTTCAGATTAGTTTAATTAATTATGTACGAGTAGACCGTGTACTCAGTATACGATCAAGACATTTTTTTTGTTATTTAAATGTTATACCATTTTTATTAATTAAAACTAAGACATGCAACAATAAAAAAAATAAGACTACCCTATTCAAAAACGAAACAATTTCCTTGTGGCAAGGAGGCTATAATGCTGGCTGCGTTGCCGCGTTGGATAGCTATGCTAATCCTTTGAGCTAGGAACCAGCCAGCTTTACTATCGGCCGTAACAGAATTTAGTTTTGGCGAATTTTTTTAAACAGCAATTTAGCCGAAGGCCCCCACGGCCCAAACGTTTCAACGCCAAACGGCGCAAATACATAATCACTTGCAAGTGAGCCGTACTTGCGACGCTTGGCGTTTTCAGCCAACTCCGCTGCTGCTCCAGCTTTAAGGGCTGATTCTCTGAGATGGGAGGGGGCCAAAGTATC
Organism: Pyrausta aurata; assembly: GCA_963584085.1. NCBI lineage: Eukaryota > Metazoa > Arthropoda > Insecta > Lepidoptera > Crambidae > Pyrausta > Pyrausta aurata. The sequence goes on from OY757268.1 coordinate 6,994,163, forward strand.
GACACAAGTTGCATCCCATACTAGGGCCCGACCCCGTTCCCAGGGAATGAGCGTGAGGCCATCGGGTCTCTTGCCATCATCACGAACCAAACCACGTGGTTCCAACGTGGAAGGAACATTAATGGTGGCAAGAGCTCTTCTGATGGCGTCATTAAGAGTGGCGTGACGGGCGAGACGCCCAGCGCTTTGCTGGCAACAAAGGCAGTGGAGACCAAATTTGTCAACCTCCTTGCCACAGGGACACGTAAAAATTTCACAAATAGGAGTACCAAGGCGAAGACCCACACACACCCGGAAAGACTCACTATCAAAGAGAGTGCCCAGATTTTTTGATGGTAAAGCATGAAGCCAGTGGCCAGAGTCTTTGCAGGAAACTGCCAAGAGCCTAGCGCGACAACTATCACTGACGGAATTTTGAAGTAAAGTATTAAAGGTCTCTCTCGCAAGAGGGACATCCCAAAGTTTTTGTTGATGACGTTCCTTTGGAATGTCTTCTCTAGGACAGAGACCTTGCCAAAATTTTTCCGCCTCTCTCACCTCAGAAAGCTGATGAGGATGTTCGAAGATTTTTCCGGCTAAAACGGAAGTGCTATGCAGAGAGGAGAGAAAAGCGGGGAGGGCAACACTAGAAATTTGGCGAATGCCGATCCCACCAAAACGAATAGGAAGTGAAGCCTGAGCCCAAGAATTATTATCGAAACGTAAATTTAAAATTTTTTCTAAACTATTTTTAAGAGTGATGTCGAAATGTTTTAAATAATCAGTTTTTTTCCAAATAGGACTAGCGCGTAAGAAGTATGTAAATTTAGGCACAAAAAGACACGATTTCAGTATAGTGTAAGCAATGTGAGAATTTAGGTGTTCCAATTTGGGGGCTGAAAGGGTGAAATCATTCAATTTTTTGTCAAGAAAAGGTTCGATGCTTGGGTCAAGAAGAGGAGCACCCAAAAGGCAAAGCGATTCAGAATTCAGAATTTTAATGTTAGGAGCAAGGGAATTAAATTTATCAAAGATATTCTGACGAGAACCAGACGAAACGTGATCATTAATAAAAAGCTCACATTTTGAAAGGTTCAGTTCTAAGCCTAATTTCTTAAATCCTTCTATAATCAGGACTAGGTCCTGGAAAACAACATCCGCTTTGCCTCCAAAGGAGCCGTCATCCAGATACCAGGCATTAAATTTAGAATTTAAAGATGAAATGACAGGATGGATGCCTAAACTAAAAAGAGCAGGACCTAAGGGGTCGCCTTGCTGAACGCCGACTGCAGAAACAATCGAATGTTCATTGTAAAGTAATTTTGATGGATTATTGTAACATTGAAAAACAAAAGGATAAATCTGAGGTATGTGAGTCTGAACTTCATGCAGCAAGGCAGACCTGTCAAGAGAATTGAAAGCATTCTTCACATCCACTTTCAAGAAAACTTCAGATTCGTCACAGGAGAGGAAATTGCGAGCGGAGTGAACTACGGCCTCGCAACCTCCCTTACTGCCGAAACCAAGTTGAATGGGTTGAAAAAACTCTTTCAAAGGAGAAAAAAGATCACGACAGGCTAATTTGGCTGCAAGACGACGAAACGTTGAGCCAATGGCGATAGGGCGTATGCCACCATCTTTTTTTCGAAATGCACAGAGTCTAGCACCAAATAAAAACGGGACAAAACTTTCAACGACCTTGCCAGATAAGAGAAGATTGCAAAGTTTTGTAATGTTGGAAAGTAGGATTCTACCGGCGTCAGCAGCGGAAGCACTCACCAAGTCCTTAAGGTGTTGGGGAGTGATGCCGTCGATGCCGCCGGCAGAACCAGCCGGAAAAGACATGATGGCAGCTAACGTTTTGCCGTCATCAAGAATCTGTAACGGTTGAAAATTTTGAGGAGGAGGAAGAGGTAAAGAAGGAGAATCAGGACGTGAAGGATGCTTACTACGAAGGCTCTCGAAAATTTCCTGATTAGGGGGAGCGAGAGTGTCATCGGAGAACAAGATACGGGCTGCGTTTTTTAGGTCGCCGTCCATAACCTTGTTCTCAACGGTACGATAAACGTTAAATTTAGAAGATACCATACCAGACAAACTGGATGGAAGGGATGGATTGAGGGAATTCGAAGCATTATCTAAAAGCGCGCGAGTTAAAGTTTTAGACGGTGAGTTAACATGAAAAAACGAGTATGAAAATGTAAAAAGATTTTGCCAGGCAATTTCTGTATTATCGAAACATTTTTCAATGCAAGAAGAAAGGCATTTAGCTAAAGCAATTCTCGCTCCCCTAGGGATTCTTTTAACTAACGGAGTAGATTGGTGGAGGTGTGTGATAACAGATTCAAAAGGTGGAGTAGAAGATATTGGATTTGAAGTAGAGGGAAGAGGGAGAGACGCGGGTAAATTGGTGCTATTATGACAACGGGCAATATGAATATTAAGGCCCCTCTTACCTTTAAAAGCCCTATTGGAATTACAAATAGGACAGTGAAAAAACTGCGGCTGTGAGTGGGTGCCCACCGATGGAGATAATGCACTCATAAGCGTTCACAAAGAGCACTAAAAGGAATTTGGAACAACCTGCCAAAACATACAATTAAAACTTATGAGACAATATCAATTACAAACACATAAAAAACTGGACTAAAGTAAATAAACTTATAAACTATGATGACGGACGCTGACAGCAGGGAAAGCGCAGGTCTGGTTGCCTGGGCAACCGGAGTGACTGCCAAGTGTCAACTGAAACATAAATTTTTCAAGAATTTAATACCATACTTATAGGACTTCTGGAGGCCTGCCCACAATCACATTGCCTCTAAACACAATAAGAAAATTATGGAGAGGCCTCGGGAAGAGGGAAAAAGGGGATAAATATTTTTAAATGAAAAAATCTATACGAGAAATACTTATCTTTGGCAGATGTCAGTTTTTTACTTTTTTTTTTTAAATGTTTGAACAAACAAAACATTCCCCATAAAATAAATAAACAGGCTAACTTCACACAGCTCCGATATCTACCCGCAGGGCATTTTACACCGAGCGATAGAAGCGTTCATACAAAAGTTAATCCCTAGTGTACAGGTTGCCAGTTTTCCTTTACCGAAAAACGACTATATTTGTGCATAAATTGGGAAACTCATCCTCAGTTTACGAGGAGAGTTCCCGCGTGACCTATCTCTTTTTACAGGCACAGACAGTTTTTTGAGTTATAAAGGACAACGTACCTATTTCAAATTATCGGTAGGTACACATTCGTTAAAGTACATTTTTTTAATAATAAACCTAAAAAAGGTTTTGATTAGTGCAATTTTGATCGTAGGAGTGCCTCTATGTACAATGATCGCACTGCCCCCCGTTTCACATATTCTCGGCATCTACTATTGAATACAGTAGTCATTCAGTAGTGCTATAGTTACTCATCGTGTGCCTAAAGTCAACAGCATTGATAGGTGTCACTGGCAAAATAGCGATGCATCATCAATTGTACTCTCGTAGTACCACTCATCAGTTGTCCATCCACAACTCAGTGACGATTTAATTAGCGGTAGTGAGGCCCTGGTCGTCAAAGAACAAGAAAATACATGTGTATCCTACCTCTAAAGTAGACTCGTACAACATAATGGAGATAGTCTCGTCTATATCGTAATGATACTTGTTTGCGCAACATCTTGCTAAAAGGACGGTGCAATCGGCCCTAAGCAGGGCCAAATTAAGTTAGTTTAACAAAGGAGGCAATAAACATTTCTTTGCTATTGGCGCCCAACTTGGGACTAGCACTTTCGCTAAAACACCGGCCTCTACTAAAAGTTAATCAAACGTGAATTTCACTTACTGGCCAGGGGTCGTTCGTTTTGAAGGGCCATTACATTGCCGATGGAGTGAGCCATCAATTTAGCTCCATGCCGACCGCACGCGGCCGCCGGGCTGCGGTCGACATGTGAAACGTTTTATTACGGTTCAGGAAAAACCGTTACAATAACGCAGTTGAGGGCACTTCACCAACCGACCGCATACTGGAGACAAATTGCTTGAGGTATGTCAAGGGAAACACGGTGACATGGTGTTCTACAGCTATAAGTAGTGACTGCCTACATTAATCTAGTGGCCAGTTTGCTGGCTTCAATCCAAGAGGTTCAGGATTCCGGTCCCAAGACGGCCATATTATACGAGCATGCCGACTTAAAATTATGCATGTACACTGTACCTACACCTCGAAATTAGGAAGTTAGATTGTGACATCCTTGTGGCTCATAAAAAATTACAATCAGATACTGCGCCTACCAATAAGAGTATAAAGTTCTTTTGATGGGACATTTATTATACACCCGTTTATGTACGATCTACTCACATCTACTCTTTGTACATCAATATGGATACACTTACACAATAAAAAGACAATGAAAGGACTCACTTTTAAAATAGCAAGTCTCTATTCAAAATTTTTCATATCTCTTCGGTCATATGAGACCGCTGTTTCAAGTAACTAAAACTAAATCTGTTTATTATTTATAACTATCTAAGGCCTTGTTACAAAGAAGCATTCAAATAGTTTCAACACTATTCCTATCTCGGAAATATTGAAGACCGTCCTGTCCGTTAAATTTTAGTATTTAATTTACAATTCAATTCAGCTTTGTCTGAGACTTTGTGCCTAAATTATTGATAAAGTTTGGAGATATCGGATATAACAGAACAATAAACGTACTGTTTGTTGAAATCCCCAAAACAAGCAGGACAGCCCCCTTACTCTGGACACAAAATCCGATCCAATGAATATAGCCATCCCTGTAACACGCATGCACGGCCTGGTATGAGTGACAGGGATGGCTATAACCATTGGATCGGGTTTTGTGTCCAGAGTAAGGCCTCTGTTCTGACTGACACAGCTTTGGGACAGACGAAATTAATAGATATTATCGTTTCCAATAGACTCTTACCGTAATCCAATATCGACTTTCCAATCTAGATAAAACTAAAGACCTGCTTTATCTCGCCCTTTTTGTAGTTATTGCTTTTAAAATGAGCTACGTCGACAAAAATATTCGAAATTCACATCATTTTGATAAAAACAGCTATCAGTCTGGTTAATTAATTACACTCCGTAGAGTGTAAACGTGTCACGTTTTCGCGTTCACGGAATCACGGAATAATTAATTCAAGTTAAAACACGAAAACGATAAATTGTATATCATTATAATAATTAACATATAAGTATATGAACTGCAAAGTCAATTTACAAACAGCAATCGAACGTAAACGGAACTTAGGCCTCAGTAAACGGATTTCAAACTTCGACCGTCATAACGGAGTCATGGGGGAATTTATTGCCGTGCGTAAATCAGCAGTCAATATAACGCGAGTACAACCGGGGCCCAATCTTCGAGGAATAGCCAGTCTTTTAATCAGAAGGAGAACAATGACTGTTTTAATAAATGCCAATTCAAATTTCGAACGCGACAGATGGCGCGCGTGATCGTTGCCAGCGTAAATAATTTCCGTCAACAATATCGCACCGAAATTATTTCACTCGTTACAACAACAACGTATAACAGGCCTCGCAAAAAACATTTGCTTACGTTTGGACGGTTTCGGATCCGTTTTATTGCCTCAATTTCAATACATTTTACTGTGATTGTGGTTTTCGATCGAACGATTGAAACAAGAATAAATAATACCGTCGAATATTCGGATGGATAGCAATAACTGAATGCTAGTGATATTTTAATTGTACCAAAACAATAGACGTAGGATAGTTTTATTTGAATTAACGGAAATATATTTGGTTCTGAAGTTTACGCGAATACTCATTACAATAAAACAACAATTTTACGGATTGATTTCGCGAACGTTTATTTTTATTTTATGCCTGACGTTTCAAGTGTCACATACCTCTTCAAGATGCAGGGGTGTACAAACTGGAATGTGACTGTGGCCTCTCCTACATCGGTCAAACAAAGCGTAGTATAGGCGTGCGGATTAAAGAACATATAGCTGACATGAAACATAGACGGTCAACGAAATCTGCAGTATGTGAACATGCCTTGGATAAACCTAACCACTTCATACGTTTTGACCAACCTAAGGTACTCGCGAAAGAACGGCGTTTTGTTCCTCGCATGCTGCGTGAGGCCATAGAAATAAGAAAATACCCTAATTTTAATAGAGAAGATGGTTGGAAAGTTCCACCGGCATGGGATCCTATTCTTTTGAAGACACAACCAACATCTCATACTGCAAGATCTCAAGACACTGTAAGCTCTTTCTGCGTGGATAGGAACATCAATTAATATTAATGAGTGACGGTAGTTTAATTTAATTTTTCATAACTATGTAATGACAAATAACACCTTAGTCTGCCTGTGACCACGGATGCTGTAAAGCATTCGAAACGTCAGGCATAAAATAAAAATAAACGTTCGCGAAATCAATCCGTAAAATTGTTGTTTTATTGTAACGGAAATATGTAATAAAAATTTAATGAAATCACGTGGTTTTATCCACGTGATTTCATTAAATTTTTATGGTGGTATCAGCATTGCATACTGGTACAGCAGTGGCATAATGGTGAATAAAATGATGGCAACATAATTTCGTTCTTCCATCATTACTACTCTTCCATTACTACTACTTCTCGAAATTATAACCATCATGTTTTTAGTAAAATTGTCTTTTAAGTGTGCAACTAACGTCTCAACAATAAATTGAAAAGTTAAAGCGGGAAGGCAATACGGTACCAGCGGGAAACTACACGTAAAAACACTTACGTGAGATGTTGAAACTAAATACGTGGAACGGTTTTCGTTACTTGACTGATTTACTACTTCCTCGTTATAAATATTTAATAAGTCTATTGTGGTCCGGCTAAAATGTGCACTACATCTGTTATTTTTCTCCATTTATTTAAGACTAAGTGATATTGGTTTATAGAAAGTAGAAATTAAAATTTATTTGAAAAATGGGTTAAATGATGATGACGCGTCCAAATCAGCCATTTTAGGTATCCTTTTTGCAACGAATATTTCTTATGTTACCAATGATGCCAGCCTTTAGAGAGAACTGTAGCTGTAACTTTATATACTAGTACAAAACACTCAGCAAAATTACAGGAATTGACTATTTCTTCAGTCACGTCGGTGCACAGTGTGTCGAATAACATAAAACTGTACATTTTACTACGCTTGCCTTAGTCGTGATCCGAGCAAATTATTTATTCGGAACACCTGTTCGGGCTTAGTATACAGTGTAAGAAATCAAAGGGAATTCCTTATGGGCGGCGTAGGTTAATGCTGATTCAAATGTATTCATCCACCCTCGTTACCGATCCCGTGAATGCCACGTGACATGGGTCCGTTGCGCGCTCTCTAATAAACACCATGGTGTTATTAGCCTCCTTTTGGCGTTAGTTGGTGTAAATTATATCGAACTAGTCCGTTACTTAATTAAGACTTCTTCAGATCGTTATATGAAGTGATACGGTGCGGTGTTAACTTGCGTGACATGGGTCCTACTAATATACAGGGTGGAATTGCAAGGGGGTGCCAAATTTTTGGAGGTGAAAGGGACCATCAATATGAACAACTTTTACTATGGGACCTTCGTTCAATTATTAATTTTATTTTCTGCCTCTCCATACATTATTGTCAATGTAGGTGACTGATTTTGTATGGGGAACCTGAAATTTTATTTAAGATTTTGACCATGACCCCATAGTAAAAGTTGTTCATATTGATGGTCCCTTTCACCTCCAAAAATTTGGCACCCCCTTGCAATTCCACCCTGTAGTATGAATCGTGGTTAGTAGGAGTGTGAACATCTTGATTATAAAATAAAACATACTTACTATAAATTGCTAACTTAATAAACAGTTAACAAACAAAACGTTGACTGATTATACTGAAACGTGTTATAAAAATTTAATATGAACGATTGATAGACTCTGGACTATTTGTAAAACCTGAGCATTGAAATTATTTTAATGAAATCAAAGGTAACCAAACCAATTTTGCTTTATGGAAAAATTGCCCCTAAACTAAATTATCTTTTGGCCAATAATAACGCAGGCTCATTTCTCGCTAAATGGATAAGTATTGCTATCCAACGCGGTAACGCAGCCAGCATCCTCGCCTCTTTGCCTCATGGACACAGTTTTATTTTTGAGTAGGTTTTAAGTTTTTAATATTAGTTCTTATTCTTAGTTTTTGCATGTATATTCTAAATGGTTTAATATAAATAAAGTTAGTGAACATAAAAAAACAGCAATATTTCCTTTCCTTAATAACAAAAAAATGACATTTTCCTTTATTACTCAATATTACGTACATGAAATTTGTAAACAAGCTTGTAAAATAATGGTATGTACTTTGTTCTAAAAATAATTGAATCCGACACCACATTATCATTATTCATTTATTAGGTACTTGCTTACAGGACTAAGTTTCTTGACATGGGTCCAGTGTGTTGATAAATACCATAATTTCATTACGCTCCCTGGAAGAGATGGTGTTGCTAATAATAAGGACCCTTAGTAATTAATTTATGCCTTCCTGATCTGCCACTGGTGGATACTAAATCACAGTAAATTATCAACGTATTCTTGGAAAGAATATAATGAATTCTGCTTATAACACAAACAGAATTTCAGACATTTTCATAAAATTGGATTTTATAAAGTAAAAGATTTGTTTTACGTTCATTAAAATGGAATTGTATAATGTAAAAGAGTTGTTTTGTGCATCATTGTATTGCAGATAATAATCTTCATTTACAGCAAACAAAGTTGAAAATTAAAATCATTTTTCATTTTCAGTCATCCGTCGAGTTGTTTCACAGTGGACTCACTCCATACATCACTGTTAGCTATCTGTTTAGCTGTTGACATTGATGAATGTTTGACTGTACAAACAGAGTTGTGTCGTACGGAGCCCAATTTAGGTTCGGCTGCTTACTTAGACCTTGTGTAGTGTACTACAATGTGTATAAGTGCTTTGTAAGTATGTGGTAGAAGGTGTGTATTTGTTTGCTTACTTCGAATTAAATCATTCAATTGGTTGGTTAGATTACATCCAAGCAAACATTAAAAACCTGATAAAGTTTAAATAGTTTGAAGTCCACCTGAGGCTTAGGAACAAATTAGCTACTAACAGAAATCGTAAATATTATTCCCATACATTTTTTTCGTCATTGTAAGAGCAGTTATCGTGTATAAACTGAAAATATCTATAAATTTTATTCAGTTGACTTGCTTTAGAAATTATGTTCGAAATACATAAGTATTATGCAACAAGGGAGTACTTATTTGATCTTTATTTTCGTGCAGTCCACATTTCCTCTTGTTAATGTATTATTTCATAAAGTGTAGACGTATTTTCGGTTTACAGCATTTGGCAAGCTTTCATTTCCCTTGTATGAAATTTCCAACATATTCCTATTATATTTTCTTACACTGTAGAGTAGAACGTAAAGCTTACTTTCAAGTCACAGAGTTTGATTAATCTATTACTATAACCGTTTTTTTAACGTTTGGAAATGAATAACGTTATAATCTCATTATATTTTTATAGGTACGGCTCTAATTTCAGTGTGTTTATCGATTAATAAAACGCAAAAAATTGATGGCCAAAAAAACGCTGCGTCTTTGGTCAAAAAAAAATCTTTGACCAAAGACGCAGCGTTGGACGTCCACCGACAAAATGGACAGATGACTTTGTAAAGATAACAGGATTAAACTGGTTAAAAACCGCTTGCGATCGGTCGCTGAGGAAAACCTTGGGGGAGGCCTATGTTCAGCAGTGGTCACTCCTTTGGCTGATAATGATGATGATGAATAAGCTTCTTAGGTAACAATCGTTTCTGTTGCATTGTACTAACTCAATCCTTAGTATTGATCTCATAATAAATAAGCTCTTCGAAGGTTCCGTGAACCTATTAACGAAGAGATATCCTCATTTTATCATGTTCCGTGAAAAAATTCTAACACATTATGTAAATAACAATAATTCGAAAAGAACAGTCACGTTTTATTTGCTTTCCGGATACCCCGACCTTTTGTGTCAAGAGTTCTGAAAGGGTCGTTTGAATCAAGTGTATTTTGGATAATAAAAGAATCATCCACTCGTCTCTAACGAAAATAACGTACAATGGCAGAGGTACGCAAAGACAAATCGGGAGAAACACTCGAAATATTCCTCGCGGGGGATTGGGCCCTCTCAATCCACTCGTTATGTTTGAGTACACACTAATCGCGTAACCCTTTACCAAATTATCCTGAGCGAGTATCTCCGTCTTGTAATGTTCTTCTAATACTTATTAAGAGAATCATTTTCCTCACCTTTTCTGATACGCTAATTGGGTCAAGAATCTTTTCAACAGAAGGCCGATAAATAAGTACTATGTCGCTGTCTCTAAAGATTGACGAACTAAAATGTATTATCAGGGCCCGTCCATTTACAAGCACTAAACAACCAATAAGTTAAATAAAGATTGTCATTTTGTAGTATTTGGCATATTACCTTATCCAAAACATTAATGACATGGTAAACAGGATGTTATTATCAACAAACAACCGCTTAAAATATATACATGAATATATACATTTCTAGAAATAACATTTTAGACCAAAACTGTTTGTCGCATCCAACTACGAAATTGCTTTTCGCGAGAGCAACTCTGCAACTAAAGTAAGATGCAACAAGTTTGTTGAAAATCGATCTAGCTTTCTTCTGAAACTAGAACAAAGTTATACAAACAAAATGTTTTCCGCGAAGTTTGTTCAGAAATATTCAAATGTAGCAGTTTTACTAAGGGTCCAATCTCCTAATAGAAAACAAACAGTGCCTTAGCAGTTTCATAACAAATTTGAGAATCTACATACCAGCATCATTCTACAGTCAAAAATATAAGCATAATAACGAGAACAGATGGCAAAAAATAAGAATATACTTACTATATTCTTAAGGTTCCGTAGTCGAATGGCAAAAAACGGAACCCTTATAGTTTCGTCAAGCTGCCTGTCCATCCGTCCGTATATTACAGCCACTTTATTCTGAAATTATTAGAATTACACAGTTGAAAGTTAACAGTTAGATGTGTCCTGTTAGCCGCTATACGATTTCCATACAAAAAATGAAAAATAATGATATTTAAGGGCTCCCATAAATGAAACTAAAACCATTTTTTTTTTAGTTTTAAAACTATTGCGTGTGGTAACGATAGATAGGTCTTTTAAAATGACATTGAGGTTTCTAAAACCATTTTTCTCCTAAAAGTCTAATATTTGAGGTATAGACGCTTCCAAAGTAGTAAAATAAACTTTTTAAGTACTTTTGAAAAAAAAATCAACGAAAATTGATTTGACCGAGATAGAACCAGCATTTTTTGAGATATAGCACATTTTCATCAACCGAAAATATAACTTCGTCTTTCATACAAACACCATGTAAAACAAAGTTAGTTTTGCTGACAAAAATATTGTGATATTTTCGCTAGGTGGAAGTAATTGGACCACAAATTCAGTTTAAGGGTGGCACGGAACCGTCAGTGCGCGGGTCCGATTCGCACTTAACCGGTTTTTTAATCCTGTTTTTTCCAAAGAATCTCTCGAAGAATTAATTACATTCACTTTTAAAATAAATTATTTTAGATTAATGTACTATGTCTTTTTATAAAACCTTACTGAACTGCCTTGTTGCTGCGCTTCGTTCATTACAATAATAGACTCCTATTGTTTCCCTTGATACTTTCCCGGCACCAAGATAACATCAAGTCACCCTTCAATCCTTCCCTGTTTGTTATTCCGTCGCTGTAATAAAAATCTTCGATAAATATTTATCTCCCGCCCGTTGAAATGATTTTGTTTCCTGTCGCCTCATTCGTGTCAATAAGAATCCTATTAGGCTTTGAATTTTGATGACGGCTCAAAAAATAACAATGTGACTTCAGTTTAGTTTGATGTGAAAGTATTTTCTTGATTTCAAACGAAATCAAACTATATCTAGATCAGTGAGTTGTTACTACTACGTACAGAGAAGCTATGCCAAGCAAAAAATGTGTCGCAAAAACGACGAAAAGTTTGTGACGTTTTCTTTGAAAATTTGAATTTCGAATCATGATTTGTACCACGAGTTGATGACCGGGCCATCAATTTAGGGAGCACAAAATTTGTTCGTGATGTCATTTCCATATGCTAGTAATAGTAGTTCAATGATCTAGATCCGTATTTTATCGGTGTATTCAAATTGCTGACGATTATTTCTTGTGTAGGATCTTCGTACTGGTTACTTTTAGAAGCAACATTTTTATTGTATTTTGATTGTAATTTATTATATTTTTTAAGACACATTTTATTCGCATTGACGGTGACAAGTTGTAGTGCTTTTAAACACTCAATATAAGTGTTAGCCCCAAAAAGACAATACGGTAAGTGTCAGTTTATTTGGAAAAGGTCAGCCCCTACAGTGCGGCGTTAAAAGGGTAAGGTAGAAGCCGTTATAGAGGTTTGAATGACCTCTTTAACATGTTTCTGTGATTCTTACTCGTATAGATAGATAGATAGATAGATAACTCTTTTTGCACACAAAATTAGTGAATTTACAAATTTGTTAAAAGGAAATGTACAATTTAGGCGGTCTTACCGCTATAAGCGATCTCTTCCAGACAACCTTTGGGTAAAGAAATTATGGGTTTATAAGAAGGGGTATTTTGTTACTTTTAAGCAGCCTAGGGTACGATTCAAATAGACATTTAATATCTGTGTGGGGATTTTGGTGAAAATAAACGAGATAATTTTAAAAACACTGATTAAAACAAAAATAAATTAAAATGGTATCTGATGTACTTGGATTTGAACCCGGGTGTCCGAGTAGCTAACCATGAGGGCTGTTATACAAAGAATAAATAAATAAAAACTAACTCATATTTATAGAGAAAAATATCTGAATTAGTCAAATCATGATCCAAATCATTACCGATTCCAATCATAGGAAATACATTAAGTGTAAATGAGAAAAAAAGTAATATATCTACATATTTAATTAAATACTATAAGGAAATACCTAACATCACATTATGTTATGACTCAACTGGGATATCACACACCAAAAATTACGGTGTTCATCTACCATACAATCTAAGGCCATCTTCAAACGGTAAAAAACTTCATTCATGCGTTTCCCAGACGCCCAGTTTATTGCTCCTGTTTACACCCGGTCGGTGTGTATTGCGCCCATAACGTTGCCAGCTTAGGCCCCATAAAATTGGTAGTGTGCAGAGATTGGCATACTCTGCAATGATCATGCCCGTAGTTGATTACACGCAAATCAGAATTCATTTCTTTTTTTCTAGTTCAGTCAGCGTATTGCGATGCAGTTTTGACAGTTAAAACGCTCTGCTTCACTGTCAAATTAGCAATTCTTATAGCAATTTTGCATTATATTGATAATATTACTATTATATGACACTATAAATATTAATATTCATACCATTATAGTATTATTATTGATAATATCCGTTTTCACTTAGTGGGAATTAAACTGCCTCGGAATTGAACGGATTATGTTGAATCGCAATACGCCCCCTGAGCTAACTAAGGCACCAAATTGGCTCATCTTTTTCAGCGCATTATATTAAGTAACAATGACACACAATTACAATAAGACATTATTTATCTTCATCGATTTCACCCTTCAATCGTAATTATATTTTGGTAATGATGATGGCAGCACTGTATTTTTTTCCAATTCAACCTATCTTACGAGAAGCAACATTATCAATATCACTTTTTTTGATGTGCACAAGCTATACAAATCTAAACGTGTACTAACAAATAAATAGGTAGTTCTTTGTCACTTTTATGCAATGCTATCCGATCGTCTCGTTCTGTCAACAGTCGGATTGAATATCGAGATCACCTAACTGAATAAGCTTGTCTAGTACATACATTTCCGGGCCTTTTCATGGGCCCCTTTGAGTAATCCAACACAAATTGGGACGGATCATTGCCAGGTACAGCAGTACACTAGACTAGAGTTGTTGAATACATGAGTATTGACTTTTCATTTACTTCTGAAACACTTATTTCAGAGAATGCTTGTATGTACGTTCGTACACTTAGGGCCTGTTTAACAATCGAGAAAAAAACAACGAATTATTAACGTTATTTTGTATGAAATATCTATTTAGCAGATAACATTAACCGGAACTTGCTTAGACATTGTGAAACATGCCCTTATACGTACATATATACATAGATAATTATTTTCAGAGTAGAAGAAACTAATGGATAAAATGTATAAAATTTAAACAAAGGAATAAACTTAAAATAATTGACAAAATGAGGATACAAGTCGATTAAATCCTACCGTTAATTATAACTTGGATTCAGTCCAAATTCAAAATTGTAAAGACATTACATTGTAGGTACATTTTTCGTACGGTATTTCCGTCTTGATGTAAAAGTTTGGGTGTAATTTTTCGTTTTGGAGTAATATTTCACACATACTTGGATATTACGAATACACGTCCCATCTCTACATTACGTGATAATTAAATTTTCCCTACTAGGAGTATCTCTTAATAATGTTGCTTTATATCCAATTTCAAAAGTAAACATAACTAGGAACCTCTAGCTGGAGCCCCTGTCTTATGTTTTGAATTACCTACTGGATGTAGAGGCAAGGTCAAGCAAATACAATGTTTTTTTTAATATCTTAGCACGGTGACGTTTGAGATAATTATGGTTGCTGAAATTGACGAAGACAATGTTTTTTTACTTTAAGATATGTCAGCGAAATAATAATGGCACAAAAGCAAAATTTTGCGTTACTAAGGTACACTAATAAAATATTAAATGGTTATTACCCTTATATGCTTTTGGTGTCTACTGAAAAAAGCGATATCTTTTACCGTAAAACTTTCACAAAGACAAAGATTCAACTGAAGCTGAGCATTACCATAAAAACAAGCATATTCAAAGTTTTAGTCTCCGCTATCGCTACTTGAATTTCCTTACATTTTCCATAACGCCAACTTTCACAATACGAACAAAAAGCTAAAACTAGTAGTGGCTGGATACTCTGGAAGCACGGATCCCTCCCGCGAAACAGCGATACGTATCTCTTTCAGTCGATAAAAGCGGGCGTGAGTGAGATTAAAAAAAATTAAAAGCGTCTTCGATGCGGGGACTCCAAGGCATAACATATGGTGCGTGAAAAAAAATTTACTTCGGTGAAACGTGAGCTCCGTGCCGCAGCTGATTCAAAACGTCACCACTACATTTTGGGCCACGATTTCAATTTATATTGTGGCGTGCAATGAGGTTTAGTGAAAAAACGTTTGAAGATTTTCAAAAGGCGTCGATTCGAACCGCTTTTTTCACACGCGAGAAACGAATTAAAATAAAATATTTTTAAAATTTACTGGTTTTTAGAAAAATGCCATTCTTTGACAAAGTTATTTACTAGCCATATATTTTTCATACCATCTGCTCGGCGACGTTCAATTACAAATCATTTATTGTGGGCTCAAACTTATATGAAAATTCATCTCGGCATGGGTTGTAATAGGAATTTGAAATACGCGTACGTATTGCAGACGAGGCCGGGGGCTACGGTAGGTATTGAGAGAAACGTTAATTAAATGAATTGTAGATAAGCTAAATAACTCATTTAATTAACGTTTCTCCAATACCTACCGGCCTACCTACATATCAAGGAAACAACACATAGAGCTCGCCGTATTTCCCTTAATTTTCAACCGCTACTCAAAACAGGTTTATGTATCAATAAAAGTTAGACTATTTAACTTTTCCGCCCTGACCGCCCGGCGCCAAACAGAATTGAAACTTTTATAGCGCGTGTCGAGAATTCGTTATCGAGTACGGATGGTGTTTCCAGTTGTCATCTGATTTCAGTTAAATTTACGCAGCAAACTTTCGTATTTCATGGCGCGTCCGAATTAATATCAGCTTTTAATGAAATTTCATACGAACATAATTATATATGGGTTATTAAACATGACTAGTTAATACCCATGTAACAAAGGAATTCATACCTTTTTATTGTATTTTTTTTAACTCAAGGGTAACATCAAAATAAGCTTTCAATCACTATTGAAATGGATTGAGCTAGTTTAGAAAATTTATTTTATATCCTTATAATAACGGCAGGCACGTGTCGCATTATCGCATATAAATAAAGGAGTTTAATTAAAATGTTACCTAGTTTTAATATGTTGAAAGAAACTTAAAAAGGAATCGAAAATTCAGAAAGAAAGGAATACAAAAGCACCCACACAATAATTAAATATTATTTATGAAGGCAGTCCCTTCTAATAAATTACAAAAAAAGTAGGTACATATATTTTTAAAAAATGTACTGCCTAGAAAACAAAAATATATTTTCATTCTGTTGCTCATAAATTCCAATTGAGTGTCCAAATCCTCCAATCAGAGGAGAATTAAGAAGTAATTTCTAAAGTCTTAAATTAGGATGCCAGCAAGTTGATACAACATTTCATCAATTGGCCTCTAAAATGCAAACACGAAACGAAACGGGCAGAATTAATTTTATATTAATTGGAGCTTCCTTCCGGGATCGACAACATGAAATTAGAAAACTACGCCGAGAAAAGCTTACAACGAGATCGAAAACGTCAGTTGAAAAGAAATTAACAATTCCTTTTGAAAATAGTCAAAGTCAAAGAGGTACTTCTTGGCTTGGCGGCGAAGCAATTATTGGAAAACTAACTGATATAATTAATTGGTCGCCTTGTGACCGTACGCTTGCAGCGGTGTTGAGTTTTTAATTCATTAATGATTTAAGCACTTGATGATTCCGCCAACCGTACTAATTGCTAGTTATTAGTTAGAGAGCTGTCATCGCAATAGTAGGAGGGATTGAGATGGAGTATAATATTCAAACATGTATGTACTATCATGTACTTTTAGTTGTTGTGCAATAAACTATTCATATTATTTCATTATTATTTTGTGGTTTACTTTATAGAATTCGTTAATGGAAAGTTAATTTTTTGACTTAAAACTTAATATGAAAAGTGTTCTTAAATTCACTTTTTCATGCATCAATTTTTGTAATTTTCATATCTAATAACTTTAAGACTGCCAATACGTTTTTGACCCTTGTTTTGACAAAGAAATAATTAATGGTTAGCTTACAAAAATTTTATAAACAAACCTTTATGATCTGCTGGCCTATTGCTAATATTAATATTTCTATGGACATAAATGGTTATTTGTTTATTGAAAAGTTCAAATTTCTCATGCGAAATGCACAAGTGTTTTAGGCCCCAGAGTGATTACATGAAATAAATAAATAGCAGCAAGTGCACAGAAAACATAAATTTTCATGAATATCGCAAAATAAGAAATCATACTAAATACTACATCAAGTAGTTTCATCATTAATTTGAATGATAGGTTAATTATTATGTTAACAACAGGTTCCAAATAGGAATCATTTGCAAATTTTTACACAAAATATTATTTCGATGTTGTATCAGACTCCTACCCTAATATTATTAAGCTCTAAATCGCCCTAAACTCTGGATAAATCGAACAGTAGCGAGTTGAAAAAAAATTATCTGAAGACACTTAGCTCATTTATCTAGGCTTTAAGCAATATATACCTATACATGGGGTCCTGTAAATAGAGGTGAAGCCGAAAACGAGACAACTAGTATGTTTATAAATCATAATATTATTTCATTTTTCTGATGACTGTCATTGTCCAGCTCATCACCCATCTTCGGCCGGACTTCTATTTTTGGGACACTGTATACCAGCAACATTACACGACACTTTATTTAGGAGCGAAGGTAAATTAAAACGTGCGTACAAAGTTGCAGGCATCCGCCAGTAAATTATACATTGCTTTATTCAAACCTAATTGCACTTATTTTATTCATTATAACTACTAAAAAAACGACAAATATGAATGTAAATAATGCATAATAACTCAAATTACTATAAGCATCATTAATCATTCAATCATTGCATTTAAATTAGAAAAATGCAATCCATTGTAATTTTAATTATGATTATATGGATACTTGATTCTAATACAAATCAGTTTGTGGTGTGGACAACAATGCCAAAATTCGTTTTGATATTATTAATACTTCTAAAATTGCTTCATCACATTGTGGCTTCTACGTCCAGCCGTTCTATGGTAATTTTTATTACGCTTTAGTTTTAATACATCTTTTAATAACTCTCAAATCTCACCA
This sequence comes from Pyrausta aurata, assembly GCA_963584085.1. Taxonomy (NCBI): domain Eukaryota; kingdom Metazoa; phylum Arthropoda; class Insecta; order Lepidoptera; family Crambidae; genus Pyrausta; species Pyrausta aurata. Next base: position 7,012,385 of record OY757268.1, read on the forward strand.
TCTTACTCTTATTCTGTCTGTCACACAATTTATAGGAAATTCTAAATCTTAGTCCTCCAAAACGGATTAACATCCTGTTTAACAACGTCCTAATAAGTTCTGGTTAGCGTTATCAGTCCAATATACTAACTTGACGTGGTGAATCTGGCCCTTAGTGCGTGAACTTAACACGTTTTGATTAAAATAATAACTTTTGGCTTATGAATTGCAGGGTCCGTACGAAATTTATGTAACAGATGTTCGTAACTGCACGAAAAACGAAGTGGTTCGTCCTCATAGTGCATATGGCAGTTATCTTAAATTCTTTACAGGAATTTACAATTCTTCAGGCAAAAATTACGTGAGAGGAAATTTCACGATTTTAAAGCCAGTTGAATATTTTAAGGTGTGTTTACCCAATAATGATATCTGTTTTTAGGGTTCCGTAGCCGAATGGCTAAAAACGGAACCCTTATAGTTTCATCAAGTCTGTCTGTCTGTCTGTCCGTCCGTATGTCACAACCACTTTATTCTGAAACTATTAGCATCACACAGCTGAAACTTGGTAGGAAGGTGTATCTTATTTACCGCTTTCCGATTCAAATACTTAAAGTAAAAAAATATATCGACGGTTCCCGGGCTATTTGTATTAAGCGACATTTTGTAAACTTTACACCAGAGCTGTTTAAAGTTTTGATTTTTGAAAAAAAAAACATAACTTTCGCAATTTGTTAAATTTTGAAAAAAAAAAGATATTTATTGATTACGTTACATACTCTGCATAATCTGATTAGGTTTTTTTCTGATATTCCTATTATTAACAAAGATACATGTCGTTTAATACAAAGTGATCCTTTTTTTTATTTTTTTTTATTCCAGGCCAAATGATTTAACCGCCTAGGATAAGTATTTGTTGTTCTTGGCTATATGACTTATCCGCCTAGGTTTATTAATTCTTGCTCCAGGCTAAATGACTTAACCGCCTAGTACTGAAAATAATAGCTCCAGGCTAAATGCATGAAATTGAAGAGTTGTTAATTTCATACCTGACCTAATGATTTAAATGTCATATACCATACATTTTCGTGGTGTATAGCATATTTTGTTTAAGCGCCGATTTCATTTTTACTTATTTGTTTCTAATCGTGCCTGAGTAATTAAGTTTTCTGAAATAAGCAGATAATATTTTTAAGGTAAAGCTCATTGTATGAAGCGACTTTACTATGTATTTGTAGGGTTAAGCTAATTGTATTATGCGACAATCTTATGTATTTATAAAGTAAAGCTAAATGTATGAAGCGACATTTCAAAATATTTATAAGGTGAGGCTAATTAGTTTAACGTACATTGTCTGTAAATTGTTGATCCAGGAAAGAGGGTTTAAATAACTCTCTGGTATTTCATAGTGAGCTTAAGTACACAGTTCCTAAATTTGTCAAAATTTTGTGTCGGTACATACATCGCAGTGCAAAATAGGCCCCGAAAATGCGATTGTATTGAGCGACAAAAAAGTGCCCAGATCGTCACCAAACCCAGCTCAAACGACGCGGAAAAATTCGCTGATTCCAAATATGTATATAAGTCAATTTCGCCCAAAATGTCGCTTCATACAAATAGCCCGGGAACCGTCGATATGTATTTAAGGGGGGCTCCCATACATGAAACTAAAACCAAAAAAAAATTGTTTACCCAAACCTATACGTGTGGGGTGTCTATGGATAGGTCTTTCAAAATGACATTGAGGTTTCGAAATCATTCATTTTTTCTGAAAGTCTAACGTTTGAGATATAGACGCTTCCAAAGTGGTAAAATGGGCGTCCCCCCCATCTAACTTTTAACCTTAGAAAGTGAACATTTTGAAAAATATATGTGATGTACATCTCAACAAAAACTTTAAACGGAAATTGGTTTGAATGAGATCGAACCCGTAGTTTTTGAGATATTGCACATTTTTATCAACCGCAAATATAACTTTGTCTTTCATACAAACACTATGAAAAACAAAGTTATTTTTGCTGTCAAAAAAATATTGTGATATTTTCGTTAGATGGAAGTAAGTGGACCCTGAACTCATTTAGGGGGGGCACGGAACCCTCAGTGCGCGCGGGTCCGACTCGCACTAAACCGGTTTTAAACATACCATTTGGGCATCCGTACTGCAGTTTATACTGTTTGTGTACCTAATAATAAACATATATTTTTTCAGGCCCGATTTCGAAATTATCTGTGGGAAAACAATCAATGGCGCCTGAGATTACGCGTGCCAGGATTTGGCTGCCAAAGACGAATCGTTCGTTATTTTCTTCAAATTGTTAACGCCAAACTTGATAGCGTGAAATGCTCAATGGCAAAGGTACCTAAATATTTTATACTAGCGGTCCCAGCGAACTTTGTTTCGCCCCGGCCCCGTCCCGCCCCAGCCCCGGCCCCGTTGAACGGGATAAAACGGATCCTATGTCCTTCTCCTGGCTCTAAGCTTCCTCCCTGCCAATTTTCAGCTCAATCGGTTCAGCCGTTAGGCAGGGTACGCAAAATAAGTAACTTTTTTGGTTGATTTTTTACACCTTGTGTCCGAAAAACCCTAATATCCGAGGAACCCTACTTTTGTTCAAAATTAAATATAGCCTATATTACTCGTGGATAATGTAGCTTTCGAATGGTGAAAGAATTTTTAAAATCGGTTTAGTAGTTTATGAGCCTATTCATTACAATCAAACAAACAAACAAACAAAGTTTTCCTCTTTATAATATTAGTGTAGATAACTCACACTTTATTATTGATCTCATTTATTAATTGTGTTTTTAGCTGCATTAATCAAGCAGTGAACACTGTACATAGGTTTCAGTCCAAGCCTTTTGTTATAACTTATAACGTAGAATTTAAGTTATGCATCGAATGTAATACTGTTTGTGTTCCTGTAATAAATAATAATAATAATAAAATGCGTTTATTGCTTCCCATACAAAAAAGAACTTATTTCTATCACAAATTTCTTAAAACTATAGCTAAAACTAGGAGAGCAAATGGATGTGGCTCAGCTAGTAAACAAATAAATAAAAATAAAAAATAAATAAATAACTGCAGAAGGTTTTCTACACCACATTGAATGTCACAATGTTGCTACAGCTAAACCAGTCTTGATGTCGAAACGTTACACCGAATGGTTAAAATCGTCAGTTTTAACTTATAATGATGACTTAATGCTCCTTTAAAGAGCTACAACTTTTAATTTTAAATAAATATTAGAACCTTGAATATAACAAAATAAATTGTTCGTCATTATTTTTTCCTTTTCAGGGATCTGGTTCCTTCGAACGACTCGATACTAACATGTTACAACACGTTTTTGAATTAGAGACAGAATATGGCAAGAACCTTTGGTTATACGAGCTCACAGCCAGAGGGCTGACGGTAGCCTGCTTTGCTGTTGACACAGTTGCTGTACCCATAAAGAAATAGGCCTTATGAACTCGGATTTTGCCTTAAACAATCTCGGGGCAAGCATTTGGTTGTATGCTTACGTTTTGATGCGACAAAATAATGGTTTAAATTAACTTTGTTTAGTTCATCTTGTTTTTAACGCACTTAAATGAATTGCAATTTATTTATTTACTATTTTAAAATAATACTTGTAGTTTTAAATTGCCATTTTGAGTACATTGGGGGTATGTCATTGTTTTTGTCGATTTTAATCAATGCATTTTGCACGTTTGCTTTTCTACAATTATAATTATTTTCTACAATAAACAAAACCTTCTTGACCCTTCTTGAAGTAATTTTCACGTTAACAAAGAAGACTTATTCTTGCAAACAGGACCCTAGTGTACGTGCTCATTTTATTTTACATGCGTTTGATTTGATTGGCTGAGTTCGGCCGTTGACGGCCAAGCCCAGTTCGGCCGATAACGGACTCGGTTAGGTGTAAGTGCGCCGTAAGAATGGATCTGTCAAACATGTCTCGTCCCTTCCGCTTTTCCACTCACCTTACTACGTTTATCTATATCGTGTCAATACTGCTGGTTGGACTTGTTATATGTCGACACATGTGGAAGGGGAACTGGGTTTGGTGGTTGCTGCCTTCACGAGGGATTGGACCTGCCACGAACTGAGTAGTTCAGGTTCTGTGTGCTGAAGGCATACCACCTATTTACCGCGGAGTGAAAACTCTAAACGCAATTCTCTACTTTTTTCTTTTTTCTGACTTATGTCACTCTCTTTCTTTTTATCCGATTTTGAAGTCACCGCAAATAAAATAATTATTTCCCTTTTTCCTTTAATACGCAAAATCCGCATGATTTAGCCGATATAGTGCCGAGATATCGTGCTCCCGCGCCGCAAGTCTGTGTTCGGAAGTGCTTGGAGGTCCTGCTCTACGAGGTAAGTGGCTTCTTCCATATTATCTTGTGGGGCCGTGATCATTGGATACCGGACCCGCTTCATGTGTGTGAACTATTTACACGTTCATCCAACTGCTTTCGTTTTTGCACACTTTTTCTTGCGTCATCGTCACCGCGCAGTGACACGTTCATTCTCATGATAACCAAGAGTTACGATAGGTACAACATACCTAAAGCGTTTTAGCTACCGCAAAACATTTTAGGAACAGTCTGGCCTGGGTTGGATGTAGTATACTAAATGAACTGCATTAAGAGGCGAAATGAAAATCTGCGGTTACATTCAGCACTGCACTAATAGACTTATGCGAATGTGCTCTAGACGAGCGGTATTTTTGCTGTAAACCGCATTAAATGGATAGAGCCCGCTCCACGCGCTGAATGGCCTTAATGTAAATTATTGGAAAACTAACTGATATAAAATTGGTCACCTTGTGACCGTACGCTTGCAGTGATGTTGTGTTATTATTAATGATGTAAGAACTTGATGATTCTGCCAACCGTATTAATTGCTAGTTATAAGTTAGAGATCTGTCATCGCAACAGTTTAGGAGGGATCGAGATGGAGTACTCGTATAACTTTTAACCCTAACGACTTAAAACTTATATTAAAAATGTTCGTAAATTCACTTTTCTGTAATATTCATAAAAATAACATCCAATAACTATAAGACTGTCCATATATTTTTGACAAATAAATGACTAATGGTGAACTTACAAAAGTTTTATAAACAAACCTTTGTGATCCTTCATCAACGTGCATAGAAATATTAACATTTGCCATACATTGATAAAGGAATATAAAACAGACACTAATTTTAAGGAGTATGAAATTATGGTAACTTATTTGTTTATTGAAAAGTTCAAATTCGTGATGCGAAATGCACAAGTGTTTTAGGACCAAGAGTTATTAAATTAAATAAATAAATAGCAGCAAGTGCTCAGAAAACATAAATATTCATGGATATTGCAAAATAAGAAATCACACTAAATACTACATCAAGTTGTTTCATCATTAATTTGAATGATAGAAAATTATTATGTTACACACATTGGACCTCGCTTGCCCACTTTGTTGGCGTATTATTTGTTATGAAGAAGTTCCAAGTTAGAATCATTTGCCACTTTTTGTACAAAATATTCTTTCAGTGTTGTATTAGACTCCTACCTATTATGAAATACTAATATTATAAACTCAAAAACGCCCTAAATTCTGGAACAATCGAACAGCAGCGATTTGGAAAAAATGTCTGTAGACACTTAGCTCATTTATCTAGGCTTTAAGCAATATATACCTCTACAAGGGGTCATGTAAATAGAGGTATAGCCGAAAACGAAACAACTAGTATGTACATAAATAAGAATATTATTTTATTCTTCTCATGACTGTCATTGTCCAGCTCATCAGTCATCACCCATCTTGTACGGACTTCTATTTTCGGGACACTCTGTATACCAGCAACATTACGCGACACTAAATTTAGGCGCGGAGGTAAATTAATACGTGCGTACAAAGTTGCGGGCATCCGCTAGTAAATTATACATTGCTTCATTCAAACCTAATTGCACTTATTTTATTCATTATAACTACAAAAAAAACACGACAAATATGATTGTAAATAATGCATAATAAATAACTCAAATTACTATAAGTATCATTAATCATTCAATAATTGCATTTAAATTAGCAAAATACAATCCATTGTAATTTTAATTACGATTACATGTATACTTGATTCTAATACAAATCAGTTTGTGGTGTGGACAACAATGCCAAAATTCGTCTTGATATTATTAATACTTCTAAAATTCCTTCATCACATTGTGGCTTCTACGTCCAGCCGTTCTACGGTAATGTTTATAACGTTTTAGTTTTAATAATACACCTTTTGATAACTCTCAAATCTCACCAACATACTCTAATTTTGTCTGTAATACAGTTTATAGGAAATTCTAAATCTTAGTCCTCCAAAACGGATTTACATCCTTTTTAAGAACGTCCTAATAAGTTCTGGTTTTTGTTACTGTCCAATATACTAACTTGACGTGGTGAATCTGGCCCTTAGTTCGTTGACATAACACATTTTGATAAATATAATAACTTATTGCTTATGAATTTCAGGGTCCGTACGAAATTTATGTAACAGATATTCGTAACTGCACGAAAAACGAAGTGCTTCGTCCTCATAGTGCATATGGCAGTTATCTTAAATTCTTTACAGGAATTTACAATTCTTCAGGCAAAAATTACTTGAGAGGAAATTTCACGATTTTAAAGCAAGTTGAATATTTAAAGGTGTGTTTACCCATTAATTATATCTTATTTTAAACATACCATTTTGGCATCCGTACTGTAGTTTATACTGTGTGAACCTACTAAAAAACATTTTTTTTTTCTAGGTCCGATTTCGAAATTATGTGTGGGAAAATAATCAATGGCGCCTGAGATTACGCGTGCCTGGATTTGGCTGCCAAAGACGAATCATTCGTTATTTTCTTCAAATTGTTAACGCCAAACTTGATAGCGTGAAATGCTCAATGGCAATGGTACCTAAATATTTTATATATCACTCACACTTTATTATTGATCTCATTTATTAATTGTGTTTAGCTGCATTAATCAAGCAGTGAACACTATTTATAGGTTACAGTCCAAGCCCTTTTTTGTAACGTAGAATTTAAGTTAAGCATCGAATGTAATTCTGTTTGTGTTTCTGTAATAAAGAAATAGATTTATAACTGCAGAAGGTTTTCTACACGACATTGAATGTCACGATGTCGCTACAGCTAAACCAGTCTTGATGTCGAAACGTTACATCGAATGGTTAGATTGTCACTTTTAATTTAAAATGATGACTTTATGCTTCTTAAAAGATCTACAACTGACCCTGAATATAAAAAGGTTAATTGTTCATCAGAAACGACTGGAAAATATCTACTTTATTTGGAAGGATAGGGATGTAGTTTGAACTCTTCTGCCGAATAGGGGGTGAGTATCACTAAATTCCAGTCGATGTCCCAACAGCAATATGGCAATGGCATTCTTCCGCAGTAGATGTATCCAAGCCAGCCAAAACACATTATTTTTTCCTTTTCAGGGATCTGGTTCCTTCGAACGACTCGATACTAACATGTTACAACACGTTTTTGAATTAGAGACAGAATACGGCAAGAACCTTTGGATATACGAGCTCACAGCCAGAGGGCTGACGGCAGCCTGCGCTGCTGTTGAAACAGTTGCTGTACCCATAAAGAAATAGGCCTTATGAACTCGGATTTAGCCTTGAACAATCTCAGGGCAAGCTTTTCATTGTATACTTATGTTTTGATGCGACAAAATATTGGTTTAAATTGACTTTCTTCAGTTCATCTTGTTTTAACGCACTTAAATGAATGGCTATTTATTTTTTAATATTTTAAAATAATAATTGTAGTTTTAAATTCGCATTTTGAGTACGTTGGGGGTATATAATTGTTTTTGTCGATTTTAATCAATGCATGTTGCACGGTTGCTATTCTTTAATTATAATTATTTTCTACAATAAACAAAATCTTCTTGAAGTAATTTTCACGATAACAAAGAAGACTTATTCTCGCAAACAGGCCCCGTTGGACGTGCTCACTTTATAATACATACATTTGATTCGATTGGCTGAGTTCGGCCGTTGACGGCCAAGCCCAGTTCGGCCGATAACGGACTAGGTTAGGTGTGTGCGCCGTAAGAATGAATCTATCAAACAAGTCTCGTCCCTCCCGCTTTTCCGCTCACCTTACTAGAGTTGTAAGTCCAAGGTAGCCTACCGAAGTATGCAGTAGCCTACCGGTAGACTACGGTAGACTTCGGAATACTACCATAGGATGCGGTAGCTTTCTTTTGTAGATTTCAATTAATAGTATTACGAATTAATTATTGTTCGAAATAAATGTTGTTTAATCTGAATTTGAAACAAATCATGGTATTTTTACTAAAACAGAGATTATTACTTATTTTTAGTTAAATATGTTTTATTTTAAAACATAAAATAAAAATAATGATTTTTGATACAAATAGTCACCGCCATAAAGTTATACAGGAAGTAAAACAGGATTTTCTTTCAACTTAAAACAATTGAGAGACTTGGTATGTCACATTTGGTACTTTTTCGAATGTGTTCTAGTTTCTTTCACAAGCTGCGGACGAAGCTGGTATGCATAGAATACTACTAGCAACTTGACGCAAAACTTGTTTTGTAAATAACCGTGCTTTAACCATGATTTATTGTAATATCTTGCAAATTCCATAATAAACGTTATCTACGAAAGCTACCTAGTATTCCGTAGTATACCGTAGCCTACCGGTAGGCTACCGTGCGTTTTGGTAGGCTACGGTAGACTTACGGTAGTATTACGAATTAATTCTTGTTCGAAATAAATGTTCTTTAATATGAATTTGAAACAAATCATGGTATTTTTACTAAAACAGAGATTATTACTTATTTTTAGTTAAATATGTTTTATTTTAAAACATAAAATAAAAATAATGATTTTGGATATAAATAGTCACCGCCATAAAGTTATACAGGAAGTAAAACAGGATTTTCTTTCAACTTAAAACAATTGCGAGACTTGGTATGTCACATTTGGTACTTTTTCGAATGTGTTCTAGTTTCTTTCACAAGCTGCGGACGAAGCTGGTATGCATAGAATACTACTAGCAACTTGACGCAAAACTTGTTTTGTAAATAACCGTGCTTTAACCATGATTTATTGTAATATCTTGCAAATTCCATAATAAACGTTATCTACGAAAGCTACCTAGTATTCCGTAGTATACCGTAGCCTACCGGAAGGCTACCGTGCGTTTTGGTAGGCTACGGTAGACTTACAACGCTACACCTTACTGCGTTCGTCTATATCGTGTCAATGCTGCCTTTGTTTTGGCACACTTTTCCTTGCGTCATCGTCACCGCAGTGACAGGTTCATTCTCATGATAACCAGGATATACGATAGGTACAACATACCTAAAGCGTTTTAGCTACCGCAAAACATTTTAGGGACAGTCTGGCCTGGGTTGGATGTAGTATACTAAATTAACTGCACAAGAGGCGAAATTAAAACCTGCGGTTACATTCAGCACTGCACTAATAGACTTATGCGAATGTACTCCAGACGAGCGGTATTTTTGCTGTAAACCGCATTAAATGGATAGAGCCCGCTCCACGCGCTAAATGGACTTTATAAAAATCTACTTCCCACACGGTATGGAATAATTTTCAAAATATGAAAATGATGTTACCTATCACTAAATATATTTTTTCGGATAGTATCAGTCGAAATCTCAAAGCTATGTATGTTTTCGGAAAGTATAAAATTTTTTGTCACCTCTTATCTTATCATACATACAGTTCAATTCTAGTGACTTAATAACTAAATTTTGTTACGGATTTACAAAAATGTGTTTTTTTATTGCTTTTTTTTATATATACGATAAACTCCTTCGTAGATTAATATTATTTACTATCTGTCTTTTGTATTAATCCTGTTTTGACAGCAGCATGAACCATGAAATCATTATCCCTTTTGGAAAGGAATATTAATTTTATGGACATATTAGACAAATTATCTAAAATACTGATTTTATTAAAGTTCAAACTTTCTAACCACTTAAAGTTCTTTTTCATATTATTTTTAAGTTATGAAATGTATACAGTATGTTTCGACGTTAGTACACTAACGCATTTACATGCGGCAGCGATGCGGCTAGACGATGCTGAGAAGTATGCAACTATTACATCTAGCTATGTTAGAACGAAACAGAGCATATGATAATTTCGCATGCATTCGCATTTGAAATCGTTGTTTCAATAACGATTGCAGAAGGCCATTATAATACTTAGGTACAAGTGTAAAAGTGTCGTTATCTAAAAATACCGCTTCTTACCCGACTGCACGGCTTCCAAGCGATTTAGTATGCATTTAACGGATTGGTGCATCCTTTGTGCGTCATACTATGTATAGAACCTCGTTTAGTATGTAGGTAAACACTTTCTAGGTCATAGTTTCATGTTTGGAGAAATGATATCAATCGACCTGAACATTAAAAGTTTTAGTTATATAAGAATTAAGGAACGTATACGTTAGTATTTTTTGACAAAGAGCTAGACACTGAAAAACACATTATAATCTACTAGATCAGCTTTTGAGAATTATTTTGAATGGTAACCAAAATAATGATAAATTATTTACGCATTACACAATGTAATATAAGAGGGGAGGGTAACATATACTTAAAAATCTAATATCAGCTTGTGAAAATAAATGGTGATTAAAATAATGTAGAAAATTACTATTTAATAGGTAGAGTACCATTCCAAAAGTTCATTTTTAATTAGAAGGTATTTCATGTGAGTGTTTCTCGAAGCGAGTGCTTAGGAAGTAGCAACCTACGCGGCGCGGTCGTGTTTGGATGGGTGACCATTCTTACCATATAAGTGTCGTATATCGCGAGCATCTCCGTGCTTCGGAAAGCACGAAAGAGGCCTAATGGGCGGCTTGATAACATCTGACAGCAAGGTTAGTCGCTTGCCCAGCAAACACTCCTCCACCAATGCGCACTGAGCCCACGTGGTGAAGTACGACTCAAACTACCTCCTAGTTGAGGTAAGGTCTTTGTCCAGCAGTGGGACGTTACAGGCTTTCTTTGATTTACTTACTTAATATCAAGTAGGTAGTGTTATCAACTTACATGTGTTATAGACAGATTTATATTTGAATATATACAATAATATATCAATATTCTACCTATCTTCACAAACCCATGTTATACTCATGAACATACAAAGTAGAATATCAATTGAAATCCTTTTCAAATCTATTCCTTTGATCATAGCTCTATTTCCTATTTCAATTAGTGGGTTTTCACACGTTGAAAGATATATCACCAATTGCCCAAAAAGCGCATTCGGGGTTTTCTTTCCATTGAGTTCTGGTTCGACAAAAACAGCCACACGGAGAGTACATTTTTTTAAAGTTATAACTATCATTATTCTACCCAAACCATCGTTTCGAACTTATCAGGCAAATGATGGGCAATTCATTTATTGAATAGGTATGAAACTAACCGGTGTTTTTATGTCAGCAGAGAATTACATTCAAATTGAGAGTAAGAACTGGAAAAAAAAATATTGTTGGTCGTCTTGCTTTTGCTATTATTTAGCAAAAGCTCATCCAAATCACATAAGTAGGCCGATTCACATACACACATGCATGGTTGGTGTAACATATTCGTTGCTTCAAACGTCAGCTGGACTTTTTAATTTTGAGTTTGACGTTTTTATAAATTAGAAACATGGTGAACCAAATCACAGCGGTGATCTCAGAACGGCTCTTTTAGCTTCGGGGCTAAAAAAACTTCCTGTTCCTCCTTAAGCTGTGAAAAAGTGAACCGTAGCCGTGCATAAATCCCTGACGGCACCATTCATTCGGAAACTACCCTCGCCAAAACATTCCGTTATCGGCTTTCCTAAATCTCTTACGCTGAGTTGGGCACAAGTTGAAATTTATTATCCTTATTGATTTGCGGTACTACACTTTGCACTTCCTACATTTTGAACGGATCTCGAAGATCGATGCTTCTATGATCAACATACTAATCCACCGCAGAACATTCGCTGACTGCTGAATATAAGCATCTCTTATTCTTTTATGAACTCCGTTATGGTGTAGTGGCAGTAAGCACGCAGGGTTTCAAGACGTCATGTCACCCTTGCGAAGTCCGGTTAGATTCCCGGTCGGGGTAACGTTGAAATCAGAATTTTCTAAATTGTCTTTGGTCTGGGTGCTGTGGTACCACCGTTGTTTCTGATTTCCATTACACAATTGCATTAGTTACTTACTTTGGACTCGGAGCAATGTATGAGATTTGTGTCCAACATTTTTATTTTATTTCTTCGACCACCTGTTTATATAGCTGCATCCTGCAATTTTTTAAGCTCAACTCTCCGAAAAACGTTTCGTAGTTTTGCCATCTCGTAATTATTTGACTGTTTTAAAAAACAAAAAGTGAATAACTAAGAAAATATATCTCTTAACTTATTACATGCCCAGACAAATAACTGAACTTGGTTTGTGTCTAAGACTTATTATCAAGAAAATTAGAGAATGCACATTATTCTTTGTGTCTTCTCGGCTTTGGTACGAAGCAGACTAATTAATGTTTATGGTCGTTCATTGTGGGAAAAGTAAAAAGTAAAGAATCACATGTCATTACGGTAAACTACCCATGTAAGTTACTCAAAGAAACAGTAGGTACATAATATGTTTCTTTTTAAATTACGTTAATTTGATCGCCCATATAAACATGAGTACGAATTATTTGAATAATTATAGCTTTTATTTACAAAACTGAAATTCATAAGACTGAAACCTTGCTTAAAGCTAATTTATAAAGGAAACAACTTTTCATCTATTCTACAAGTACTTAAATTGATAGCTTTAGGTATCAGTAACTTAGCTTCATAAATATTGTAAAAAAAATTACGTCAATATCATTAAAGGCGACAGATGATTAAGTTAAATCAAAGAGTTGTGACAGCAATATAAATTATGAAGTCTATCGCGAAAACCAGGGGCGTTACAGAAATACTTTGATGAAGTTAAGGGCACTTAAGTAAGAAAAAGATATAATGATACTTGCTTCATGTCTTTCCGTTGAGATACTTAAGTTGAGTGCTTAGCTTGAATCACTTAAGTCAACTAGGCTTTTTAGTTGTACAAAAAAAAACTTTTTCAGGTTGTATTATTGTGGCATTTGTGGCTCACGCTCGCAGAAACAAACGGATATTTATATACGGGACACGTTGAATTTGAAAATTAATTCGAGCATGAAACTGTTCGGACTTTTACAGAGTTCAAATTTATATTTTGTGTAAGCTTTTTGTGATTCTATCACACTGACTGATTCAATTCAAATGTTATTTGTGGCCTTTGCCTATACCAATATTAGTGTTTATTCTAAAAAATCTTATTTTAACTCAACGGCATGAAATTCTCGTTCTACTTCATCATCATCAAATTCAAGAGCTCCATATTAGGGAAGACAGTGTGGTGGTATCCCTCTTGCCTTTCACACTGCAGGTTAAGAACCGAGAGTTTCTTGCCTCTTTTTATTCAATCAAAAGCCTTGCCTGATAAAGTACAATATCTTAAGCCTCCTGGCAGTACTGATGTTGCTACTACCCAACACCAGGAGAACGTTTATTTGATATTACAGAATTTTCTTTTAATAGAGAGCCCATCTCACTAGACTTCCCACTACATTCTGGTAATTCTGCCGCTGTTTGGTCGAGGACTGCTTATTCAAAATATTCGCAGCTAACTACCATATCTAATTGTGGGTAAATGTTTGTGTGATGAGCACGAACATTTGTACCTAAGTCATGGATGTTATATGTATTTTAGTATATAAGGGAGACGCCCCCGTCTTAATCGTTGTCTGGTACTTCGTAACACAAGGAAGAAAATTCCTTACTACGAAACCAGAAAATTGCTGCGTTGTCTGTCTATTTATATCTGGTGGCCATTCACTATCCACTACCTGTGACCCCGCTTGTAGCCTTTAACTCAGCCCTAACCGTCCCACTTGCTCCACGGTAATTACAAGCTTATTTTTATTGATAAGCCGATTATACCGCGGTAACCAAATTGGTTCACTGACAAAATAAACAATATTTTCAACGTAATTTAAATACACCAGACAGTCTAATTATTTATTGATTACTCCATCCAATTTAACACGCTAAATGAAATGAGGGTGAAGCTCGTTAATTACATTACTGTATGTAGGTAGTATTCATTAAATTTATGCCAATAGGTATAAACGTGACGCAGTTATCACGTGTTCTACTGAAAAGGGTTTGATACTCAGTTCAATTAATTAATAAAAAATGACCTTTTTTTAGTGATTGTATGTTTTATTGGTTAGTAAATAAGTATTCTGTCACTATCAATTAAGTTCATCACCTTCTCTACAAGCCTTGCCGCGATGCGTGGGATGTCTTTCCGGCTTATGAATTCACCAACATTCAAGTCTTTAGATAGAAAACCCTTTACTACACACTAAATATAGTAAATAATAATAGTCCCCATAGCCGATTTCGACTACGGTGGCCAGTCACAACGACTAACCGACTGCGCGGGACATATTATATGTACAAGTGTGTGCGCAAACACAGGTGCACCCTCTATTCCTTTCACTCTTATAGCCCAATGGGACAGCAATCTGACACGACCGGAGAGAGCTCAGGCGCAGAACCAACGGCTTTACGTGCTTTCCGAGGCACGGGGGTGAATAACCGCCAACTTCCAAACTCCCGGATACCCTGAGAGTTTCTAAACAGATAAACACAGGTATATATTTTTGGCCTGACCCTGGGATCGAACCCGGACCTCTGGCGCAGCCGCCGCTTTAAAATGCGACCATCTCACCGCTGCGCCGCCGAGGTAGTTAAATACACAAAAGTCATAAAAGTCCTTTATTTTTGCATATAGACCCACTGGGGGCACTTATACACGTCCCAACATAGACCCTACCACAGCTTCGGGACAATTGTGGGCTAGTGCTACATAATACAAGATATCTTAATCAAAAAGTTGTATCTGGTTCGTTGGCGGTAGCGTTTTGAAAGACTCAATATTAATCCATAGATACTCGTAGTTCGCACTGTATGTGTTAAGTGAATACATACAAGTGGTTCGGCTCTTGACTACAATACGCCGACGGCGTGTCGACGGTATACTAACGATATGTAGACAATAATGTCGACAGCAATCTGTACACGATTCCAAATTTTTTTTTTTTTTCTTTCTTCCGTCGTTATCTTTTAGATTCTCTATCTCTCTGTTATTAAAACATCAGCAGTCAGTCAGTGGGCCCTTTATCAACCACATTCTTATTCCCGGCAGCTATTCCGCCCGCATTTTTCCTGGAGCGTGATCTATTGCAACTTAATAAGCTTTTCCGTTTTGTTTCAGCGAAATACCCTGCGTTTTCACTCGTCATGCTCACTATAACAAAATAACAGCTCGTGGATCTTAGTTCACTAAGAAAATTTTTCTTTATTAGGTTTCTGTTTCGCAATGTTCTAATAAGTTCTGGTTAGCGTCATCAGTCTAATATTTAATACGAAATTACGTTCTCTATTTGAATTATTTATAGGTTAGTGCTTTATTTGTCGATGGTGAAACAAGGCCTTCTACATATGTTTTTAATTTCAACTTGCTTGCTTTTAAATGCCGTATCTATGGCATAGGGATTTCATTATGAGCTTACTGATAACTCATATGAGTATGTGGTAACATTAGTCAATTTCATAAAAATCAATGGCAAGATAAAAACTATTAGGTACTTTAACATTTAAGCTTATTCCATCATTACGATGAGCCATGAAAAAACTATGGTATCATTCAAGGAGTTTTTCGTCGACTCATAACTGATTGCTCAATAAAGATAGGGCAAGTCTATAAACCCTGAAGGGATTACACCGTGCGGATATAAGACTACGTTTCATTAGTTACATTACCGAGATTTGAAACACATCCCAAACACAACGGTTAGGTCAATTGATAAGGATTAGCTTAGGGTACCACAAGGGAACAAAAAACAGACGTAACATTCTTGCGTGTTTGGACACAAATATTTTGAAAAAAAATTATCCAGAAATTGGACTGAATACTATAGATAGACTAAGATTTTAAACTTAAAATAACTATTTCGTATATCTTCACGGCCGCACGGCTAATTATTGTGTAGAATAGAATAAAACACACACTTACAAACCTATAAATACAATGGACATGTTTGTTTCACCAGCGACAAATAAGCTTAACCAACGATTCTGAAAAGAGTAATTCAAATAAGGAACGTCATTTTATTTGAAGTATCTGACAGATAACGCTAACCAGAACTTATTAAGACATTGTGAAACAGGCCGTAAGTATTATGATTTTAAGCAATTTCGACAAGACAAGAAACAAAACATGTGCCAATGCCACGAGCTTGTGGCTCGTTAAGTAGTGGATTGTACTTAATTAATAAACTCTTTTTCTTTTTTTCTGACATTTTTTGCAGATTTTCCGCAAGGTTAATGTAAAGTGGCCTGGCCGGTCCCAGCAGGCTGGTGTTGAGGTCCCGGGGTAATATGATAACAATACATTATGTCGGGACAAGCGGGCTTAATGTCCCCAGAGAGTTAATTCAAGCTGCGCCACGTAAGGGTTTATTTATCGCATTTTCTTTTTATTTCGACTCAAGCGCCTAAGCCCCATCCTGGTGTCGGAACATCAATCAAATCCTGTTTAATTCGGATCCGAAAAATACTTCTGTTTCTTATTTGTCGAGGAAAAAGATTTGTGAGGAAACAATTTAGGTGTTTTTCGGGTAATATGGAATAAAGGCCAATGATTTATAATGGAGAGTCTTATATTGGGTTATAAATGTACCGATGCCGATGTTCTGGCGTTTCTGATAGGAATAGGAGTCTGATATCAGGTAAACAGCTTGAAATGTAGTTAAATAGTTAATGTAACATAATAAGTAAACAAACACTAACGAAAAATCTATGGCTTATATTTAAAATTTCTCTAGGTCTTAAACTGAGTTGAAATGTGTTTATACATACTACTTTAACGTCAATAAATAAATTGAAAACTTTTCGTTGGTTGAAAGCAAAACGATAAATAACTGAACACAAAACTTGATCCATTCACATAAATCATATCGCAAACATTTGCTGTCAACAAAGTTTGTCCTATCCATTAATCCTTTTACTGAAAAGTGATCACAAATATCACAATAGCAGAAAATGCGTAATTAATGAATACATGTATTAAACCAAGATAACTTTTATATACCCCTTTATGTTGTGCCTTGATAGTGATATAGTTGTACTATTATGTGGTGTGTACTGGGAGAATAAAATATTTTTAAAACCTTTAAATCAGTGATTTATTTAAATGGTTTCAATTTATTTAAATGATAAATAAATTTATCGCTTTTTTAACAAAATGCCAGCAATGAACTACAAGCTAATGTATCCAGTCGGAGTACTTGTCGAGGTAACTGCGGATACTTTGTACTCACTTACTAACTTTTTTTTACTAATTTGTTGCGTGAGCGGCGCGGGCGGGTGTATCCTCGCTGCCCGCAACCCAACGCTTACCGCTCTCGCCTCCCGCCGCGCCCCTGTGCCCGCAGGCGAAGTCTCAATTTCGCAATTACCTATAGCTGTACCCTAATCACGAACGTTTGACGAATTCGTCACGTAATCGTAGCGAGTTGAGGTCAGTCGGCAGCACGAAGCACTCCCGTGTCGTGTAGTAAGCTCGAAAGAATTACCACAGATAACGTCATAATAACGTAAATATGGCACATCCAGAAACAAGTTCAACGATCTATTTAATTAAAATTACTGAAATATATTATGTTATTCGAGTGTCAATTTTTTAGTTTGTTTTACGTTCGAAAGAGGCGCTTTCAAATTCTCATACAAATGATTACGTTACTATACGAATACTTTGACGCAATTATTCGTGATCGAGGTACTGCTCTTGTATGTCAGTCAATCAAGATCAAATGTCAAAGAAGCACAGAATCTAACGCTACGAAAACTTCATAAATGCATACATGACTATAGGGTCATAATTATTATGGGTCGTAATACAAAGTTAATGAACGCTTTAATCAACCACGTCCCTTCGAAGAGCTATAGCACGTACGGGTCATAACTGGAGTTAGGATGTGTATATGTGTAATTTGTGTAAGAAAATTATTATAGAAGTTGTGGTAAGACTGACAATAAAATTGTGCATGTTTCTTGATAATACATTATACACCTTCATTTTATGGGTCTATAAACAAAAAACTTTATATGATGTGGAAACTGCGTAAGATATGAAAGGACCGACTCCTTGAAATTAATGAATGTTACTCTCGTTACCTTTGACTATTGTTCAGAGGAATCTTGTCAAGATTAATTCATAGAGAATGCAAGAAAAGTCGAACGGGTGCAATATCGGCAGGAGTATTACGGTTTTAAAGCTATTGCAATTTCATTTGGTACCGTGTGTTTTAGAACAGCGTTGCATGTTTACTTCGCGGATGCACCATCAAGAGAAAAATATTTTTTTTATTTGGTAGATTAGATCATGCAAGCGAGCGGATTATTCGTCTGACATAAACTTTAGGCAGTAAACGCTTACTTTCGAGGTTTGAAAATACTATGATGCCTTAATTTTGTTTGAATTTTGTTGTAAACTCGTGCATGCGTTTGTTTGTGTGTATTTGTATATGTAATATTTACACCAAAAAAAAACTTGTGCTTGATCTTTTTATTTTTTTCTTTATTTTTTTTCATTCTCAGCTAAGCACATATTTGACCTCGATCGCGCCCGGTTTCAGGTGTAGATGAGGTCTAGGATGGTGCATATCTGCTTAGTAGCAGCCGGTTCACTCTTGCCTTAAAGAGACTTAGGTCATACTCCTTAGGGAAAACCTCAGTAGACAGCGAGTTCCATTCCCTAGCTGCACGCATTAAAAAAGTGTTAGCAAAGCGCTTTGTGCGAGCAGGTGGAATGTCAACCACATAGGGATGCTACGCTAGCCTATGTCTGGTCCCCTTGTGATGGAATGGAGCTGGTGGTGAATGTTACTGCATGATGTTGTTCCACCAGTTCAATGATACGATCCGAAACATTACGCGAACAGTGATCAACCATGTACAATAAGTAAGCGCATGCTTAATTGAACATATACATATAATAATATAATTAAGTCTGTTAATCTGTTTGATATAGCATGTGGTGTTTACCAGGAAATAATGTAATTGTAGTTTAAGACTTGTATCGATGCATGAAACTGTTGGTAGACCTAGTAAAATAAATAAATAAATAAAAACTTCATTAACGTGTGCGAGCCAAAAAACAACATAAAAGTGCACAATCACGATGCACTTTTATGTATGGAAGTCTGCCGTTTCGCGCTGCCTGCCACCTTTATAAAACCTAACGTGATAGAGAACAAGCTAGAGAGCTACGTAATAGGGCTGCAGAAGAGCGCTTAGCATGCCACGTGCGGGCGGATCATATCGCATGCAACTCGTGCATGCTAACCAAGCTGAATCCTCCCCGTGTCGAAGAAACACGACACCTTGATATGCTGCATAGTTGTATTGTAACATAACAACATTCATTTTCTTAGTTTATTCATTGTAGATTCCACCGCACAAAAAATAAGAATATTAGGTTATTGTTGAATCACCAAACAAAAATCTGAATCCACAGTGCTCTAGTAAAGGAATGAAAAAATAAAATACTTCGTGCCTCAAGTTTCAACTAAATAAATAATTTTAAGTACTAGGCAATCATAATAATATTTTATTACCTAAGAATAATGAACCGATATTTCCACGAAATGAAGGAAATATTTATAGGAAATATCGGTTCATTATTCTTGACGGATATTTACAGCTACCAAAGTGTGTACTAAATTAAATTTAAAAGAACGAATGATGACTATTATCATCATTCGTAACTCAGTAATAAAGATGGTTCATAAACGGTCAAATATTAAAATTGATTGTTAGCAATTTACGTAATGGCCACAAAAATTATTATGATGGAAAAATACATAGAAATCGTAAAAATTGTTCCTTAGGGTACCATTATTTCTTTACTAATCTTTGGTAATAATAACAATACTCTTGAGATGGATAATAATATTTATAAAAGCTTCCTGAATTTCCTGGTTCAGATGATTTTATATAGCAGTGGTTATTGGCTTATACACTTACATTTATAAACTGAAAATATTTTTGTACATAGAAACTCGAGGCATAATAAATGGCTGTTGTACAAATTTTTAGGGTTCCGTAGCCTAACAGTCCTGCTTACTTCCTCCGCTGTATATCTTGGAAATGTTTTTTTACGTGAACCCGATGGTTGATTTGGAAAACAGACCGCTTTTTAGGGTTCCGTAGCCAAATGGCAAAAAACGGAACCCTTATAGTTTCGTCAAGTCTGTCTGTCTGTCTGTCTGTCTGTCTGTCTGTCCGTCCGTATGTCACAGCCATTTTATTCTGAAACTTTTAGCATTACACAGCTGAAACTTGGTAGGTAGGTGTATCTTGTTTATCGCTTTCCGATTCAGATACAAAAAGTAAGAAAAAAATATATTTAAGGGGGGCTCCCATACATAAAACTAAAATCTAAAAATTTTTTTTTACTCCAACCTATGCGTGTGGCATGTCTATGGATAGGTCTTTTAAAATGATGTTAAGGTTTCTAAAACCATTTTTTCTTAAAGTCTAAGGTTTGAGATATAGACGCTTCCAAAGTGGTAAAATGGGCGTCCCCCCCCATCTAACTTTTGAACTAAGAAAGTGAAAATTTCGAAAAAAATATATGATGTAGATCTCAACAAAAACTTGCAACGAAAATTGGTTTGAATGAGATCGAACCAGTAGTTTTTGAGATATAGTACATTTTCATCAACCGCAAATATAACTTTGTCTTATGAAAAACAAAGTTATTTTTGCGGTCAAAAAATCTTGTGATATTTTCGCTTGGTGGAATAAGTGGACCCCGAATTCAGTTTAAGGGTGGTACGGAACCCTCAGTGCGCAGGTCCGACTCGCGCTTGGCCGGTTTTTTAACAAAAAACACGAGCGAGCGACTACCGAGTTTCGGTACACAATAGACAATCAATTGATATTTAGGCATTTAAGGTGTTTTTGGGTCTTGACGGATTTATTATACCTAGAGGTACTATCCTACATAAACCAACATTTTTCAACAGAAAACATTATATAAGGTCAAATCGTTTTAAGTGATAATATTTTAACATTGTCTTTGTATACATCATTGCAACAGAACACGTTTATTATTTTTTGAAAATCGAGATTTAATTTTTTTTTTTCAGCAAAGACAATATAATTTTTTTCAAAACAGCACCCTGACAATTTAAGAAGTAATCTACTTCATCAGATTCGTCTTTCTCAATTCAATGCCCAACCCTTCTTTTTCTCTAAGCTTAACCTTAATTAATTAAAAAAAACTGACTAAAATCATTACCTTAGTCTCATTTTTTTTTCAAAAACTAGCGGTTAAAACCCCAAAGTGTTTTAATAAATACTTGGCAATCCTGGTCAACACTACAAAGAGCAAGCAAACTGGCCAGACCTATCGAGACAAAAACCTTGTCGAGCAGTTGTCTCAGATCTCCGAAACTCCGATACTTCACTAAGCTTACAATCTTAAGGTGATATTGGAATTAAACATTACGCAAATTTTCTTGTAGCCGGGTAAAGGCAGCGGCCGAACACAGAAATTGAATTAACCAAATCCCTTTGACGAAGTTCGTGTTTGTAGGCAACTCGGTTAAACTGTGAAATTATTAGCGGCAACGTTTTGCTCTTTTGCGGTAGCCGTACCTACTGCGCGGTTTATTCTGAAGATTAACATAGATAATTAACTAGTCGTTGATTAAGGCTCCGTTGCGTGATCGGTAGTTAATTAACTAATTGTTAAAAGTCGTTATCAGCGCTGCAGCAGTTGAATATTTACGAATGGTCATTAAAATAGCCATTCTGACATTAAGTATACGAAAAGTATTATTTTCTTAAAAACTTGCACAGTCGTAAATATTCAACCGCTGGTAACGAAATTTAACTATAAGTTAACTTATTTGGTTCTGAAGTTTACGCAAATACTCATTACTTAATAAAACACACTTTTACGGATTGATTTCGCAAAATCAATCCGTAAAAGTGTGTTTTATTAAGTATTAGTTAACTATCGATCACGCAACTGGGCCTTAATGGAATATTAGTGTGTGTGTATGTATTTCATAAAAATGTTTATGTATACGTGTATAATGATAACATCACAATGCATTTTTTTTAAGTCTCTAGTTTCAGCAAACAAGAGCAAGTAATTATTTCACAAATTAGTAAATATGCTACCTAAACCTAACGTTAGCGATTAAAATGTCTCATTAAACTTTAATCATAAAATAAAAATGACAAGACTTAAAATGATCAGGGATTTGAGAGAAATTTATGCGAGCTTTAAGTGGAGTTTATTAATAAATTATGTTACTTTTACTTTTTAAGTATACTTATATGCTTTAGATTTTGACATATTTTGCGTTCTTGCTATTTTTGCATATAACAAATTGAAATAATTCAATTCATATTGTCAGGCCTTAAAATTAAGATCATCAGAAGCTGGATACTATGTCAAAATCAGAGTATAACTCCCTGTTAAATTCTATCTGTTGTTGTCAGTTAATAGTATGTTGACTGAATGATTATTACCATGCGTAAGAATAATGCCTAAGAATCGAGTTAAAAAGACAGATAACTTAAAAAAGTATTAAAGAATTTTATCATCCCATCGTATTCATAAAATAAAGAAAAGAAAGCCGCAAAAGTGATTGAGTATAGGCCTTAATAATGGCAAAGGTGACTCCAATTGCCAAATACAGTGTGTAACTTTCACTATATCCCCGATTTATCACGGAGCGATCCTCAAAGTGATATTTCTGCTCGCATCGAACTTTCTAGTAGATAAGTTTAGGACACATCGAGATTATCGACGGAATAAATCAGGGCGTAAGGTGCCCCCAAGATTTATTACTTAAGGAGTGAGGAATCCTCGTCTTTACCCGTGTTATGGGGTGAAACAATTCACTCTTATTGTAAATTATTCAGTTATTCTAAAACACATGCGTGTTAAGATAGTTGTTTTATTTGCTGGTTGAATGAATATACCAAAAGATTGCTACATCACACGCACGGCCTGTTTCGCAATATCTTAATAACTTCTGCTTAGCAGTATTGTCAATACTCTATACGAAAATACGTTGGTTCCTTAAATTGTTCGCTTATTAGCTTATTTTTCGATGGGAAAATATGCCCTTAATCGTGTAAGTTGGCATACAACAAGAAACAACTTCAACCAATCAGATGATTTTAAAATAAGACAAAATCCGTTTACCCCAATTTGTTGCAAAATTTTCATTGTACTGAGACCCAAAACACGATTCACTAAGGGTCTTAGCGTCTCTGTTCTGTCTCACCATGACAGGCGTTCATTCTACGTCTCACCCACGAGACTTGAAGTGGTACCTTTTCAATTCCTTTACTTAATTAAAAACAAACCTAAGTAAAACATAACTTAAGGCTTAAACTTTAATGTTCTTTCAAATAATAAATTATTTTCAATGCTTTGTCTCACATAAAATAGCGCCTGCTACACTCTTCTATTGCATTTCGGTAAAACACAATTCATGTCCCGGCTCAGTTTAGAAAAATATACTGAGTTACGAGTTTGCGCAAAGCGAAAAGTTTTGATGGGGAGTTTCGCTAGAAATGCTTCAAAACAGGTTAATTTATTGCTACTATTTTACATTAACAACTTTTTCTTTTCTAAGTTATGCCGGTTTTATATTTGTGGTTATGCTCTCAGATGTGTTAGCACCGTACATGACCATAAGTGCATTAGCTACTTAATTTGAAATCAGAGTAATGTATGCGGTTGGAATCCAATATTTATATATTTTTTGCATTACTCACAGTAAGGTATATTTATAAAATAATCATGATTTTCTCCCCTATATTTAATGCACCATTTTTGCTAAAAGTAGGGCAGTTTAAAAAGTGTCAAAAATACCCATTTGTGAATAAAATAAAGGACTCGACGTTAATACGCTGAATGGTGCTACTTTAGATAATGGAGCTCTGAAAGGCAACGCTTTATTCTAAACATAGAATTGCCTGTTGAATGGATTTATTTACCAACCAATACAAAAGGTTTTTATTCTGATTTCTGACACTTATAACTTTGTAGTCTAATGCAGCAAAAAAAAGCTTGCAGGTATATAATAAAAAATATCTAGATCAGTCGTCCCTATCACAATCACATAACTCTGTACCTAACGTACTTTTGTGTAAATAAACATCACTACAGCCATAACATGAAAATAATAAATACCACAAATGTGAAATTAAAAACTTTACATTATTATGTAGGGAATTTAAAAATCCTTTTGTCCGCCATTACACTCAGTAAATGGTGGGACATTGGCCATATCTACGCTCATCATCCACTATTAGACAAAATGGACGTTACGGATCACCGAATAACGTAATTAAGTTTTAGAGGCGCAGTTTTATACCTTCAAGCGATTTAAATATAACTTTCCCATTATAACATAAAAAATAAAAGTATTTTTCTTTTCAGTAAAACTTTCTATCTTCAGTATTTAGGGTACTTTTGCCTACATGTAGCACAAAAAAAATGCTGTGTACAGCATGGAATATATCGTATGTCATCTAAAGAAAACTAAAAAATAATCATTTTAATTAAATTTAGAATCAAGCGATTAATCAATAGTTAGATTAATTTTAGTTAATGTATACTTGTTTAATTTTATACCTATTTCTGAATTTTAATCGCCGATTTAGAACAAAAAATACTGACGTCGTCCTTTACTTATTGCTTTTTCCGTCGTCATAGTTAAATAAACATAACTCAAAATTTATCAACATCAGTTCAGCTTTCAGTTTGAACGTGATAACGGACACTAACTTTTGCATTTGTTATATTATATTAAGGATATATTTACCTACACGTGTGGGTAAATATAGATCATGGTTAACAATAAATTAAATGTATCAATTACCATGTTTACTTTAATCATGATTAAGTTATCGACAGTTCAAACAATTTGGTTCCGTGAAATTCAGTCAGATATTAACGTTCACCAATTTGTTATTACAGCTTACATTTCCCATGAATGAACAATGGCCCAAGCAAGTAAATTGGTAACATTTTGGACAAATGTCTTGGCATGCGTTCACCGAGATACGGCTCTCCCACAACAAACTGTTTTGTCCTATGCCCGTATAAATTCCACGAAATCCTATCAACAATGGAACCCTTAATATCAAGGATGAAATTATTATGCTATTATGCTTATACTAACGACTATATGATAAGGGTAATGGTTTGCGTTTAATTAGACTTGATAGTTTAAGTAGTTGCATACTTGATAATTAGTCCTTAGCGAATTTTACTGTAATATACACGTTAAAAACGTCTCCGACGAATAAAAAGCGAGGTTTTATAAGTTTCACGTGTCTGTGTTTTTGTGTATCTGTCTGTTATATCGTAGCGCCCAAACGGATAAACCGATTTTCGTTCAGTTTTTTTAGTGTCATAGATAAATTTATCCTGTTAATTTAAGCGTGTTTTTAAACATGTTTCATGAAAATCTGAGGAACCCATTGAAGATCATCACCTTTTTTCCTCTCTTTTGATATTTGATGCCGATGATATTAACAGTAATATGGTAAGGTATGCATGACGGCAATTTGAAAATAATCAGCTCTTTAATAAATTGATGACGAGATCTTACTATCTTCCATTATTATGTCCTATCGATTTGTTTTTTTTTTACCGTGCTTCTTCAATGATATTGAAATAACATGACACGGTAACCATAACATTAAAATGACCAGGGCTCCTATTTTTGAATCACTCGCTTGCATATGGCGTTTGATTTTCGTTCGAAAATACATAAAAAATCAACGGAAATCACTCAAAATCTAGACGTGAGTACTCACAAAATTAAGCAATGATTTTTCAAATCTTTTTATGTAGATTACAACTGGTTATCTTTCCAAAATTCGACTTTAAACATTGGATAACACACGCCATCTTGACGCGAGTGATTTAAAAATAGGGGCCGTGGTCGGGGGATTTTTTTTTTTAATTTTGGATTATAGTATAAAGGAGATGGCGTACTATTGAGAGACAGATATTTAATCTGATATAAAGAACTTAAGATCTACTAAGAAATAGGATCTTAAACTGTGGTGTCGGTGTGGTGGCAAGCCGGAAATCACCACACTACCTAATTTTATGGAAAAAAAAACTCCACCAAAAAAGAGGTTAGCACCTTAATTTGATGATAATGTAGTTGCTTAATTATGTACTTATACTTATGTATTTCCCTTGTAAAAGGTTACAGGTACCTGCAGTGGTATTTTATGTGATTTAGTGATCTTTAGGTTTAATTAAAATGGTCAGTAATGAAATTCTAAGGACCCCGCCTATCAATATCACTCTTAGATCTTCCGAATTAAAAAAGGGTGGGTCTTTGACTAATTATTAAACCCAAATGAAATTTATCAAACCTTCTAAACCCAAAGGGTGCAATTTTTTATAAAGATTTCTCGAACTTTTTTCATTAAATTCCAGGAAGTATTTGCAAAGTTCTAGTCGTTTCAGCTTTGAAAAACTCTTTTGCATTTTTCACGTCGTTAATATAGACCAATGTTCGCAGTAAAATTAAGACGTATTTTTAGACAAACTTATTTCGAATGAATAAAGCAAAGAGAAATCTTGACATGAAAGTCATAAAAAGTAATTAAACATTTAATATAAATTGCATTTAAGTACCCGTACAAAAATAATGTCGTCTCTTGCGACGGAGGCAACGCAATCAAAAGTAAAGACCTTCCCATTTGAATGATATTGTGTTGACGTTCTAAACAAAGATGTTTTTTTAATGATTGACGACACCCAATCTGTGGAACATTTGCATATTTTGCTTGCCATTTATTTGACCGACCTTTTTCCCATTTCAATACAGGGAGCCGTTTGAGCTTCCTTCTTCCCGAACAGGGGCGCTCATGTTGTTGCGTGTTCCCCAGCATTAAGATAAGCCGCCCAAAGACGCAGCCAGGATTAATGACGGGAAACAAAATGGTGCCTTCAATAGCATTTTTCTCTCTTGCTATCTAACTGCAAAAGCGTACACGTGGTCGCACTCAGGAATTATTTCCTCGCACTTACCTGTCATAACAATGACAGAGAGAAGAGCTTTTAGGAAGCTGATAGCATTTTTTTTTAGTTAAGATGCTTTTGTTTGAAGATGTACTGTAACGATGTGACGTTTTTAAATTATTAAACACGCTTTTTATCTGTGGCGAAACCCAAAACGAAGATTATCTTCTAAATATTTTTTATGGAATCAAAATATTTCATTTATAGTATTTGAATTAAAAAGATTCAGACGGGCCTAGTTACGCCCCTGTATGTGTTTCAACTTTCGATGGCGTTACGATGTGAAACATTTGTTTCCAAACCATTTCAATTGATTTCCAAGCATGTTGGATAACATCGGAGTACATTTTTAACAACTTTTACATTTAATTTAACTTTTGCTGAATATTTCGATTTGAAAAGTGCATTTGTTGCGAGCACAATTTATGTGTATATTAAAGCCGTAAATTATATTTATATGTCTAAAAGAGTATTTTTATATTTAATTCTTTTAAGGTTAATCTAAAACCTATACCTACGCAAAATAGCAAAAGATTCCATCAAGTGTGTTTTGCAATAATATTTCATCTGACATTTGTTATTTTTGGTGATAGTTTGGGGCCGCGTCTCGGGGGGCGCACCCCGCAGAAAAAGTCTCAATGAAGCGGTTTACCTATAGTTGAGTAACTGTCGATGACGCAACTGGGCCTTAATCCCTATGTTTTATTTTGTTCCTTAGTCACTCTGTATTGAAATCTACCACGCCCCAACACAATATGATAACATCGTCGTAGTTAACTTTATCGGGGCCCGCAGAGTGCGGAATCCTCACAATTGCGAGTGTTTCGTTTAATTTAGAGTTAGTTGAACAATCGTGGCAGACGCCGTTAGTAGCTATTAAACGTTTTACAGCTCTTTAGGGAAACCTATTCAGATAAGGGGGATACGGCTCGTTATTAAAATGAAACTGTAGATGAGAATGCGTCTACGAGCTCACACTGACTGAAATGAGTAGATTTAATAAGTTGATAGAAGTCCTATGTCTCACGAACTGACATAAGTATTTGTTTCTGTACTCATAATAGGATTTATTCCTGTTTTGTTGTTGATGATAAAACATCATAAAACACTAAAAAGAGCATGATTCAACAGATAGTTTACAGAGGTAGCTTAAGCCATACTCTACCACGCGGGCTCAGTATGGATCGGAGAGGCGTTTGCTAGGCAAGCGCCAACCTTGATGTTTTCAAGCCGCCCATAAGGCCTCTGACTAGGCTTAATGACTTATATCAACAGCTTAACAAAAACATATCTGCTTCGTAAAAGATTGTGTCATCAAAGGACGCGATTTGTAACTGGAACTATGCGCCACGTAGTTGCAGTGCCCTTTGTGTAGTATTTCACAAAGTGGAAAACGTGCAAGCATTATAGCCGTATTGTCAGACAAAGCTCGTCGGGCATCAATCTCGCTGACGTTGACGGCAGTGAGTGGCCTAATCTACTCACGTCAATCTTGCGCGTCTCGTCATTCGATTGCTCGAACCGACGCAGTTTGAGCCGTAAATTTATTAAAGTTGCATTCATTGTCTTTATACCTGGGTTAACTTTAAACTTATAAATATTTTGATTACACTTTCTTACTAAGTTTATGCTCCCCATCGACAAAAGAGTTACTAATTTAGAGTATTTATGCCCACCACTACTTCTAGGGATGTAACTTTAACAATGAACAAGCTGAAGGCTAAAAAACCTCTAGGCACTCGATTTTGAAAATCTTAGCTGGAAGCCCAATAATATAAATCCGCTAATTAAAATACGTCAATTTGAAGTAGTAACAAGTAGTTTTTAGCACTCACAGTGTAGTATTATAAGATTAAATAAGAAATATTTCGCACAGGTAGGATTCAAACCCGCAATCTCTGGCAATTAGTTATTATTAATTTGCATAAATAATGGGTTACATAGACCACTTTTAACGCCATATGTGACCTGAAAATACGATAGGAAAGCATGTACTAAAAATAACTCTTTTCAACAAAAACCGGACGTCCAGCAGCGGCCGAGTGACACCTACTGACTGAACATAAAATTGTTTCAGTAACATTTTTCTTTCCAATTAAAATGCAAATTTGAGGAATAATTCAAAGGGAACTTTTTATGCCCTCATTAACTGAACCCTCTTTTATAGGGTTGCCGTGGTGTAAATGCTGAATGTGCGTAATTGGCATTATATTGTTACGGCTTATAGAATTAATACCCACGCCACGGCTAAGATACGTTATCCGAGTGGGAATTAATGTCCACCCAACAAACAATATATAATACGGGTAGGTATCGCAAAAGTAATGAATTACTGCTTGGGTATAAGGGACAAAAATAGAATAGATCACACAGCTCGCGTTATTAGATGCCAACTCTAAGTTGGCACCTAATAACGCATATTTAACGCGATCGCGAGCGAACGGTATTAACGAATATTTAACGCGATCTACACAAGGCTATATGTAATAAATAGACTAAATCTCAAATCAATAAATAGTATTTGCGTAGCGTAGAGAATCAGATGAGATCAGATGATGAGAGATATACATACGACCTTTTAAAGGTCACATGGAAAACTATGGGGTAGGCATATGTTTAGCAGTGAACGTTTTTTGGCTTCTGACTACTGATAAGCAATAATGATGATGATATTAAAAGTATCTAGTAGTGGGACATATCTTCGGAGATGTGGATTTTCCGATTTACATTCATATTTTATTAATACCTACCGCCAGTATTTTGTTTTTATCAATCAATGTCATTTTAAAGGGACTGTCTATAGACACAAAAATGTAGGTTTGAGTATACATATTTTTAGTTTAAGAGCCATATTATGAGATATGCGCACCTTATTTTTTTGTATATTAGGACAATACACACCTTCCAAATTTTAACTGCGTAATGCCAATAGATTCAGAAAAAGTATAGTGGACAGACGGACAGACTGCAGACTTGTCGAATCTATAAGGGTTCCGATGTTTGCCATTCGATTACGGAACCCTAAATTATCTAGGTGGACTGCTCATAATATCAAATCAAACGAAATGCAAAAAACGATGCTCACTTTTCATTTCCTAATCTGGTTATTACAACAACTCAAAGAAAACTCCAACCGTAATTAGGTATTATGAGCAGCAAAGTTATTTCAAAAGCTTTTCAATTAATCTTGAACTGAAGGTAAACAAGTAAGTAATCGTTTGCAGGCGCTGTCATTAATTATTAGGTTAGCTGTAAATGAACAGTTCAATCATAGCAGAATCTCATTTAAAGTTTAAATATCTGGGTGACCGAGCTTTGTTCGGTATTTTATTAAAAGAAGAAAATAGATTGGACTTATCGGGATCGAACCAGTATATCCGAGATTCCTACCTGAGCTATTAATAATTTAAAAATTTATTTTAACACATACAAATTTAACAACCGCAGTAGTCTAAAGACTGTGTCCCAGCTGTTAGCGCCCACCTCTAGAATAATTGTGTGTGTTAAAATTAATTATTGAATTATAGTGTGACTTGGAGTTAATCTTGTAAGGGGTTGTTATACCAGTAGTGGTCATTTGCAATATTTTTTATATGGACACTCATATGCAAAAGTGAACTATTATTGAAAAAAAGAGCAATTCTTAGTTGACTCTTATTTAACTCCATTAATTTTTAAATCCGTCAACATGGTTGGTAATTTGTTTAAATATGGTCTCAAGATGAATATTAAATTGTATCTTAACTATACCCTAATAGCATGATTATGATAGGTAAGTAGGCTTAAGTCGAAAAGGCACTCGCTCAGCATTGGCCGTGGCAGTAGCAGAACGCATACCACGACGCTGATTTGCAGCGAGTTTACTCATATTTTTATTTCGTGTTAAGACCCGTTATGTCTAATTCTCATTATAGGTACTTCAGTAACTCATTCATTTACTTTTAATAATACAATACACTTTCTACTACAAAACATCCAACGGAAACTACATTGGAACCTAGCTGAGTGATTTCCAAAGTTACAAACAAATAAGCAATAAGCGTTGTTGATTGGTTCACTGCTCAATGCATTTTATTCCTCAGAATACTTCGAAAACACAGACGCTTTCGAGTTTAGAAGGCAAATCTTTTATCCTTTACGACATGTCAAAAGTAAGACATGACACACAAAGTCTATTGTATGTGGAAGGCCTTATTTAAACAATTCTGTCAACGGGTTGGTGATACTTAAATCCGGGAATGATTTAATTTCCTTCAAACCTTTGACGAAAACGCAAATATAAATTGAATTTGTTGACTCTTCCGCTCCCGTGAACATTTCATTTGGACATTTTACTTCGAGGTACCTTATTTACGAAAGAAGTGAAAAAGAAAAGGTGAAACGATTTGTCGTTGTTGCTCATTGTGCTTATAAACATTTAATTTAAAATACGCATCAAACTCTTTATAGCTTCAATTTTCAGTTTTGATAAAAAAAGATAACAGAAGTAAAATATCAAGATCCAGGCACTTCAATTCCCAGTCATTTAGTTGAGTCGCCAAATTTGTGTATTGTATATATTCGTATATATTCGTGCACGCGTTTAGAGCTGTCCTACGCTGCCCTGATTTTATTAAATCGCTATACGAATCTGCTAATCCGTTTAAAAGCAGAACTGCTATCCTGGTAAAACAAAATTGGAATATACACCCTACCTCTATATAGTATAGTACCTTTAACCAAGCGATGATTATGATCATAAAAGAGCAAGTCAGAGATGTTAAAAAAATTCAGGTTATACGGAACTGAGCATGAATTATTACAGCGGTGGAACTCACCAGACCAAATCCGTCCATTTTATCTGGCTCCTGGGGTTTCCCTGACAAACGAGATACCGGCTTTACCGCAAAAGATAGAATCTCACCACATCTTTTTGTCTTATACCCGCTGAAATATCTTTGTGGAGATACGTTGAATAGAACCGAGTATTACCACCCATTAGTATTCGTGTTCATATTCCAACTTCGCTAGTTCTTTTGTTGGACGGTAATTCAGTATGATCCATCATCAAATACGAGCTAACTTACGAGTAAGCGTCTAAAATAAAAAGATCAGTGAAAAAATAATAATGAGGGTCATAATTTTAAGACTCTGTTTTACTATCTACAAACAAGCATTAGGCACATTTGCGAATGATCATTTAAACCAGGATTACACTATTGTATGAAATTGATATAAATTGCACTTGTAAAAATTCAACAGGCCTGTTAATGTGACGGTGGCCGAGTGGTATAGGCTCACTTCCTCGTCTGTCACAGGTTCACAGTTGTCTTTTTACAAGTGCAATTTATATTATTAAGTTTGTATGGTGACAAAACACTATAAAAACAAAAATAAACTAAAAGTATGAAATTGAATAATAGAATGTCGTTTCATATGAAGTATCTGACAGATAACGCTAAGCAGAACTTATTAAGATATTGCAAAACAGGCCATAAGTAACATTCAGGTCTTTGCCATTCGTTTTGTCATAATAAAGAAGTAAAAAAAGTAGGTATATAAACTGATATTTACGGTGACATAAAAATAAGTACACAAGTTAAAATTAAATTTAGTTATACATGAAACTCTGGACAAAGTTGAAAACAATAATTCTCTTCAAGAATTAGCATTTCTGACTGAGTGAGTGCATTCTCGATGTTTTACATTGTACAGAAGCAGTACCTTCTAAACTTTGTTAACTTGCTAGGTCAATGTAATCTGTTTTTATTTACCTCTCTCATCACAAGCATGCCAGCCACATTAATTCACTGTATCCGTTCCACTGAGGAATCCCAAGTTGTTTACCAAATTGTTCCGCAAAACTTCCACCTCGGAATGTCCCAACTTAGGAGTTACATTTGTTTGGATTATACAATGCAACTTAAACTCCAGGTCTACACGGGTTCTCAAAATATTTCCCAAGTTCGCCGAGCTTAGTGAGCCGTTTTCTTTATCTGCGCTTGCACTATGAAAGTTCTCCAGAAGTTTTTCATTTAAATGTTTGTTTGTTTTAATCAGCGTCATACTTCTTCAGTCTCAAAGATCAAAACTTTTGTCTATCTCTTAGTTAATGGCGAGTATGAATCCAAATTTGGATAAGTTTTAAAGTTGATCTGGAGTATAATTACTTATAATCTTAGCGAAGTTTTCAATGCGAATTGATAATGTCTGTGTCTTAACTAAGAATTGACCGTCAAAATTCATCAGACAGCCAGAGCAGGTATGTTCCATCCGAAATCACATCATCAATTAAATCAATCAAGTGTAGGTTTAGATAGCACGGATTAGATTTAAAAAGGATAAATTATTGTGTTTCATTGCATGTGCTTACTTTAATCTTCTTTTGATATCTCAGAAGCAAGCCGAGCCTAAGTACTTTGTGTCTACAAATAAAAACTATTTCTATTTATATCGCATGGGTTTTCAAAACCAATAAACTAAGAGCAGTCAACCAATCCACAGGAGAATTGAACCCTCTCTAATGAAATACTAATCCTGCCCTACTTCCCCTCCAATGCACATTTTAAGCTTAAACTCTAAATTTGAATTGAAGCGTTTTAAGGTTTTATAGTTCTCAAATAATATTCATTCAGGTATTCTTCTTTTTTAACTGAAACACGATAAATATTTTTTAAGAAACCTCGATAAAATATTGATGTCCATTGTACATACAATGACTCGCAATACCGGGTTTTCTGTCCAACAAGAACGCTATCTCTCTATAAAGTCCATTATCTTTTGAAAGTAATCAATTCTTTACGCCATACATACATTATGTTTCTAGCGATCTTTAATACTGTGAATAGCATGAAATATCTTATATTTCGTTATAAATTCGAGTAAACAACGTTATTTCCAACAAGAACAGTCACAAACTTCTACTTTGAACGGAACAAACAGAAACAACATGGACAAACAAACTTTTATATCGGTATTATCGGAAACTTGAGTTTAATTAAATGTTTAGCGTCCGTACCTAGATCAAAACTCATTCGGGTCTAAAAGGGCAACATGTTCCGATATTAACAATATCGGCCAACTAAGCTTTTAAACTATTAAAACAAATTAGAAGGGTACGTTTAGTAATGTTAGTACAGTATAAATAATGAATATTTTTTATGGTATCTGGAGAGTTGGAGAGGAAGCTCAAGAAAAATTACTTCAATTTTTGAAGGAAAACCTCAACTGATTCTTTCTTTGTTCTTGTTTCAGACATTGGTGTTCTTTGAATCACTTAAGCTTACTGATTCGCAGGGTTATGAACTTGTATGTATATGTATAGGCGTATGATCGCAAGATCACACTAATATTCACTCACAGCAAAACCGCTTGCTACCGGTCGCCATGAAACGCCACTGAAAAGTCCTATGGACGTGTGGACGTATGCTGATAATGATGACAATAACAAGACTTAGTAATTACTTTACCTAATCTATACAGGGTGTTATTGCAAGGGGGTGCCAAATTTTTGGAGGTGAAAGGGACCATCATGATGAACAACTTTTACTATAGGACCATCGTTCAATTATTAATTTTATTTTCTGCCTGTCCATACATTATTGTCAATGTAGGTGACTGATTTTGTATGGGGAACCTGAAATTTTATTTAAGATTTTGACCATGACCCCATCGTAAAAGTTGTTCATATTGACGGTCTCATTCACCTCCAAAAATTTGGCACCCCCTTGCAATGACACCCTGTATAGGAGTAATTGACCCAAATAAATACAAAGTAAGCAAACACTCTTTGCAGTTCTCACTCATAGCGCGTTAGTAAAATGTTTAAATTAATTAAAAATTAAGCGGCAAAGCCGTGACGATCCGAATAGAGTTTGATTAGATTGACGAAACTTTCATAAAAGTTGGCGTCCGTTGCAAAGCAAACGGTGATTACCGAAAGTTTAATTGAAAAACCAGGAATCTGTGTTGAAGGGAGTTTTTATTTCGTCTCCAGGTTTCCAGGGATTTTGAGATCGGAGAAATTAGCATGCTATTATAAGTTTGACGTTAAATGAGACTCTCTGTAAAGGGGTCTTAGAGTCTTAAAAAATGATTATTTTTCGTAGACTACCTAGTGCAAGTGCACTACTTATTCATCTCTTACTTGCAAGTCTACTTAAGTAAGGTGAAAATCAATCACCACACAAGGGGATAGCTCATGGTATACGTTATTAGTAGATCTCCATATAATTTATGTGACGAGTGAGAACAATAAGAACACTAAAATAGTATCTACAAATAGGTGCTACGAATATAAGATAACTTAACTAATACATAAGTTCACTGATTCGCATCGCAGAAATAAAATAAAAACGCAACTTTTCTTCGAATCCAAAGTCATTCCGACGCCAGTAACAAGAAAGTAACTTTGCGATCCACATGAAAACATCAAAGAACTTCTATGCATATTTAACACTTCGAGTTGCAAAAGTCCTAACTTATTAGCACGTTATTAGTTCTACCGGCTAAAAGCAAAGAGGTAACAATGAGTTTTATTTAAATTTACTTCGTTTGAAGCAACACAGCCTTAATGGAACAAATGAAACCGTGACAGAAGATACAAGAAGCTAACTTTCGTAACGCTTTCCTAAGTTTAGTTGAGACTTGAGACGCTTAGTTATGCAGCTCGCGATAGACTTGGAATATGGTGACTACACGTAACTTTTAACTCGGATAAATGTATTTCGTTTAACCTAACTTTTATGTGTTGTGAAAAACGGTATCTTTAACCTTCCAAGCTGCGTGGCGCTTCATTTGGGGCAAACTAAATTATTTAGGATAAATTATTTATTTTCATTAAATTTTCTTAACTTAGAATAAAAACAGCATGTTCAAATCAGTGGTATCGAGATTAGAGTAAAATCTCATTTAGGAAAAGCCCTCAGGCTAATCGTCAGTTTTGATGAAGTTTAAACAAACAGCTTGTTACTCTTTCGAGTTAAATTTATCCTAATAAACGGTTTCAAATTCAAAATTACAAGGACTACCTACGTCACGCTCTTTTCATCGAGTTGCGTCATATTTTTTGCTTGGCATAGCTACACTTAATAATAACAAGTGACGGACACAAGAATTCCATCCACCGCACTCTACAGTTATTTGTACGTCACAGTCCCTTTTAGTGTATTTAAGCGGTACTGTTTTAGAAATGTATTTGTGATGTCCTTTATTTCCTTAGCTTCTGGATACACTACAAGAGTGCAGCGTAAAGTTGTGGAAAGGCTTCAAGCCCGCAACTTATGCACGTGTCGTGGCTTCGCGACTGCGACGCCTATTTTAATTCGTTTATACGCGTCGTCTCAACTTCTACTGCGCTGCATCTTCAGCCAATATTGAAGTTTCAGAAAGCAAACTGCGCTTTGTGTATGCTTTGAATAGTTCTGTCATATTGTTGGAAAATAAGTAACAATAGAAACTGGTAGCGCGAGCGAAGGCGGAAGTACAATCACGAATATACGCCTAGTGAAATAACAAAATTAATTATAACGATAAAAGAAATATTGTGAGAGTAATTTGGCAACATTGATGAGGTCACGCAGCCTACGCGTTAAAAGATAGCACTTGCAAAATTCAACAGGCTTGTTAATGTGACGGTGGCCGAGTGTTATAGACATACGCCCGGATAGCGTAAGACACGGGGTTCGATTCCTCGTCAGTCACAGAGTCACGGTTGCTTTTTACACGTGCAATACGTTATATTATTAAGCTTGTATAATGACAAAACACACAAGATCTTTAAAAAATATATTTTAAACCACAGTAATAAAGTGTGAATGAATCGAAATAATAATAACTAGTTTCAGAGCAACGCAAAGTATATTTCTTTTGAAGAGTACACGTTCATACTATTGTATATTGAGAAACAAAAAGATACCTTAACATAAATAACAATAGGTACCGCGATAGTAAATCAGAGAGACACGTAACAATTCTAACTAAGGGGCGGGGGGGTCGCCAAGCAACTTAATTTCCCGCTTGCTTGATTCTGCTTCTTTGCTTGGCGACTCTCCTACTCCAAGCATCTGTCCGGTGCTTGGTCTGGCGAATGGTTTAGGGAGTAGCGCAAGTCGCAAAGATCCCCTAAACAAGGCCAGTGGACTATCCTTCCCGAGGTTGCCGCCCGTTATTGGCCAAGTGCCCTAAGCAATTGGCATAACAAAAACCTCTGGCCGCCTTCCCCTTTAAATCCCCTCCTAATATCCATCCTACACCCTACCCAACCCCGCATAGCCGAACCAGTGGCGGCGCATATCCACTATCTAGGTTTACGCAGCCTTGGGGAATCAAATACCCCCTAAAAGTCCGTACCACACTCACCACGGGCAGGTAGTGTGTGTCATCCTCTTCGCCCAACAAAAAAAACAGATGTCGGCACAAGAAAACAAGAAACTACCCCAGGAGGGTACCACGCATAGTGGAGAATCCCTCACCGAGCCCAACTCGGTCTGTCCCACGTATTCTGGGGGGGACAACTTGTGCTCAGAACCAGGCCCAAGCCTGGATCTGTCAGGCCTCGCAGAGGCCATACCCACGCTAGAAGCCACCAACACCACAACGGTGTCAGAGTGGACAGTCATCGCCCATAGGCGTCGACCAAACCCCAACAATCAAGGACAGAGGGGACACCCACAACGCAGTCGCCCCACGGGGCGCGCGAGTGGGGAGGCCCAACAGTCCGAAACCCAAACAAGCAACCAAAGACCAAGAGGCCACCCTGTACGCAGTCGCCCTACGGGGCGCGCGAGAAGGGGGGCCCATTCATCTGATACGCCAACCACTAACAAAGGGCTCGCCAGCCGACCAGAACGTAGTCGCCCTGCAGGGTGCGCGAGAAGGGAGGCGCAACAACCCACAACATCACACACACACAACGATGGACTGCCAAGCCAACCGGAACGCAGTCGCCCCTCGGGGCGCGCGGAAAGGGAGGCGCAACAGCCCGAATTAAGAACACCGGAAGTGACACCGGCCGCGGCAGCAGAAACGCAGCGCGAACCTGTGCCGTCCACCTCTACAGGGGTGACCTCAGTAGTGGCGGCGCGGCAGGGAAAGGACTCACCTCCGCCATCACCAGAACCACCCAACAAGCCAAAGTGGAGACGCAAACCGAGAGGGCGCCGCGGTCGCAGGTTCGTAGAGGCGGCTCCCACTGCTCCGGTAGAGGAGCAACCTGGGGCCGGGGGTGGCCCGGACGAGCGTGCTTCTTCGAAGCGAGCTCGGTTGGACGACACCCGGTCTCCCAGAGGAGAGGCCAAACGACCTAAAACCGACACAAGGCAGAGGCGGACGGTGAGCTACGCAGACGCGAGCCAGTCGCATCTGAGGGTAGCGATCATTACCGTCCCGCCACGTGACCTCTCGCAGGAGCAGGCAGACCAGCTCAGGGAGACTATCGATGATAGGATCCTACAAGCGGTACTGTCCCCACCATCTCCCAGTGCACAGGCTCCATCTTTCCGTGGGCGCCCGTTCCTTATGGATGGGGTGCTCGCGATGTGGTGTGAGGACGAGAATGCACTAACTTGGCTTGAGAGGGAAACAAGTCGCATGACCTCACCCATACCCGGAACCGCACTGGCTGTCATCAGACAGTCAGATTTAAAAAAGAGGCTGAAAGCAGGCCTCTTGATTCACACCCGGATCACTGACTCCAAAACACTGCATAAAGTCCTTTGTGCCCAGAACCCCTGGTACAAAGTTGACTCATGGCAGTGTTATGATATGTCAGTGACCGACCAACCTGGTGCGGTAGACTCAAGGGAGAAGGTGGTTCACCTAATCCTAGGTATACCGGAGGACCAAAGGCAAACCATTATGGACAGAGACCGCCGTGTAGCCCACATGACAGGAAGTGGGTATATCCACTTCTTTACAACAGAAGATGTGACCACGGCCGAACCCAACCCAGCGGCGGTGAGCGAGATGACGGCTACTCCAGGACCATCCACCTCAGCTCCCCAGCCGGGTCCGAGGAGGATGGAAGCCAGCTCGCCTCTGATGTGTGAGGAGGAGATAAGCGATGAGGATGGCGTGTTACGCAGTCCCGACGCTAGCTCCTAGCTCTCTAAACGTAATCCAAACCAACCTCCAGCACAAGCAGATTGCGGCGGCCACTCTACGCAGAGTGCTGGAGGGAGACAACAAGACCGTCGCACTGATCCAGGAACCCTGGATCAGAAACAACAAAATCTGCGGTCTGAACAACATTAGTGGTAAGTTACTTATACAAATACCGGTAGAAAAGCCTAGAACCTGCATTGTTATGCCCAAAACCATTAATGCTAGCCTAATTAACCAATTCTGTTCTAGAGACCTTACAGCTGTTAAGATTAACTCGGCAGAAGACCAAACAACACTGGTGATGGCTTCAGTGTACATGCCAAGCGAGGACGACATTCCTGCAAAAGAACTAGTCGAACTGGTACAGCACTGTGAAGCCAACAAATGGGAAATCATCATAGCTGCAGACTGTAACGCTCACCATCCTTTGTGGGGAAGTATGGACACTAACAAAAGAGGTGAGCAACTAACTGAATATCTACTCCAGACTAATCTGACCATTTTAAATCGAGGCACAGAACCTACGTTCGTAACTTCAAGATGCCAAACTACCATAGACATAACTCTAGCAACGCACAAGGCGGCAGACCTCGTTGGAGGATGGCATGTGTCAAACGAGCCATCCTTCGCGGATCACAGACGAATCTGCTTCCAAATACATATAAAACCACCAGACCCTATTCCATATCGTAACCCCCGTAAGACAGACACAACTAAATATGAACATATATTAACTAAAAAGCTAAGTGAATTTGAACCAGCCGATGTCACTCTTAGCGTAGATAACATAGAAACAAATGTACAGTCCCTAACTGCTGCCTTAACAAGCAGTTATGAAAAAGCCTGTCCAACCGTCACATCCAAAAACTCAGACAAAAGTCACTGGTGGGGGCCAGAACTTGAACGGCTGAGGAAGGCACTTAGGACACTATTCAACCGAGCTAAAAACACCAGGACCGCTGAGGACTGGGACAAATATAAAACCGCACAGAAACACTACAAAAAACGCATCAGGTTCCGGAGAACGGAATCCTGGCACAAGTTTTGTAGCAGTATAGACTCAATGAACCAAGCCGCGAGAGTAAAGAAAATTCTATCTAAAGGGGACCTCAATCTTTTAGGATCTCTCAAAAAAGAAGACGGCACCTACACGAACACAGACCACGAAACCAGCAAAGTTCTGCTGGAAACCCACTTTCCTGGCTGTCAAATTGTGTCAGATTCCGAATGGCAAGACGAACATTACAAAGAACCAACAACACAAGATTGGGAAACCGCAAGTAGGATCGTAACGATGGATAGAATAGGCTGGGCTCTTAGAAGCTTCCACCCATTCAAATCCCCCGGGCTAGATGGAATTTTCCCAGCCCTCCTACAGTGGCAATCAAATCAAATCACTAATCATCTATTACACATCTACAGAGCCTGCATAGCGTTTAAATATATACCGAAGAAATGGAGAGAGGCGAAAATAGTCTTCCTGCCCAAACCAGGAAAGGGGGACTACACTCTAGCCAAATCTTTTAGACCAATAAGCCTAACTTCTTTTCTCCTCAAAACGCTAGAAAGACTAGTAGATAGACACCTTAGAGATGATGTGCTAAAAAGCAGATCACTCCACCCGCAACAACACGCCTACAGGAAAGGTAGATCAACAGAGTCGGCACTACACATGGTAGTGCATAGAATAGAATCGGCCATTAACAACAAAGCTTCAACACTTGCCGCTTTCATAGATATAGAAGGGGCATTTGATAAAACTATGCATAACAGCATCAACCACGCCTTACAAAAACTGAAAGTTGAACCAGTCATCAGGAAGTGGATAAATGAACTGGTCAGTAAAAGGTTGGTTCAAATAGTGGTGAACACAATTACCCGCGCGAGGGTCGTTAGAGGATGCCCCCAAGGAGGCATCCTGTCACCAATACTATGGAACATAGTAGTAGACAGCCTCCTGAGGACACTAAATGAGAGAGGATATACTACTGTTGGTTATGCAGATGACCTAGCAATTCTGATAAATGGAAACGCGGAGAATATTCTCTGCGGCATAATGCGCTCTGCTTTTCAGATTGTAGAAAAGTGGTGCAGCGAACACCAGCTGCCAGTTAACCCTAAGAAAACAGAACTCATCCTTTTCACCAACAAAAGGAAGTTACCCAAACTACAACTACCTAAACTCTTCAACACCGAGCTGACACTGTCAACACAAGTGAAATATCTGGGTATCACTCTAGACAGTAAGCTAAACTGGGGGATCCACATCGAGGACAAAATAAAGAAGACCTGTATAACCTTCTATCAGTGTAAAAGGCTCGTTGGTAAAAAATGGGGTCTCAATCCAAAGATTACACTTTGGTTATACACTTCGGTTATCAGGCCTTCCCTTACCTACGGATCAGTTATTTGGTGGCCAAGAACACAACTATCCACGATCAAATCAAAACTCCAAAGCCTGCAACGCCTAGCAAGCGTAGCAGCCACAGGATGTATGAGAACCACTCCATCAGCCGCCCTTGAGTTTCTACTCAACCTAAGGCCACTTGACCTGGTCATACAAGAAGAAGCCAAGGCAGCTGCCTTAAGATTAAGAGCAAACGGGCTATGGAAGCAAAACGCCGTAACTACACACTCTAGAATCTTGCAGGATACCCTGAAGGAAATACCTATTCTAGATGCACCCATGGACAGAATACCATGTCACCATGTCTTCGATAGAGATTATAGTATCCAGCTTACGGAAGAATCGAAAGACAGCTCTGGCGTAAACGAAGTTAGGATATACACCGACGGATCTAAGACCTCACAAGGTACAGGAGCCGGCGTGTTCTCGAATGACCTAAACATTAAAATATCAACCACTCTGGACAAACTTAACACGATCTTCCAAGCGGAATGCATTGGAATCACCAAGGCAGCACAGGCGGTCGCAATCAGAGATGTCAGAGACATAAATATTAAAATTGTTTCAGACAGTGCGTCCGTACTTCAAGCTCTTCAAAACAACACTATAACCTCTGTCCTAATACTGGAATGCCACAACGCACTCCAATCCATAGCAAGGACAAACAATGTAACCCTACAATGGATCAAAGGACACAGCAACTCACTTGGCAACGACGCAGCTGATGAACTAGCCAAAAGGGGCTCCGCAACAAAAGTATATGGCCCGGAACCATTACTACCAATACCGCCGGCCCAAATAAAAACATGGCTACGAGCAAAGACGGAAAAAATCCACCTATCAGAATGGATAAGCAGTGAAAGATGCAGGCAAACAAAGAATGCAGTTCCGGTGGCATCAAAAAAGTTCGCCCGCAAGCTCACTAGACTGACGAGAGACAAACTGCGTACGGTAATAGGAACTATAACAGGCCATTGTCTCCTAAACAAGCACCTGTTCACCATAGGTGTGACAGACAGCCCTCTGTGCAGAGGCTGCATGGAGGAAGAGGAAACACCACAGCATGTGCTCATAGAGTGTACAAGCGTGGCAGAACAACGGGCAGACATTCTTAAATCCCCAGCATCACTCCAAGAGGCCTGTGGCAGCTTTGGAAGGCTGCTAGCCTTCTGGGAGAGCCTGGGATGGTTGGAATAGATTAGGAGAGGAACGCACAATGGCCCAATTAAGCGGCTAAGTGCGGAAAACGCCCAGAAAAACTAACTAACTAACTAACTAACAATTCTAATTTCTTTTCCAAATGAATGAGAGTTGTAGCGAATTTTCTTCAAAATATAATTATTTATTAGGAACTGATGTGTGCTCATAAGAACATCACGTTGCGACTTTAAAGAAAGGATCAAAATCAATACGCGAGGATCATCTTGCGGGGAACCGCTTAGTAGTCAAATATTTTTAAAATGTGAATTTGAAGCCTAATCAAACCGCATACAAGTTCTTGTCGACCCTGGTAAATTTTTGACCACTTTCATTATTTGAGTGGAAAATATTTCCAAGCCGTGACAACATTGTTCAAATTTCATTAGCCATCCAACGGTATATTGTTGTTTTATCTCACTAATTAGGTGTTTCGTAAAACTCTGCGTCAGTGAGCAGCCAGGCCAATCGTCAGG
Organism: Pyrausta aurata; assembly: GCA_963584085.1. NCBI lineage: Eukaryota > Metazoa > Arthropoda > Insecta > Lepidoptera > Crambidae > Pyrausta > Pyrausta aurata. Next base: position 7,055,805 of record OY757268.1, read on the forward strand.
CCAAGTTCTTGTCGACCCTGGTAAATTTTTGACCACTTTCATTATTTGAGTGGAAAATATTTCCAAGCCGTGACAACATTGTTCAAATTTCATTAGCCATCCAACGGTATATTGTTGTTTTATCTCACTAATTAGGTGTTTCGTAAAACTCTGCGTCAGTGAGCAGCCAGGCCAAGTCGTCATCTCTGAACTTGAAACTTTGTTACGGTTTTAATAAATAAATTAAAATTATCAACAAAATATTAGATTTTCCAGATGTATATTGATTAACTTGACTCGTAGACTTAAGTCGCCGAACGGATTTGATTTTTTTAATATAGCCATTTCTCTGCATTAGTTTTCACCTTAAATTAAATCATAGCTAAATTTTATATCGATTTTGCTTAAAAGTATGTTGCAGAATATAAACTATTCTTATAAACCTGGTATCCTAATCAAATAACAGGATCACTAAGTGAGTTAGTTCTATAAATTGCACTTGTAAAAAGACAACTGTGAACCTGTGACAGACGAGGAATTGAACCCCGTGTCTTACGCAATCCGGTCGTATGCCTATACCACTCGGCCACCACACATATTTGATGTTAGTTCACCAATTTGCAACTACGGTGTGAAGCTATTTTCTCCGGATTCGCAGTAGTGCGAGAAAGCTAATCGTGACGTCACAATATGGAGTCCCAGAACAATATTATCAAAGTTAATTGAACTACAAAACCACATTTGAACCGCAAGAGAGCTGCACTATGTAATACGTAGCTCTTTCAATAGATTACTTGAGCGAGCAATACGATTAACCCGGTTCATTAAACGCCGGCATCTAGTTAAATTCTTTGCTGTCCCACTTTTTTTAAACATAGAGTAGGTAGGTACAAGTACTTATTTTCAACTTAACTTATGCAACCCTTGATTGATTACTGATATCTAAATCGTTTTTCAGGGACTTTTGATAATTGGTGTAATCTTCGATTGCATTAAGTAGGTACGTTTATTGAATCCCTAACAGCAAACCAATAAAAAGTAAAAAACAATAATAGATAAAAAGGATTTAAGAACAACGTTTAAAACGATTACAAATTCGTACAAACACGGGCATAATGAGTAGCTCCTAAATGAGGTTAAAGTCACCTCCAGATACAATCAGCTATCCTCAGTATAATGTCACCTTTGTCCCCTAATCTCCATAGCTAATTACTCCAACCCTATCATAACTCCTAAATTTTATTTTCGCCTCATAAAATTTCGGGCCTCGAGTTAATTTGCATGTCTTAAGCATACATAATACGCTGCCTATTTTAAATTGTCGTTATTTGGAGCTTAAGAGGTAATTTGTTATTAAAGTTGGCTTTTAATAAAATAAATTTCAGTTTTCATTAAAATTTTTCCTGTCTTAATTTAAAAATGGTCGAACAAAGAATTACCAAAGGACCTATTAAATCACTCAATCAATTGAAAGTCTCTTTAAGTATAGATGAGTTGTCTTATTTGAGTTACCTTTAATTAAATCATTTTGCAGTGTTGATATCAGCTGTTTTTTTAATTGAACTTTAATCAGACCAAATCACTCGTTACACTGATGCGAGTGATTCAGCCTCTGACTACGATAGTCAAGATAAACATTATGTCGACCATATTTTTACTTTTACCACTAGTCTATTTGGTTCGCAATTCTAAAACTAAAACTAAAAGAGATCTTACAGAACAACTTCACATGCTAGCGGCTTTGCACGGTTACCCATCCATTTGTCTTACTTTGCGTTACCATATCCAAAACACAACATCTGAGGTATTACAACAGAAATTCAATCAACACCAGTCATATCAAGTTACGTCATGTCACCAGTTATTTGACGAGATATGAATTTGTTATACAACTATAGGCGGTGCCTTTGTGTGGAAGTTGCGTGCCAGCAAGTGTAGATTTCCCCTGAGCTCATAATGAAAGTACCCACTTCGAGAACTAAGAAGTTATGTCCCGCGATAGCTAACTTTTTCAGAAAATAGATTACGATATCGTACTTTGCTTAAGATGAGAGCTCTTATTCTTAAAATATAGTTATTGGGTCGACGAGGTGGTTTTTTGAATCGCTTTCATCGACATTTATGATAATCGGGAGAAGGCGAAGTGTTCTTTACATTCATATATTATTACGAAAGTGATTTCTAACTCCTTTAAGCGCGATTAGACTTTACATCTGTTCCAAATTCAATGCCTAAGTTATTATCACAGCCCTGGCTTCTGGTATGCACAACAGTCAGATGAAAATTTCAAATTATATTTTACTAACAGAATACAAAAAAACAAGCTGTATACAACTACAGCTACAGAAAGTAAGTACAGCAGCTTCTTCAAATCTTCTTCTTTAATTTATGTATAATTTGTATATTAATCAGTCAGGTATCAAACGAATGCCGAGAGTCGCATAACAATGGAATTCTTATTGTGTCTCGTTTACACATACTTGACGAGTTAAACTAATGAAGTTTGACTATGATTGTTTTAATTTTTGTGAGTTTTATGGTATTAGCGATGTTTTCTTATTTTATTTTATTTTTAATTTAAAACTTTTTGTGAAGTAAGTAAGTTTTTCTTCGGCATTGGAGGGTATCGGATCCACGCTATTAGATATTCTCTGTCACTGTGTCACAGCAATATGGAAATGAGAATATAGGCAAAAGGTATGTCGTTTATAAATATACTTTACACATATACAAATACTTGTCGCAGCTAGCAACACTAAACGGAACGCCAGCGCGCCCTCTAGCGGTGTTTCACGTCAAACAAGGTTTTGGCGCGCTCGGCAGAGTCGTGGCGGTCAGCGACGCTTCATCGGAGCTCACTTTCGGTCGAGTCGTCGTGCTGTGAGGATCTACGTCACGGAACTGCCCTGCGTCACGTTTAGTGTACCTAGTGCCTACCTAAAATTAGAATCAATAACTGCTGTTTGTGAAGTGTGTAATAAAGTTTGATTAATCATCACGACTATCTATTTGCACGATCGCCTATTTTGCCCACATGATGTCTGATGGTTCGGTTAGAAAATCCGTGACGATCCTACATCAGAAGCGGGATTCGCCGTAACGCCCCACGTGAAAAGAAAGTGGATACATCAAGGGACAGTGCGAAAATCAAACGCGTGCAACCGAAAACGACTCGAGTGACGAAAGTACCGGCCAAGTGTGTATCGAACTCGCGTACAATGGAGAATAATCGTGATTGTGTTCCGTTGCATTTGCTGGAATGACATGGACCCTCTTTCAAGGAGCATTTTTAGTCAAGTGCGTCAGCAGTGAATAGCTAAAGAAGAAACAAGAAGCTTTAAGTGAAGTGATTTCACCAGAAGATACCTAACTCGACCCAGTGTTGCAGCCTGCCTTAAAATCTGACCTAGTCGTCTACTTCTACGGTTGCGGACCAAGTCCAGTTGTCCGGAGCGGAGCGGGAAAGAAGCGAGCCTGCAGCACTTGTCGTGGAGCCAGCCAGGCAGAAGAGCGTCGATGTGTGCGTCGTCAACGCACTGCTGGATCTTTATGTTATATCCGGTGAGCAGTTTTCATTTTATTGTTACTTGGTGACTAAAAGTTCATTGGTTAGTTGAAAGGTCAATTGCAACTAGATTTCACGAAATTTCATTGATTCCAATTTGCAATTTATGTTAACCGGTAAAGTGGATAGCATACGTTTTGAAATTATTTTGAACGTTTTGCCTTATTTATTACTGCCTGCTTAAAAAAAAGGTCGTCCTTTGACTCCCGGTCTAGTCGTTAATATGTCATCAAGTAAGTTAAGATTTTTTAAAGTTCTTGTAATGCATTGCAAATCACAGTATTGATATCAGTTTCAATGATGCCGATATCTCTCATAATTTAAAGCCTTTATTTACTACCTGATATTTTAACAATGTTTACTAACGGTGTAGATAGCGAATAGTGAAGTAGAAAAGGACATTGACCACTATTGGAACCTAACGATTGACTAAATTTTGGTGTAATGTCGTCAGTCGGAATTAGTCGTTTAGTCGTTGTAGCGATACTGTGAGCCTCAATGCGTTGTAGCGACGCTGTTTAGTGAGTCAAGTCAAGTCGTTGGTGCGACTGTGAGTGCTTTTTTTAGTGATAGGTACCCTTTCTTTTGTTATGGCAAATAACTAGACTGAGACTAATGTCTTTGTGATGAACGTTGATGTATCCGATGTGTAAACTAATGCCACCTTAAGATTTAACAATTGTGCTATTTAGGTCAGGAATGACCGAGCGAAAACCTGTTTACTGTGCGATGCTGTATGTCTTTTCAGGTAATCCGGTATCGGGAGAAGGAGAAGAGACTTCGACCAGGTGAAGGTGAACACTGTCTCAGTTGGATTGACAGCCGTGGATCAAATCGTGCGAATGAGTTTCATGGCGTGCGATACGCGGGCAGTTCTGTCAACGATGTTTTCATCGACGTCGCAAATCAAGTGGCAAACTCGGACACCAGCAAGCGGGGAAACCAACATCGCCGACTACTACGAGCGTCCATCAAAACCAGAAACTCGGCGGCAGCATTTGTGGCGCACGCGGCTACATCGCCAGCCGCTGCGGCGCCGGCGGGTTCGCACTGCGGGCCTCGGCGGAGAAACGAGTCAACGTGTGTGAGATGGCATCCCCGTCCGGATCATTAAATCATTTGGTGAGCATTGTCCTTTTTGATTCTAGTGTCCAATGTTCGTTTTAAAGAAAGCGTAGATAGTAAATTTCAAGGCAAACTTTTTAATTGGGTAATTTCTTTAGTTGCTATTGGTGGTAAAAATGTGAATAGTAGGTCTGTGTAAGGTAGAAATAATTAATTTCGCGATCGAGAATATGTTCCACGTTTTACCCGATGCTTTGTTACGTAATTCGCGTAGTGAAATTTTAAATGGTCGTGATATTTTAAAGAACGGGTTTGTTATAATGTTGCGTGACTGCGGATGAATTCACGAGTACCTACATTTACGAAAAATTTTGTAAACTCGAGTGAATTGACGGATTAGTGTGCGTCTGCGAATAATTTTGGTAATATCGATACTGATGTTTATGCGGATTGGTTAGTGTGTTCGTGAATATTTAAAAAACAATACTATGACTTTTTAATAACTGTTTTGACTATCCCTAGTGTGAATAATGTCGAGTTTTAGATTAGATTAGTGGGCCTTAGCCGTACGATACAAAGACGTGCTTTTCGAAGTTATGTGACTTCAAAGATTGTAGTTAAAATATCTGCCTCCATCTTTTACTACAGGCTCGTGTTAGTGAAATGCCAGAGGGCCAAGTACCGATTGAGATTGTGTTGGTAGTAATGAGATAAATGATGATGCTGAATCTAGTTGATGCACAGGTTCACGATTCGATGGATCGGAGACTGTACCAGAATGTCGTAGCCGTAGCCTAGTAGAAATCGGTGTCTGCTCTTTATGAGTAGTCCGTGGGTAGGCGGTGGGCGGCAGTTCTGGGTGGTGCAGTCGGATCTTGCCTTGTAGCGAAGATCATAGAATCAAAGGTAGACTGTGGCTTCCCGTGGGGAAGAATGGTTACTGATGATTGTGTTTGAGCTATTGTGATAGCTGGTGATCGCGAATGTGCAACCTGGTGCTTAAAAATGGATGGTTTTAATGTGGTTTTTAATCTTAATGAATCTCAATGGTGCTTGGACTTGGTGGTTTAGCTTCTGTAAAAACTTCTAAAGCTATCTGATTTGACTCTTTATGACATTAAGTTACATTTGAGAAGTTAATATGACAATACCGAATGTTTTATTCTTGGGAGGAAATATTTGGGGTCAAAAGCAGGATTGGCCGAACGGAAACTGTGCTGGTTTTTCTTCTTGTTACAGATTAACACACGAGGACGTGTGTCTCTCAGGATGGCCGTGTCGCAGCTAGCAACACTAAACGGAACGCCAGCGCGCCCTCTAGCGGTGTTTCACGTCAAACAAGGTTTTGGCGCGCTCGGCAGAGTCGTGGCGGTCAGCGACGCTTCATCGGAGCTCACTTTCGGTCGAGTCGTCGTGCTGTGAGGATCTACGTCACGGAACTGCCCTGCGTCACGTTTAGTGTACCTAGTGCCTACCTAAAATTAGAATCAATAACTGCTGTTTGTGAAGTGTGTAATAAAGTTTGATTAATCATCACGACTATCTATTTGCACGATCGCCTATTTTGCCCACATGATGTCTGATGGTTCGGTTAGAAAATCCGTGACGATCCTACATACTTATATGAAAGTCGTGTTAGTTACACCACTTATAATTTGAGAACGGGTTACTTGACCGATATTCATGATTTTTACTTTGTTGGATCCGTCGACGTCCCGAATAGGACATAGGGGTGGAAACAAAGGCTTGTATAACTGATTACGGAGTCATCAGAGAGAAAGAGTTGATTTAATTTTAAAGATGACCTGTATCTTTAAATTAAACAAAAAAACTCTAGCACACAAGGTAATCGACTAGTCTAAACTACAAACTGCATAAAACTGACAACTACACTTAAGGTTCCTTGTATTGCTTTGACTTTTATGCTTAGTGCACGCTATAAAGCTGTGAAATATATTATCTTTAGGACGGCGAGAAATGAGCTTTGGAATGCTTTGTTCCACGTTTATAGCTTGTATCTTATCTCAATGTATAAAGTTGGTATATGTTTTGTTGGAAAAGGCCTTAAGGAAAAAAGGGGAAAGTTATGGAATCAGTGTTCATAATTCTTTCATAAGTTACATTTGTTTTTTTTGCAGCATACATAAATCATGCAAACTTTCAGGTGTACACCTTATCTGAAACTACAAAATAACACGCTTTACTATTAATCATAGAAGATTTAATATAAATCCCTTTCAATAATTATTTGAAACTTAATGACATTTCAGACTAAACTATTTACAAGCCAAAGTAAACTTATAACCCGCAATTAATTTTCAGGTCTTAGAAATAAGCGTTTGTCACAGAAACATCCAATAATTGCAATCTAAAAACAAAGTTTATAGCCCGGGCTCACTGCATAAGTAATGATCAAAATACGTCAAGTTTTGAAAGGCTTTTCTGAAAATACTTATTCAACCTTTGATAAGTATTTCGGTGAACGCATTAGTATTATCCCAATTCAACTATTAGTTACACTTAAAAGGTTTTGACGAAAATATGAACCGAAGCAATTTCTCAAGACGCATATTTATCTAAATAGATTAAATTTGAAACTTTCATTTTGAATTCAATGTAAGCTTTTAGTTAAATTATTAAATGAGTTTGGTGGAAAGCATTTAGTTTTGACAATTTCATTTTTGCGTTACATTTTCAAGAGGTGCTATTATTGACATGAAAAGGCCAGAAAGTACTATTAAAAGGTTTAAAGGAGACATTTTTTTCTTGTATGGAGGATGGGCCCACCCATAAATTGTGACGTCTAGTAATGAAACATATATTAAATTGTTACTTATAATGTCTTAAAAAACATTAACAATATTAGTTTTTCGTTATCTAACGGGAATATTTAAAAATTTATCAAAACTTAAATCCACACACGTACCAGTTAACGCACATTTTCAGTCGTTTCTGAAAATCACAGTTACACAACAACGGTTTAGTGGAATGGGGGCCGTACTTGATGCTTTTTGCTTCTATTTTTCGTTAAAAATCCGGAGAAAACTAACACTCAATTCAAAACAAACCAAAACAATCGGAAGATGACGTAAAGCCAAACGTCAAACGGAAAGTGTGACTAATGACACTCCGGCCATTCCTGTCAATGTCAGTGATAAATGTCAGAGTTGCTATCCGTTCCACGGCTTTACTAGATAATCATTTTATGCAAAAATCGTAAAAAAGCAATTAAAATATTTTATTCGGAGATTCCAATTGTTAAAAATGAATAAAAGTAGAAAAAACGTGATCTAAACAAAATCACGTACTTGTTTTTATATTGACCAGCCCGTCGTTCCTTTACACGTATTTGTAAAGGAGGAATGGCGTGATGCAAAGCAGTCAACACAACGCATCTTTTAGTTCGATTTTATTATTCCGGTTTCATTTAAACGTTATCTTTCGTCTAATTGTCTAAAAAAATAAGTTATTAATTTAGGGTGCAATGTCATTATTAGACGCTACAAGTTGCTACTGGGCCCAAAAAAAAATGTCTCCTTTCAAATTCGAATCACTACGCGTCCCTTAGTGCGCTTTCACATTTAGGCGACTTTAGCAGCGCGGCAGCAGCGCGACTTACGCGCGACAGTCGCGCTGCCGATAATGTCATACTATACACGGCAGCGCGGCAACAGCGCCGCAGCGGCGCGTAAGTCGCGCGGGTCCGTCCCTCTATACCCATTGCAGTGGTAATATGATCCCCGTATTAGCACTGCAAATGGGTAATGGGTGTAGTGGGAACGACCCAGTCACGCGACATACGCGCTGCTAATGTAAAGGCATCGTTGGCTATAAGGGAAAATATAGTAACAATATATTGGTTAGTAGATTTTAGAGGTATAAATAAATTTGACTTTGTATATTTATTGAATTATTGTTGATGAGTAAGTTGTGTAATAAGCTATTATTAGGTCACACAGAAAAAGTTTACAAAAAAGCTAGCCGTATCTGTGTTACGATGTACACATACTTATAAAAGTATGCATTGTTTATTGTTCTAAAGTAAATTGTACCCTCATCACCTTTCTGAAGTTTCGAACAAGTTAACATTCGCCTAAGACCCTAAGTCAACTTTCCATATAGGTTGAGATGTACTAGGTATACGTAATCTATTGATAACATTACAGACCCAGTTTCCTATAAGTTGTTTAGTTATGAAACAACAAATTTACTGAAGTTATATAAAACATCTGAATACAAAAGAATCAGTGAAATTGGCTAGAACAAGTGATTGTAGTAGCTTTTTTGTAAACATGAAGACATGTAAATATTTTCATTATTTGTGCTTCTAAATTGTGTTTTGGTTCTGATGATACTAAATTAGGATCTACTTTCTTTTGAAGTATTAATTATCAGAATTTATTTCTTAAACTTTGGTACAGTGAATGTAAGTCTTTTTTGTTTTCCAAGTTTTCCAGTTCTAAATCGAGATTTATGTAACAAGTGTTGAGCCACGTCATGTTATCGAAATAAGAGCTAAAATTAAAAATTGTATTTTACATACCTACACACTTAGTAACAAAATGATTCTGTGTAATTATACATTCCACACGATTGGATTCAATTAATTATTTCCACATAATGATTTTGGTTCAGCCTAATTAATTTGACAACAATTAGGAATATTTGTGGAAATGTCATTGTAACCATGGCTGTTTCTTGACTAAAGGTTGAGGCAGATCTAACCACTAGTAAAGGGAACATCACCGTATTACCTCGAGGCGTTTAGTATTATTTGTATGAAACTCCATAACTCCGGACTAAAATGCATACCTTTCAAATTGACAGCATTTCATTTTTATAAAGGTATGAAACTTCGAAAACCGTTTTGAGGCTGCGATTCTTACCCCATGGTAATAAATATTACTCCAAACATTTTCACATACGTTACTAAGTACCTACACGTATCCTTAGTAGAATTTAACATTAGATGAAGCCATCGCCATGCCATAGAATATGAGTAGGATCCCTCATAAATAGCTCGTATTAGGTTGATACAAACTCTCGTAGGTTTTGTTAATTCAATTCGATTTCAAAAAACTATTCAGGGAGTGGCCGCTATTAGAAACAAAAATTAAAATAAAGGCACTTTTAGTAGCTTACCAATAGTCGATCTTAAATGATTTTTAATTGAGAATAAAAAATAAATTAATTGTTTTTAACAAAATAAATCGAACCTGCAATGTATTGCTAATTATACCTACAATAGTATAATTATTATTTTATATCTCTGAGTCAAAGCATTTTATACAAGGTAACTACGTAGGCTCCCATTTTACAGACCACTCGCCGTATAACATAGCTGACGTGGAAAATTGTTTTGTTTCTTTTTTAAATCTAGAATGGATTATGTTTAGATTTGACTCCATAAATGTATTGAATACGTTCAATGAAGCATGTATGTATATCCTTTCGGGCATTAAATAAACCTACATTAATAACTCAGACTACAGAAAACATGAGGCATTGTTAGAAAACAAGCAAGAAAAATGTAACGTTAATACCGTCGACTCGGCATACTAAAAAGAAAAAGAAAAAAAACATGCCCGCAAACTACGCGTGCATAATTTGTCTAAAAATCTTTGGAGCTTTTCTAGTTAAGCCGAAAATAAAATTGAGATGAAACGGAAGATACCCGCGGTTGAGTCAAGTGGGCCATATAGGCTTTGAAATATAGCCGGCTCGCCTTAGATCCTTTTAGGAGGCTCATAGAGACGGTGCGTTAAAACGAAGTAAGATTTTAAACGTGGCTAGCTTTTAATATAAGAGAGCTGTTTGTATTGACCTTTACTGATAACTTTTTTTTTATAAAATCAATCTACTTTACATGTTTTTAGACTAAAGTGGGTGGAGAAATGCAGCGGCTTGTAAATAGCCGTCCACATGCAGGGAACTTAATTATGTAGGGAAGTAGGGAAAAGAAAGAGATTTGATGAGAATGAGAAAATTAAAGAAGACAACAGGACTAGATAGCAAGGAATAATTCCTTATACTACAACTGGAAACTGAATGGCCCACTTACCTCTAAAATCAGTTCCAGAGTCGTCGTCTCCTCGCCTCAGCAACAATTGCTAGGCGGAACCACTGATGGTCTCGGCGAATGTCCCAAGTATCAAGTTAATCACTATGTACTATGTTTGAGACACAAATTCACTCTCAGCAAAGATATTATAATAAGAAGAATATAATAGCAGCAATTGCAAAATCAATCTTTTCTATACTGACAAGACATGTCATTAGTAGAGCTTGTCTATGCCGGGCGCCTAAGGAGGTGGCATTCTGCTGGGCTTGCTGGATCAGACGAAACCTTCACCAATCGTCGAGGAGTAGGATCCAAGCAATTTCCAGTTAATTTTATAAGGAATTATTTTAAATAGATAGATAAATGTGCTATAATAGCAAGATATTAAAAGGAAGGAAATTAAATAAAGATGTAAGGTGAAGTTGGGGTGTTAGGACACATCACGCCCAACCATACTCCCCGCCTTGGAAGTTCGCAGAACTTACAAAAGGTTGCAGATAAAATGTATAAACTGATTAGTAAAACAGAGAAAAAATGTATCTTTGAATTTCCAATTTTCATTAAACTGTAGATAATTTCAAAGTTATGTTTATTTTAAAAGTAGCTATGACTTTAAAACTTTAATAAAGCGTTAATTAATAATATATTATGGTTTAAGTAACGACGTTTATAACATTATCAGACTCGGGATGCGTTTGATAATCACAAGTAATGGCCATATAAATAAAATACAGTTGTTCTGTCCAATAAGTACGACAGTTCCGACCTCTATTGGACGACCAAACGCGGTCAATTTCTGCATGACTTGCAGCGTATGCAGGAGTTCCAGTAGCCATTTCTGCCAGAACGACTGGACCATGCTATAAAATAATAATTTATGTTCAATTGGATTAATAGGCACGTCAGACAAGACCGCGGCAGGTAGGTACTGCAACGGATCAACTTCAGAAAATGCACAGCACGTACCATACAACGTTCGACAACTGTTAAACCCTCAATGGATTTTAGCTTCGCGTCACCTTTACAATGTGTGAGACGAAGAACAAGCACTATAATGCTTAAAATATTCCCCGAAGAAGAGAACCGAGGAGTAAATTTACGTAAGAAGGACGACTCAATACTTGAGGTCACTTTCAAAATATGTGCCTCAAGTTCTGAGAGTTCCAAGCTACAATTCAAAAGAACAATTAACAGAAAATCAAATAGAAGTAGAAACAAATCGGCCTGTAAATTTGGGCCAGTATGTAAGACGTCATTTAGTAACAACCCTGTATGAGTGGTAGCACTGGCGTCTAGCTCGATTCGCGGCATTGGCTTGTCTAAATGAGCGCCAGCGCGATGAGGAATGTAGTATTCGTCATCAGTCGTATCAGACTGGGTTATTTGAGATAGACACCCTGTATCAATATTCTCGCCAATCACGGTATTAGATTTCTCCTGAAATACAGATGATTTCTTGAATTTAGGCTCTAGATCCATGGAACGCTGTTGTGCAGAAAAGCGAGAATAAGTTAGCTCGCAGAGGTCATCCGAGAAGGGTACGGAATACCTGTCTTCATCTTTTCGAGACACAGTTGACGCGAATAAGTTTTCGCATTCAGTCACTTTTGGACTCAAGTATTGCAGTTTCGGTATTTCATCTAGTTGCCAACATTTGGGAGAGAAATCATTTACAGCCAGTGCCGAAAACGACGAACTAGACATATTCGGAACTTTATTGTTAGGGTAACCACCTATTAGAACAAACCCAAACGCAGTCGATACAGCGGGAGGTGCATTACTACCCGATTCGACCTTGTTACCAAAATAAATATAGGGGAAAAGTTGTGCACCTAGTACAACATCTATATTTCCAGGAATATTCCAATTTAAATCGGCCAACGGCAATCCATCTAAATAGCCTACGTCACCCTTGGTTATATAATGCGTAGATAACTGATCTGTAATACATTCAACGACCAGTGCATGTATAGAGTATTTATTGTGAGAATAAACACGGGACTCAATGTCCAAATTCACGTAGCCTAATATCGGCCTAGACGCGGAACCAATTCCCTTGACAAAAGAATTACTCAAAGGAATGATCATTAAGTTAAGAGCCTTGCAACAATCAACAGTTATTAAATTATTTTGCGAGCCGTTATCAATAAGGCATCGTATTATTTTCCTATTACCATCTTGGCACTTTGCATAAACTTGCGCAGTTGATAATAAGATGGAGGAAATAGGTTTTACTTCGGCACTCAATGTATACGAAGCATCAACCGAGTTAGTGACATCGTTGTGTGACATATCAATGTACGGACTCTTATCAGCCGTACAAGCTTTAGAAATGTAAGCATTCGTATTTATATCAGACTGTCCGGGCGTAATGCACGTCGACGGCTGTTCGGTCTGCGGGGTCTCTGACGCCTCACTGGTCGGTACATGTGACATATTGTTTGTGTAATTATTAGATCCAATAAGTTTACGATCTTCATCAAAATGTAAAAAAGTGTGGTGTTTTCTCTGGCACACGTTGCAGAGATGCGTCGACTTGCAAGACGTAACCGTGTGTGACGAACTCAAGCAATTGACACAACCGTGTTTAGATTTAATGAAATCAAAACGTTCGTGTGGAGATGACAAATTTTTGAACTGAGAGCAAGACGTAATGGCATGGTCAGACTTATTGCAGAAATCACACGATTTCGTCGTTAATGCGATAGATGCATTACTCGCGATGAAAGATTTAGATGTCTGAGGACGAGACAACTGTGGTGCAGCGGACTGCTTACTTGCAATCACGCTCGCGCCACTGCTCGATGTCCGCGTGAAGCTACTGTCCGAACAACGGTGTAAGATTTTAACACGATCCTGTACGAACGACACTAAATCTTGATAGGACGGGATTTCTTTGCCACGAACAGTTAATTCAAAAGCTTGACTTGTTTGGAAATCAATTTTCCGAAATGCGCAATGAAATAATATAAAATCGGACAAATCCTCAATGCCCAACTGCTTCAATGCAGCAACAGATGAAGAAAACATACATATTAACGCATCGAGACTGTTAGCTGAGTTTGAACTAGCTTTGGATTCTAAAATATTATTCAAATAATGCGTGCCCAATGCCCGCTTATCTTGGAATCGCTTCACCAAGCTATCCCAGATGACATTATATGTGTCGCCGGTAGGTACAATACCTGCCGTGACCTTAAGAGCGTCATGTGTTAATTTGCCTACTAGATACTGCACGCGCTGCGAGTCAGTCAGATCATTGTTATTATGAATATTCGATTTAAAACTTTCATAAAATTTTGGCCAATTCTCTGTCTTCCCGTCAAAACTTGGCAATTCAATCGGGGGCAAATGGATTTTAGTAGACGCGTTACGATTCAGTGATTCATTTTGAGATGTACGCGAAGCCTGAATAATATTATTTCGGGTGCGTTTTACTATGAGATACAGATCATCAAAGGCATCCAAAGGCTGGTAATCAGGTTTAAAAGACGAATCTTGAGATAAACGATGATCATTTAACTCATCTATAATAGTTTCGAACTGACTACGCATCTGATCAATCAGTTCGGATCTTGCCATGAAAAATTCATTATTTCTAGAATCAAAACTAGAGATGTTTGCGGAAAGAATGAACAATTCATTCATACGCGAAAATATGCGTTCCTTTTTTGCCGACAGAAGAATAAATTTAGAGTCAAATGTATCCTCTGCGTCTTTGAGTGAATCAATTTCACTAGTTTTAGACATTTTTAAGTAAAATTTACGTTAAAATGACGAAAATACAAAAAAATATTATTTTCGTGAGAAAATATTAATTTCAGTAAAAAATATTGACAACTGCCAAAATAGCGCAATGACGTTAATTCGTTATTACGTTGTTCTGCGAAAATCCAATATTTGTATGTATTTGAAATAGAAATTTGGGAATAAATTAAATTGAAATTAGGATATGATGCTGATGGCATCCGGCTCGAAGGACCAATGGAGAAATGCAGCGGCTTGTAAATAGCCGTCCACATGCAGGGAACTTAATTATGTAGGGAAGTAGGGAAAAGAAAGAGATTTGATGAGAATGAGAAAATTAAAGAAGACAACAGGACTAGATAGCAAGGAATAATTCCTTATACTACAACTGGAAACTGAATGGCCCACTTACCTCTAAAATCAGTTCCAGAGTCGTCGTCTCCTCGCCTCAGCAACAATTGCTAGGCGGAACCACTGATGGTCTCGGCGAATGTCCCAAGTATCAAGTTAATCACTATGTACTATGTTTGAGACACAAATTCACTCTCAGCAAAGATATTATAATAAGAAGAATATAATAGCAGCAATTGCAAAATCAATCTTTTCTATACTGACAAGACATGTCATTAGTAGAGCTTGTCTATGCCGGGCGCCTAAGGAGGTGGCATTCTGCTGGGCTTGCTGGATCAGACGAAACCTTCACCAATCGTCGAGGAGTAGGATCCAAGCAATTTCCAGTTAATTTTATAAGGAATTATTTTAAATAGATAGATAAATGTGCTATAATAGCAAGATATTAAAAGGAAGGAAATTAAATAAAGATGTAAGGTGAAGTTGGGGTGTTAGGACACATCACGCCCAACCAGTGGGTATGAGAAAGAAGTTTTTTATTTTATGTTTCCGTTACAGTAAGCACTTTTGACTTTAACGCTGTAATGAAAATGCAAAATTCGCATATGCTAATTCTCGCTCTAACAAAGCTAGATGTGATTGCATCCTTGTCGGTATCTTTTGTTGGTGTACTATGAAAAGATTGAAAAAGGTAAGTGTTTTCTTTCTCTTCAAAGTGGAGTTCTGCATCATTCATAAGCTTTATATCTTTAAATGCTAAAATTTTCTATAAATGCAAGGCAATAAGCACTTTCATGTTCTATCTATATAATACATCACAAGATGTGTGTTTTGAATTTTCAAAGCATCTCCAGACACTACCTTTGACGTTCGGGAGTTCTATTTTTCAATCACTCACGTCTGTATTCAGAGTGACCTTTGTTCGAAAATCAAAGTCACCCAAAATAATAAGCAAGAGTAGTAACATTTTTTTTAGGACTTCGTACCTAAAGGTTAAAACTTGAACCTATTTCTAAGACATCGTTGTATGTCTGTCCGTCCCATAAAATTAATATTCCTATCGGAATAGAAGAACAAGTAAAAGCTGTCAAACGAAACCGATTTAGGATGACAATAACCAATTTCAGTAAGTTACATACTAATGTTAAACTTAAAATGACTAATAAGTTACTAAACTTAAAATGAGATATCCTTTCGTCCAGGTGATTTATACTTATCTTCCTAGGTAAACTATATTAGTTTACAGCATGATAAACAGTCGACACAAAATATCGAACATGCAGCTTTAGTGTAAAACGAAATATTATTTATTTGCACAAAATATTCGTAAACGTGCATTAAATGTTATTTTGTCTTTACTTTTTACATAACGTTAACGTTTATAGAAAAGAATAAGCAAACTTCGTACTTTAAATTTAAACCGGATTGGCAAATATAAATCGTAAATCGAGAGGCTTCGATTTGGACTAATCTACCTCTTAAATGAGAAGTTGTAAGGGTTATTTTGCTGTAATGAACAATAATCAATCACCGATCAAGTCCCCATGTTTCAGAAGCACATTTTCTCTTAACTATACACAATTTCATTTGAAATTATAAAAAATCACATGAAAGAAATTTTCAGAGAGGCTCTTTGGGGCTCCTAACTGTTTGACAGCCGTCAAAAATGGTTCTGCTGCATCATATCTCGCATCTCTTTTTATCGCGCAGCTTTATCCTACTGACATCTCGCTTTTGTCGTTCTATTCCGAAAGGGTTAATAATTCTATGGTCCGTCCATCCATCCGTCCGTCCGTCCGTTAGTCCATCTGTCGGTTCGTCCATCTGTCTGTCTGTCTGTATATCTCTCTTCTCTGTAGACCTTCTATATAGCTAGACAGTTGAAATTTTTACAATTTGTGCATTTCTGTTGCTGCTATATCAACCAATACTAAAACGAAATAAAGTCAATATTTAAGGGGGGTCCCATTCAACAAACGCCCCTTTTTGCTGGATATTAATTGTTTACCTGGTACGTACACGCACCATTGATTCGAAATCCTTCGTGTGCGAGTCCGGCTTGAGCGTGACCGTTTTTTTTTAATCACTTCCATGTTGCACTTCAACTGAATTTCATTCGAAAATATAATATTAATTTAAGAAAAATTACACTCCATTACTGACGCGAGTGCTTCAATAATAGTACCCTAGGCGAGCAATGCGAAGCATATCAAAGCATGTAATCTTTTGAGTTGTCAGAAAAAGCTGTTTTAGGGACACTTTCAATTTTCGTGCACGCGTTCCTGTGCTGTATCGCAAATGGAGTTCACTAAACCAAATATCATTCAATATTAGTTTATCCTAAAGTTTACGCTGGGATATTGAATTTGAACAAAGTAAACTACTCAAACGATGTGACACAACAAAATATATTCAACTGTTCACTCTGAGAGTGACGATAGAGTTAAAGTAGTAGATAAATATTATCATGGTATCCATTAAACTAAGTTCACGAGTAGTCATACATCTTATGGCGAAATTGTGTCGAAACGCTCTGTACTTTGTGAAGCCACTTTGCACAGTGATTTTGTTTTATCAAATTTTGAATAGTTTTTTTTCGAAAATTGACGTCATCTCTTTTCCTAAGGGGTGAAACTGTCGCTGCTTCGGGTGAAGTCAATTATTTTGGTCCCTACTATCACTGTGCAAAGCGGCTTGCTTTCATCACAAAGTGCAGCTTTTAGGTCATAATAATATGACGTAGGTATGACTAGTATAGATAGTGCCATCCACGACGGCGCGCCCCTCCACTCGTCCAAATCGTTTATAGTACATGTGTGCAAGCTTTTTCCAACATTTGAATTGAATTTGGAACATCTTAATGACTTAAGAATGACAAGCATACTACAAAAAATACACTCAAAATGAAAGATGCTCCACTTAGATATAATTTCAAGTAGGCATGGTTAGCCACTAGACAAATAATAAACATTAAAAAAATGCACCAGTAACATTTTTACTATTGACGTAAACGAAATACGTAAGAACGTTTTATAAATAACATTTAAAAAATTAAATAATATCTTTATAAGAGAACTATCGGATTTTTCCCTTAGCCTTCTCCGATAAAGTATATCCCGGTAAAGATTATAAGTACCATATGGTATTTTATTTATTTAAAAATGTTTATGGTGTTTAAGTATGTAACCATTATAATTATTTAAGTTAATTTACTGACAGTAGTAATCTACTGTCAGTCTATGGTATAATTACCAGGTTTATTTTTTAGTACAACACACTGGGTTTTCCTTGACATTTTAAAAATAATTAAAGTAGAGCCACTTTCGTGACCAGTCTAAATTTTTGATTAACGGCCGACTCAAAACTGACGCGCGAGTCACCCCCCGCACCCCGCGTCTTCCTCAATCAGAAAAAGAGTGGGGCGCGCCTTCGTGGATGGCACTATCTATAAGATAGGTTTAAATTTTCTGTCGAAATTCGTCGTCGAAATATATTGTTTTACACTTTTTAGACCTTGATTTTTTGCATAACTTGTCAAAATCACATACTGTTCGTTTTTGCTTCGCCCTAGGCCAATAAAATACTCGATTGATGTCTTTATTTTTGTTAAGCTTTCATACAATGAAATATCCAATCAAAACCGCAATCAAATTTTGCATACAAAAGCTAGTATTGCAAGGAATATTAATTAGTCAGATTGAAAAGCTACATCTAGCCACAGGTACTCAAAAGCAAAGTTTAAAATGAAAGCATCTAACATCACACAATTTCAGTTAATATTTAGCGCGAATTCTGTTTATTTCAAACGTTATTCAACCCTAATATTATTTACATGGTATTATTACCTTTTACTAATTAATAACCAGGTGTACCTAAGCCTTACATTAATTGGTATGTCTGGAATAAGATCGCTCTATATTATACGGTGACGGTAAACAACTGTTTTTTAATAAAATGATACTGGATATTAAGCAAAAGTCATCTGTATTTGCTTAACAAACAGAAAAATAAAAAAAGATAAGGCAATAAAAAGTGGAACCTCATTTGGCGTCCATTAAATACAATTCTCAGTCATGCCAGTTTAGGTTAAGACAAAAGCAAATAACTTAGGGGGAGGGCTGGCGAGTATTTATGGCGGCATATTGCGTTATAAAAAGTGATAGCGGTTTCCCAGAGACGCAAACTCGTTTGCGCTTATCACCCCCGGCGTGATAACGCCGTGACCGTAAACGAAAGACGAGATATACTTAAGCTTATCTTATATTGACGAAATACTTCATCATAATATTCAGGCGGCTGTCACGAAGCTCGATAGTCCTTTGTTTATCTTGAGACGCATTTGTCTGTATTCCCCCCGGGAGAAGAAAAGAATCAGAATGAGGCCACGAAATATGTTTAAGACCGAAGACAGGGCGACTGCGCAGCCCAGATTCGACGCGTGCCTGCGACTCTTAATAGGTTACAAGTAGATGGCCTGAAGAAACAACTAGTGTTGTGCTACGAACAACTTACACAAGTATATCTAGATGTCTGTCATAGTCACTATACTACTGTGCTACATTTGTTTTGAACTGTAAAAACTTCTTTCAAAACCTGTGACATACACCACGACTGCTCTTAGCTTTCACATTTAGGCGACTTTAGCAGCGTGACCGTCACGCGGCAGCAGCAACGCAATTTTTATGTATAGGCTCCGCTCCGCTGCTGCCGCGCTGCTGTCGCTCTTATGTGAAGGAGCAGTTAAACCTAAAAGTTGAAATTCGACAGACCCGTAACACTGAGTATAGTTTATCGTTAATGATACCCCGTGACGTTCTGCAGGCAGTAACAATGTACCAAGACTCAAAAGCAGTAACTTGTTGTTCCACTTCCAATTTTTTTCTGACATTTTTCTAATAAGCGCAATAAACACAGAAACAAGCAAAAATTAAACGGTATTTTCAGCCCTACCGTCAGTGTAAATGAAAAAGCGATGCAAAGAGCGATACCCGCTATTTATCAGGGCGATCAACAGTGGCTCTCCTATTGTTGCGAGAGAAAGAATCGCGGCCGCACTAAAAACAGCCAACGCTGTAATTTTGGCTGGCGGTCTGTGAAAAACATTTTAGTCGGTTGTTGTTAATATTGTTTTAATCATGGGAACATGGATGCTCCATCTGAAAAGCAAAATTTTAATATTTAATTAATAAAGAACGTAAGGATTGAATGATTTTCCTTGAAATAATTTAAAAACGCTTATTTACTTCGTTTCGGAACATTAACATAACTTAAAACAAAATGTATTGTTACTGTATAATACAGGCTACAGCCTAACAACACTTATATTTTACTTTATCTACGAGTAATAGGTACTCATATTATAAAGCTTAACAGTTTTTTCGTTTAAGTATGCGCTAAGCTCAGGAACAACTGGACTGATTTGAAAAAATATTTTTGTGATAGATAGCTCATTTATCGGAGAAGTCTATAAAATGACTGTAATTAAGTAATAGGTTTGTAATAATTATGTTGATCACTTAGAGCTTTCGCCATCTAGGTATTACTTAACATGTCATGTCCATTCAGACTATGATTATGATGAGCATAGTGACTCTTCAATTATCGACATACAATTCATTCACAAATAATATTGCACACATGGTGGACTTAATGCCAAAAGCTTTATTTTCCAGCCAACCATAGGTCTGGACCCGTCTGACAACAATATGTAGGTACTTCTTTACTCCTTTATTAACGGCTGCCGAAATTGGTAATAATACTTATGCCTTCGCTTATAAAGCTTTATATTTGTTTTATCCTCCAGCGTATCACGAGATACTACGGTGATTCGAAGTAAAGCCAGCATTTAAGGCCACTTCTCGCTCCGCGAAGTGCAGTAGCGCATAAAACCGCACTATTGCGATCAGGATCTATTGTTTAATCACTCGCGTCAAGATGGCGTGTGATATGAGTTGATTAAAGTCAATTTTTTTAATTAAAATCAAATTAAATCAACGCAGGAGGGATTTTAAAAAAGAGAGCTCAAGTTTGTTAGTACTCAAGTCTACATTTTGCGTGATTTTCGTTGTATTTTTGTTCGTTTTCGAACGATTATCACACGGCATATCCAAGCGAATGATTCAAAAATAGAGCTCTTGGACAGTGACACACGACCGTAAATCCGAATAGTAATAAACACCTAATGGCGGCGGGACCAGAACACGTGATGTGCAAGGTATGTGCAGGACCTAAAATTGTTCTAAAACTAATGCAATACGGTTTATGGGCATGAGATATTTTTGTGGTCAACAAACCTGCTGGAAGTCTCTAATGTTTCGTGGCCAATGTAAGCCAAAGGTAAACTAGTCAATGACCTCTAAGCGCATTCTTCTATAATAGCTGTTTATATGTGGGTATGAATTTAACGCGTATTTTATCACATTAATAAATGTATGATGTGACGATGCAAGATCTTTATTCTTTTTCTTGCCGCGGTCATAATGTTTAACCACATCGGCGGTAGTGGTTTTGCTCTTAGTCTTGGTCTTGTAGATGCAATATCCAGGATATATCCAGAGTTTCTCGGCACACGGAAATAACATCAATCGCGGCTGACGTGACCCGGCTTGAGCTGCCATGACGCAAAGAGCATGTAAATTACGTATCCGGTGTCGTAGAGGTTCTGATTTTAAACTTGCGTTGAGAAATGCACCTTGTGACATACGAGATTCTGTACAATAAAATCTGTTTTAAGTAAATCCTGAAAGTATTTCAAACCTTTGATTCTTTGTGCACTCTGATCATGAAACGATAACTCTCAAATTATGTAAATCATCTCTTAGATAGTTATTCTCTCAGTAGCGAAGCCTTTGCATTGCAATGATATTGCGACAAAGTCATTCCAAAAAGTCATTTAACAATCGTATTTTATGATTTTCGTATGTTTCCTAATGCTTATCTAGAATACTTAAATGGTATTAGACACGTTAATAAGTTATGTTTTATTTTCAGATACCTAGTTTTTTGTTATTGTTTTATTGTGTTATATAATTGGCGGTATTTTGCATCGTATACCTATAATATATTGATTGCCACAACACCTAGGTAATATAAGTGGTGTAACATAGACGCACGCTGACCCTATTGTTTGAATACTATCCAGAGCCGAATTCAAGGGAATGTTTTTGTTGTTTAGTTTTGAATAATAATAATATTTATTTTTTATTTTAATAGTGAAAATGTCATAGATTTCGATGAGCCATCTTTTGTTGTTAATAAAAAAGCTATTCTGAAATAACATTCCCTTGCAAACATTTAAATAATTGTCTTTCGCTTACCGAGCAAATGCATGGTACACGTTCGGCCACTCAGTGATTTAAAGAGTGCTTATTATAAGCCGATGTTAAATCATCAATGGAACTTACAACCACAACAAAATAATAATAATAACAATGCAAAAAAATATAATTTTGATATAGATATTGTGGTCTTGGTTCTGGTGTATTATGTACTTTCTAATTATTACGTGTTGCCGAATGATAGAACTTAATTATAATCAAAGCATGAGGTGTAGACTTTGCGAGTCTTAATTTAATAAATTCAACAACCCTGGACACGGATTTCAGGAGAATCGGTTGGAAATTTTTACCGGTAAAAGAGACATCCGCCGAACGTCCACCGGATATTCGGCCGGACATGCGAGAGCATTTTTTTCCAAGATATCACGTTTTCATTGAAACACGTTTGTCAATAAACCGGTTTAAATCTAGTTTTCCAGGATCCTAAATCCGGACCTGTCGCTCCCTTTTAAATAAATTAC
The DNA here is from genome assembly GCA_963584085.1 of Pyrausta aurata. NCBI lineage: Eukaryota > Metazoa > Arthropoda > Insecta > Lepidoptera > Crambidae > Pyrausta > Pyrausta aurata. Next base: position 7,078,371 of record OY757268.1, read on the forward strand.
ATCAGGCATTGTCTGATGTTGAAACAGGTTCGGCCAAGCTCTAACGGGCCGATGAAAAATTAAAGTAAGCACTGGCCACTCTTGTTTATGAATTAAGCCCAGCAGTCCAATTCCACTATCAAAATCGAACTTAACGTAAACTCAACCGGTGACGATAACCAACTAAACGTCACATTTCCTATTCCACTAAAGCGGTTCGGTTGTGGTTTAGCTCAACTTTATCGTTCGACCGAAGATTAGCCGATTCATATTCTACTAATGTTTTGACGTTTAGGTCGACCGAACCGCAACTGAAGAAGAACTTTACGAATCCACCAATAGATGACGATTATTTCAACCAATCATTGAACGTCTGTTAGTGGTGCTCCGATGTAATTTTAATAAATCGAATGTTGCAAGCATAGATTATAAAAAATATATCGAGTTTGTTATGAATCGATTCACCACGTTACGATTTACAATGTTAAAATAAAACCATTAATGAGAAGCAAGAAAGTAACCATATTAAACAACCGCTCATAATACCATAGATATGAATCAATCAATAATTATCGACAACACGACTTTAAATTTGAACCATAGCAGATTTGATGTGTAAACCTTTAATGAGCACTTTTCTGCCACCGTTTTACAGCTCTTACTAGATGGCGTTAAGGTCAGTTTAGGAACTTTTATTTTCACGTTGGCGGAAAACCATGGACAAAGAATAAAAGTGCGTAGTTAAATATTGTAAAATGCGTTAATGACTCGACTTATGTATTAATTAGGATACTATTTTTTTACCATTATTATGTCCTTTATGTACTAAAAGTTCTCATTAATATTGTTTTACTGTTTATTATTTACGTTGGCAAAAAGCAATAGCCCTCTGCTATAATTCTTGGATAAAGTTTTAAAAGTGAGTTCCTAAAATAACGCTAGTGCCATCTCTCGATGATATAAACATCTAATGACAAGAAAACTGCTCATTGATTTTACCGTCTGCCAAGTCAATAGGTTAGTTATTCTATAAATAGCACGTGAGTATTTTTCAAAATAGATAACGGAATGTTTAGGGTATTTATTACTTGCCAGCTGTAAAGCTGTTTAAGATAACACAATAGCTAGCTAGATTGGCAACGTCACACAAGCGGTAAAGGTACGCAAACAAGAACAATAACTTTCAACCCCTTCCCTTTGTCTTTTTATCTACCTGGGATTGCCACGTGCGCCACGCTAGCTAAGAATACGTAGTGTACATGTTGTACTTGTACCACAGAATACTATATTGCGTTAGGTAAAAGACTTAGGCTTCATTATACTGATTAAAAACCAACTAAAATAAGAAAAGAAAAATATTTTCCTACAGTCAAGTTACTGACAAATACTTGATCATGAGGATCAAGTGAAATATTGCAAAGTTTAAATAATTTAAATACCTCAAGAGCCGTCGAAAACATTGATGTTTTATGATCGAATGTTTACAAAATATTTCTTAAATCTGCAACTTACAAGTATTTCTATAAAGCTCATTTTTTAGGGTCAATTAGGGTGTTATTTAAAATCTAAACCTGTTATTAATGAGAAATACAATTAAAAAAAAAACAAATTGCACAAAATCAGCTAAAAAATAAATAAAACGACGCTAGCGACACCACAGGTTGCATTTCCAATCTTTATTAGGGTCCTAAACGCTCAAGGAGCTTTCCAATCTCTTAATGCTCTTACTAATCTGTGCTTGCCTGTTTGTTTACGCTGCGTTTCGTCTTGCGTTCAGCTTAAGTTCGGTAGAATGAATAGTGGAATACTGTTTTGTGTCATATTTTTGAGCGTAACTCCAAACGAACTGCTACCTAAACTAAACTCAAACGATTCGTGTTGTAAATAGTGGAATTGACCCCCTGGTGGCTGGAGTGCTCAGGCAAGGTCGAGTACCCTCGTCGTGGTTATTTTATTACTGCAGAACACTATTATGACGTATTGAGTCTGTTTAAAAGACAAAAAAACAGATGTTAGACTAGATAAAATTGTAAATCCTGTATAAGCCTGTATCCTGGTGAAGTCTGGAGACAAGAGCAAACCCATTTCATATTTTTAGAAAATAGTAATAAAGGTGTAAAGCCTCTTGGCTGACATGTATGCATAGAGTTTATACAGAAGGACTTGAAATTTTTCGACTTTAAGCTGACAACCATTACATAACTAAAGTATATACTTACACTTTTCCACACCTTTTCGTCCAAATCAGTTTTCTTATGAGTCCATTCATTTATGCAATAATTCTAGCATAACACTACAGTGAAAGATTTCTTGGCATTCGAAAGATTTATCTCAAGAACAGTCATTTTCCTTCAATAGATCTTTTTATCTGCAGAACCTAATTTTATAAATATAAAACATTATGTTAAACTACGAAATAAAAACAGAATACAAGTTAGTAGTAACCTGAATGGCTGAACTAACCTAAGGCTATTCTTCTCACTTGTCAGTGGCTTAGTACAAATTATACTGCGGACAAAGCGAGTTTACCCACCTTTGCTAATGCGACCCAAACTAAAAGGGCGCTCTTTAAACCCTCCCTGGGCCAAGCGCAAAAAAAAAAGAAAAGGAGCGTTTGATTCGAGCGATCGAGGTATCATAACATAGCACTAATACAAAGGCGGGGTGACCCTACCTTTGCTTTGTACCACGATCAGACTTTGATCGTAATATTTTACCGGCGAGACCCGCTTTTTGTTCCGGTCGGCTTGTGGTTGCTACGCTTCGTAGAATTTAATAATTTCCCGGATCCTGCAAGTGATGTTTCGAGATTTACCCGATCCTGTTTTCCCGCGCTGAGCGCTGAAAATTACAATATTTATTAAGCTTATTAATATCTTAATTTGCTTTGTGGAAGATAACGCTTACTTACTTATATTATTTGAGCATAATCCTGTTAGCTCTCGGTTCGTCTTGGGATTATCTAATTGTACGACGGAAAACGCTACTTACCATATCTGCTGTGTTACTAAAACTTGCCTAGTACACAAAACTCCATACATACTCATCCTTCAAGATGATCTTGAATGTTATATGCCTAGTCTTAAAGTTTATTATTTTTCGTAGGTTCTTGCGAGTAACAATCTTAACGAAATAGGTTCGTAGGTTGTATTTTATTATAACTTAGTTGATTTTCCTTCACTTTACATCTTTATCAAATAGACACAATCTTTATCAAATGACATCAAAGTATTAATACAAGTTATTTCTGCCCATATTTCTCGGATAACGGAATATTAAATATTGGTTATTTCTTATTATATCCGCACGAACGGTTCATCTGACGTTCCTTTTACATCCAATTACGAGAGACGACATCATTCCGCAGCGTTACTTGAATGTAACCAGCCCGATTTGAACCAGCTTGAATATCTCAGACGAGATTTAATTTACGTTGATGTCTGGGTCAGCAGGGAAATGCGATACCTATTCCATGGCCCGGCCTCGCTTCTACATAATACATCATTCTTTAGCAGTGGAAAGATTTTTTTTCTCTTTTGTTACGCGTCTTATTTCACGAACAAAATGAGGGATTGTCTTTTGTGAGTTTTCTCGGCGGAAACCGGTTTACGTGGAAGAAGTTTTTGTTCGTTCGTTTAATGAGATTGTAAACACGACATAGCGAAAGGGATTAATCGCGGTACTCTTTAAGGCCGACTGTTATCGATTAGTGCAAACGCTCATTCATATGAATGACGGAATCATTTTCATAAAATACTCCAAAAAATTTTACTGAACACTGAAATGTGTTCCTTTTACGTAACCAATAAAGACGTACTCATAGCTGCTCGAAAAACGTATTTATTTATTATTAACAGGTTTACATTTGTTATGTAGATCCAAATTAATCCGTTCAATTTCCAGGCAGTTCAATTCCCACTCAGTGTAAACAAGTATTATCAATGTAATAATACTATAATGGTATGAATATTAAAAATCATGTTGTTTTATTATAATAACATTATCAATATAATGCAAAAGTTCAAAACGAATTTCTAATTTGACAGTAAAGCAGAGCTGCTTAACTGACAAAACTGCATCGCAATGCGCACCCACATCTAGTTTTATGTGTCATGTTTGTTATGATCACATTAAAATCTTCATTAATATCTCGTAACTCTTTTGACCATATTTATTACATCGCTAATTTAAACTCAGAAGCAATAAGGAGGTTTCATTTAGGTTCGACGTAAATTTACCGAAGCGAGAAACCCTCTTACTGGCGCAAATTATGTGCCTAAATTTAATTAACCTAATTAAGCTTAATACAATAAAATTAATGAGGATATCCTATTTTGTAAGGTGTTCTAAATGTGTCATGATTAAAGCCGGTAAAGCTTTGTAATCATCGACTTTGATAATCTTATACGGGGATGAACCCGTTCCGGATTTCAATTTAAGTATAATCAGGGGCTCTATTTTTGAATCACTCGCGTCAAGATGTCGTGTGATATTCATTGATTAATCTCCGATTTTCGAATGATAATCAGTTTAAATTCGAAACGAGAGTGATAAAAAGATAACTCAACTTTGAGTACTCATTTCGCGTAATTTTAGTTAATTTTAAATTAGTTTTAGAAAAAAAAACACATGCAATATTCAAGCGAGTGCATCAAAAATAGGGCCCCTGGCTAGCTAGCTAGCTAGCTAGCTATATTTTTGAATCACTCGCGTCAATATTACGAGTGATTTTCGTTCGAAAACGAGTTTTTTTCTTTGACTTTTAATTCATCTTCGAACGAAAATCACTCGCCATCTTGAAGCGAGTGATTCCAAAATAGAGCTCCTGGTCGTAAATGGATTATATGCATTGTAACCTTTAAACAGACAATGAAACCTATTTAGCTTCCAGCGAAGTTATTTACACTGGCACCCCTGGATTCAATTTTCCATGTTACAGGCAGTTGTAAGGGTTCAAGTAAAAGGCGCTTTAAAACTAGGATAAAATATAGCTGTCTAACGTAGTTGCCTCCTAGGTCTAGGTGATTCAAGAGGTCACTAGTTCAAATCCCGAATCGGGTCGAAAATGAAATTTTGTGCTTTCTCAAAAAAGCCATGAACGCAATTAAATTGTAGTTTAAAAATAAGTACTGGATTTTAATGGACACACGTAGTTATGTGGGTATTGATATGAAAATTAATATAATCATCGTCTACTTAAATGTTTGATGAAATTCCTATTTATATAGTTTTATGTCATATTGTGTATGTGATAGTACAAAGCATGAATAGCTCACAGACTCAGCGCCGATTATATGCAAGTGTTTGAGACCATTAGGCAAATGTTAGTAATAGCCATATTGCGACTTGTGTGGGCGGCACAAATAGGTCAAGTCAAAGCCTCTTATGTGTATTATAGTATGTTTATATCTTGTGCATTCATAGTGAATATGAATATTACTGAATACCGGAGTGTATTCATATATTTTTGGAGTGTATTCAACACTCCAAAAATATATACTTCAATGAGTAGATGCTTAAACCAATAGAGTGTAAACGTAAAATATTTGCACATTGCAAAATTAACTTGTTACACTATCATAGGTCTATGACAAAACTGTGGGGAGGTAGCTTAGTACCAGGAGAAGGACATAGGATACTTTTTATCCCGTTCCGCTAGTAAATAAATAAATATGCGCCAGACAAGACACCCACTGTCGCGGTTACGTAGTAAGGAAATTTCAACAAGACAACGATTATGACGGGGGTGTGTCCCATAAATACTTAAATACATATAAACATTCATGACTTAGGTACAAACGATTGTGCTCATCACACAAACGTTTGCTCCTTTCGGGATTCAAACCTGCGACGGCCGGCATAGTAGTCAGGAGCGCTAACCACTACACCAAACGTTGCGTGTAATAATGTGTATTCTGTTTATTTAAACCACCACACCAAACGCGACGTCAATAATTCTGTTTGATAAAATAAGCAATTATTTTTAATCGCCCTCTTAACTTATCGCTATGAAAACAATGTTTTTCTAGATCTGGGTGTGCCCTACTAAACCGACAGCTAAGTGTTCATTATTATCCGTTAGCTGAATGTTATTCATTGTAAGTGTTGTTAATTGCACCATAAATAAGATTTCAAGTTGAGCACTGCCCGAGATTGGAAGAAGAAACTCATTTGGAACAAGTTTGCGAGCCTTTGGCCAAATTAATATCTAGTACGGTGGCCGGCCATTTTAATAGCGAAGTAGGAAAACGACTTGGTATAAGACTAGTTGATGAGAAGTTATTCAGAACTTAATTTAGCTGAGAGTGAGTGAATTTGATTAATAAAATATTTGAAATATTTACGATGGTAGCTAACAACTCCGTTTGATGGTGATATAGTAACGTGATGTCATAAAATGCGAATGTATGTGAACCTAGAGACACGGTAAAAGACAAAGCGGCATTATAGAGGCATTCACCATTCGGTTAAAAACAATGCAAATACATGAAGTGGGAATCAAACTCTAACATTTTTCGTACGTTAGAACTGTCCTAGCTACTAAACTATGCAGACTTTGGTAGCATTATCGACCATATAGTTGAGGGTCAGGGGCCCTATTTATAAATCAACAGTGTCAATATTATAAGTGTTTTTTTTTTTTCAAAAATTAATTCAAAAACAACTTAAATCACGCTATATATTGACAAGATAATTACATAATTGAAATACAATTCAAATCACCACAGAAAGTCAGATTTTAATTGATTTTAACTCGAAAGCTGAACATTAATCGAAACAAATCATACGTCACATAGATGCGAGTGATTCAAAAATAGGGCCCCCGATCAGAATAGTCAGCGCTTATAATGTCGGCTCAGACTATAACCAAATAACGACCTCGCAATATAAATAATTATCCTACTTACTAATTTTGTTGATGGTTTAACCCAATTTGGACAACAATTGATTATTTTCTCAATTAAATTAGGCAGACGATAACGTTACTTAGTTCTAAACACAATAAGATTTTGTGCTTAAAATAATCTACATTCATTTTTTAAATGTTCCTTTTGCAAGTGATATTAGCTTGTGCAGTTGAAAATAAACTAAACTGATGAAAACGTTTCAAAAAAATAATAATTAACATAAGACATTCTTCGTTTAAAAAAATATTAAATTAGTTAATTCAATCAAGATATTTGTCGTTTCAACTTATAATAATACGAAGCCAAAAAAATATCTAAGCTTAATTCATACTACGACTATCTAACCTTAATTCATAAGCGACTAAAAAGCCTCTTTAAAATTCATTCCATCAAGTAAAGTTCGGAAAAGTACACGATAAAACAATTAACTACTTAGGTATTTTCAATTAAGTAAATTCATTGGTAAGAAGCTTAACAATGGGAGTGAAATGAGTTAGGACCAAAGGGACCCGGGATATAAAAGGTATTTCTACGTATTCTACGAATGCAGAAACTGTATAACTGTTTGGATAATAAAAGCATAAGTCGATTCGCATCATTATTTAAAAAGATATAATTAATGACTCTATATTTGACTTTCAACTCAACCAAATGTTAACATTATTGTACAAATGTACCTATAGAAGAATTGATTTAATTGTGTTTTACTGGAATTAATGACTATAACTCATAATTACCTCGTTGAGGTCATCATGTAGCTAAATAATCAACTTTTGTCTATATTTATTGTCTGCTGTTATATTATGAAATGATTAAATGAATATGGTTATGATCTAATTGCATATATCTATATAGCACTAGAAAAGAAAATTAGAGGCTGTTTGTTTCACAATCGACAAATAAACACTAACCACCGAATAATGAGGGCTACCGTTTTCGTGCTCACTAGTTGGCGCCACTGTCGCGTGAGGTTCAGAATATAGCTTTTATGGTGTGTTAATTGTCATGATGGAGAGAAAAAAAATCAAGTTTGCCATTAAATCTTAATATTGCAATACATCGGACATGCTGCAGTCAGGCTATGTTAGGAAAAGAGGAGTAAGTACACAAGTAATTAAAGATTTAACATTTATTTTCTAAGTTCCGCTTTTAAAACACACTCATTCATTGATACGTAACTGGTATTTGCCATAATTAATGGAAATTATTGCTAAATATTCAAAACATTAATGTAAATAGAAATAAACCCGTACATCTAACCCACAAACAGTGACATTAGACATTTCGGAGACCTTACGCTACACAAGCGCCCCTAGTGGAGAATTCATACGCGTTAGCCCTCATTTAAACATGAAACGTCATTTCGTAATGAATTTGTGGAAGATAACGCTAATAGTAACTTATTCAGTCATTGTGAAACAGGCCGTTTAGTATTACACATACAAATGAATGAGCTTTGCAAAAGGATTTATTTAACTAAACCTTGACTGAACTCACATACTCATACATTTCTATATCCCAAAAACATACAAGATTATCTTTACCACGCATTTATCTTTATAAGCCGTAGCAACATAAAAAGCTCTAATACAAAACTTAACTAACATTTCAGCGCTAATACTATTCAGTAGAAATACTCGTATATTAAAGCAAATTACACTTTGTAATTAGTTTATTTTTACAAGGGCTATAATAAATTTATGTAGGAGTAGTAAAGGTGCTTTTATATTGGGAGTTCAATATTATAACCGCGTTTCGTAAGTTTCTAAGCAGCAGAATAATAATACGAAAATCTGTGTTTTTTACACTTTTGATACGGCTAAGAAATGGAATTTGCTGGCCAAAACACTATGATTGGGTATAAATATTGTATAAATAGGGTATAAAAAAACAGATTTTCTTCCTCAGCCGCATCATCATTCATCACTTAACACCAATTGAGATCACGGCAAAACGATTGGAAATCTATAAGTAAAAGAAAATCGTACTAGTTACACCACTCAAAACTCGAGAACAGGTGGACCGATTTTCATTGGTTCTACTGTGTTGGATTTGTCTTGGTCCCGAATCCCTATTCCCTATCCCTATAATAGGATAGTAAACATAAAACGGGGACGGATATGGAGGCGAAAAGAAGTTCGCTATAACCGCTAGTTTATAACAAAAAAAATTCAAAGTCCGGACGCGCCCTTACAAAAGTCGCGTCAAAAACAAACAGAGCGTACCGTAATAACATAATTTCAGGATCGCGGTTAGATTTTTTCATACCTAGTGTTATTATTGCGCTGAGAGTAATAAAGCCGTTGTAAACATTTTCCAATAAAGATGTTTTTATGTCAGACCTGAGCTCGGCCACGGCGTGAACGATTCTGTTTTAATGCACTTTTATTTTTAACGATATTACACGAAATATTGCCTCTTCGCAATTTAAAATTCAAATTGTTTCGCAATTAACTTTTTACTTTGGCCGTTGAGTAATAACGATAAAGCGTCGTAAACACGTTTTTTTATTGAACAAGAGTATGGCTAAACTGTATAAAACATGTTTGTGAAATAAATAGATGGTTTTCATTTACTTTATAACTGGGAACAATGGAGCAAGCAAATGATGGCGACTTGGACCTATCCTTATTTTTATAAAAATACGGTTGAGTAAGCTAGCCGTATTTTTAGTCAGTGTCAACTCGAATCGAAACGAAGTTTCACCCGCAAACACCCGTAAAATGATTTATGTGACAATATTCCGAGTAAAACGTATAAAGGGTAGAAACAATAGCATTTTTTCTAATGGATGGTCGTGTGTGTGTAAGTTTATACAAAAATTGATGGCGGCGCGAGAAGTGATAAATGATAGAGTTTCCTCTGCGTACGGATGCGAGGTAAAAAAATATTGGTCGGCTTAAATTTATTGGATCCGTCAGTCTGGCCAATAGCAATCAACCTCTGTGGAGCTGCAGTAACTACGGTCGAGGTCTTTGCCGCCTAACCACTGTAAAACGGAAACCTTTGAAAGAACAATGAGTAAGTAATCACTACGTTTTAGGAAACACAAAAAACGCCGTGACATAAAACTAAGGCGATGCGAAGTGCAAGTAATTTTGGATCTGTACCTACCCCAATCACGAACATTTGACAACTTCGTCACGTTATCGTAGCGAGTTTACGTCAGTCGGCAGCACGAAGCACTCCCGTGTTGTGTAGTATAAGCTCGAAAGCATTACCGCAGATGACGTTATACTAACGTTAATATGGCACGCCCAGAAACAAGTTTTAATATAAAAATTATTGAAATATATAATGTTTTTCGAGTGTCAAATTTTTTATTTGTTTTACGTCCGATAGTGACGCTTTCAAATTCTCATACAAATGATTACGTTACTATAACTTTGACGCAATCATTTGTGATCTGGGTACTGAAGGCGGTTGGGCGGTGGGCAATAATAATACTTCATACCGAAAACGTTATCAGCTGAGTAATTCTATTTTCATGGAGAACTTCTGCTGTTGTTTTAGGTTAGCGGGTTAATCAAGTAATCAAATTCAGAACTGGCTTATTTTAGCAAATTAATGTCTCTTTGTGTGTATACTCGTACATCAATATTGCTATTTTCATTTAAGTAGCAATTTTATTTTTAATATTCGGTGATTAATGTGATGTTACTACTAATAATTCAACTAACATAAAGTCTATATTTATCTTATTACCATGACAACGTTACTCGCTGCTATGCTGATTCGGGAAGCCACTTCTACACTAATTGATTGTGGGCGGATAATCAATGTATCAACGTTTGTAAATAAACTAGCGGCCCGCCAGCGACTTCGTACGCGCGTAATAGTTTTACTTCGTTCCCATAGATCGTAGCGAAAATATTTAAAAGCCTATACGCATTAAACTACTCGTACTTCTATAGACTTCCCCGATAAATTAGCTATCTAACAATGTATCTAACATATTTTATAACCGGACCAATAGTTCCTGTGATTAGCGCGTTCAAACGAACAAACAAACATCCAGTTTTTAGGGTTCCGTAGCCGAATGGCAAAAACGGAACTCTTATAGTTTCGTCAAGTCTGTCTGTCTGTCTGTCTGTCTGTCCGTATGTCACAGTCATTTTATTCGAAAACTATTAACATCACAGAGCTGAAACTTGGTAAATAGATGAATCTTGTGCACCGCTTTCCGATTCATGTAATAAAAGTTAAAAAAAATGATATTTAAGGGGGGCTCCCATACATGAAACTAAAACCTAAAAAAAAATTTTACCCAAACCTATACTTGTGGGGTGTCTATGGATAGGTCTTTAAAAATGTCATTGAGGTTTCTAAAACTATTTTTTCTAAAAGTCTAACGTTTGAGATATAGACGCTTCCAAGGTGGTAAAATGGCCGTCCCCCGCCATCCAACTTTTGAACTAAGGTAGTGAAAATATTGGAAAAAATATATAATTTAGATCTCAACAAAAACTTTCAACGAAAATTGGTTTGAGCGAAATCGAGCAAGTAGTTTTTGAGATATAGAACATTTTTATCAACCGCAAATATAACTTTGTCTTTCATACAAACACTATGAAAAACAAAGTTATATTTGCGGTTTACAAAATATCGATCTTAGTGGAAGTAAGAATCCCTAATTCAGTATAAGCTGGCACGGAACCCTCAGTGCGCGAGTCCGACTCGCACTTGGCCAGTTTTTTAAATATATACGTAGAAATGCGTAGAGATAAATGTTATAATCTATGAACACACAACACGTAGCTCGGTCTTTAATTTGGTCAAACTTACACGGGCATAATATTTTTTATTTTACAACGAAATGAAAATACTTACTACGCGTATCGTCAATCGAATATTTCTTTCAGGTGCTAATAAAAAGACCAGGATATACCCTGTGCGCTTACACAGCATCATGCCACATACAGGCTGTGGGAGAAACGAATTCCCTCAAGTCTTCTCCCGCTACCTTAAGAGTTTGAACTTGAGCTTTGGTTATGGTCATAGCGAATACTCTACTTTCTTGAATTCAAATCGTGAATTTAAAGGGACAATTCTATGTAGGGATCTACCCCATCATCATCATCAACACCCAAAAGCCGTTTTGGACACTCTTCGACCACAGAAGCAACGTAGAATGTCCACCGACAATATGAACAAACTATCTGCCATCTACACTGGACACGGACCGCTTGATACCTACCCTGTTTAAACACAAAAAAAAATCTTTGCTGTTCTAAGGAACAAAATCTCTTCTCGAGCATTTTCTCGAGAGCAACATCAATAACAAACATGTGTCTCAGACATGTCAAATGATTGTCAAAAATTTTATAAAAAATATTTGTATCATTATTAGCACTAAAGAGTATTGATATCAAATTTAAAGAAAATCACCCCCAAAATAACTTTGTACACCTTTTTCACCCCCTTAGGAGGTAAATTGCAATAAAATACAAAATAAATCTTCCGTCAATTCTGTAAAAGAATGTGTATGCAAAATCTGAAGTAAATTAGACCAAGGAATCACGTTGTCCCATACAAACTTTGCACCCCATTTTGACCCCCTTAGGGGTAGAATTTCGAAAAATCCTTTCTTATCGGATCTCTACGTCATACAAAGAACACACCCTCCCAGTTTCAGGTTTCTACGATCAGCGGTTTAGGCTGTGCGTTGATCCATCAGTCAGTCAGTCAGTCAGTCAGTCAGTCAGTCAGTCAATCAATAAATCAGTCGTTCAGGACAAAGCATTTTATAGGTATAGATTATATTAAACTAGTGGCTCCCCGCGGCTTCGCCCGCGTCAATGTCAGATTTTACTCAATAACGTTATAATTATATCCTGTATTGAATTTTATTGTTAATGTATTTTATGACTCAATTATTGTAAAGTTATTCCTCAAAATGTATTCAGTAGTTTTTTTGCGTGAAGGACATATCCTCAAAAACTGTCACATTTATATTATTATTAGTAGATCTAGCAGTTTCTCGCGGTTTCACCTAAGCCATTATCGGATCGCACAAAATATCATTTCGAATAGCATATGTGCAACTCCAAGGTATGCGCCATATTTTTGTAGAGTTTCGTCAAATAGTATTCAGTGGCTGAGAATCAGTAAGCTCAAGTGTCAATGGGCAGAACACATAGCACAAAAAACTGATGGCCGTTGATTAGGGCAGAAAAGTTCTAGATTGGAAACCCTTCGACCGAAGGCCTACTGTAAGACGTCCACCGACAAGATGGACAGACGACCTTGTATGTAAAGTTCGCAGGATCAGACTGGATGCAGACTTCTTACGACCGGTTACTGTGGAGAACTGTGGGGGACGCCTATGTTCAGCAGTGGACGTCCTTTGGCTGATAATGATGATGATGTATTCAGTAGTTTTAGCGTGAAGGAGTAACAAACATCCATACATCTTCATAAACTTTCGCATTTATATTATTAGTAGGAAATGTGTTGAAAGAAAATTCTTCGTTTGCTCGTACTGTTGTCGTAATAAGTTCGAAGATAATCCCTTAGTGCGAAACTGCAGCATTCAGACGCTTATTTATTTAAGGCTTAGAGAAATGGATCGTGCCACTAGCTAAAGATCGGGATTTTAAAAGAAAAGTACAGTTTCGAGAAATGAATGCCTCGTTATAGATATCGTCATCCATGCAAGCGCGCGCCGTTCATTTTTGAATGAGAAAAGTGCGGGGTGCGGGGTATATGAAAAATATTACATAATAAACATTTATTAATTATAATAAATATTACATCATCAAATTTACGAAAAAGCTTGCACAATACATTTGTGCTTTAAACGATTAGGACGAAAAGTGGTGCGCGCCTTCGTGGATGGGATTATATATAATTGGATAGTTTTATCTACATCATAAACATAAGTCAATAAATCATTTATTCTGGCTTACAGCCTTACACGTCTATCCCTATAACTAGGATTCATTCATTGACGTACTATAACTAGCGTATGGAACTGACAACACGTAAAAATTCCATGATTCGACGCCACTCGGCATTAACGCACACAAACGGTTTCAAATTCAACATTCAAACAAGGAATACTCGTACGTTGCAATATTGCCATCGAGTTACGACACATTTTTTGCTTGGCATAGCTTCTTTAAGACACACTGTGGCTTTTAGCAGCGATGCAAACGCGACTTCTTTAAGACCCCTTACACACCGCGACTTTTAGCAGCGATGCAAACGCAATGCAGCATCGATGCAGTCACAAAATGTCTACCTTTACAGACTGTGCTACTTTTAGCATCGATGCAGTCGCGTTGCTATCGCGCGTTAGTATCGATGCAGAAGCTGGAAATTGACAAATGATGTACTGAATATTGGCGACTGCATCGATACTAACGCGCGTTAGCATCGATGCCAATCTGTTCATTGCTTGAGTCGCGATGCTGTCGCGTGGTTTTTTGTTCGAAGTTTGATCATATTTTATGTCTATTTATAGCAATAGTTAAGTCGAGCCTTATTCTGCTTAATAAATAAACAGATGGTATTTACAGATAGTAACGGTCTTATAAGAATGGCGCTATAGATATGATCACAAATAAAGCATTATCAATATTCAATTGTGATAGAGTCATGTGAATGCCCATTTACGGACACCAAAGCACATAACCGCATAACTGTCAACATTATCTCATCTCATCTTATTACATTTTTGTGCCGTAAAACAAAGTGTCGTTCAACAGCTGAAATTAATAATATTTATTGCATGATTAATTTCGCCCAATGAATATAAGTATGTGTAATTTAGGGCGGGTAGTGGGACCGCATGCCAGCGACAGCGCCGCACTCATTTGTCAACATGTTGCTCGCTTCTCGCCAGCTCAATTGCACTGCTCAATCTAATACATGTATACTACTCAACTCTATTACAATGGCCCAGTAATGTATTACGGATATGGACTGGAGACAAGTACATTTATAATCTCTGTGACAATTATTGCTATAATTATTCATAATTCAATAGTAGAGCATTATTAATAACTTATATTTATTTCTATATTTGAAATAATAGTCCATACGAAAATTGCCGCCATAATAAGTAGGTACATAATAATATCTAGAATTGTTGCACTTCAATTTGAAGATGGCACCCCATGATGATGATGATGATTTTGTGCTATTTGACGAGGACTTTTACCGAGAAGAAATCTAAAATGAAAAAATATACTTGATAGTACTTTCTTCTTAGGTATGGGAATACTTACAATTTCCTATTTGTAGTTTTAAACGCTCTGACGCGGAAGTCTCGACATAGTTCCCTGTAAAATCACCAGGTGGCACTCGAAAAATGCTGGGACAAAATTGGTATTTTCGTGTATTTATTCATTGAGAAGAATGTATGAATCAAGCTTAAAAAAATACAAATATTTTTTTAAGATTTATTAAAGATTTAGCTTTATAAGTTACAAGGATATTCGATGGAGCAGAAAATAGAATATTGAAATTGTCTACGCAAAATGTCAAACATGTTGCTTCAGACTTCCAGCACTGGAATCCATAGGCCGCCAGCGGTTGCGATACCAAAAGAATTATAAAATATTTCATTGTCGATAAACTCTTCTGTGAGGATTTAATGTTTATTATTTTGCTGAAGGTCAGAAATCTAACGGAAAATTAGTAATGGGATACCATTGAGCCAATTTGGTAACGGAAATAATAAAGTAGTTAACAAAATTAACTCTAAAAACTGTCACTCAGCAACAGGCACCAGCCCACCGTAACATGTTATCCACTCGCTCGCCTCCGCTGGAACATTCACACCACATTAACATATTGAGCGCTTACCACAAGCATTAGTTCAGGCTTAATCATCTCGAATGATAGGATTTGTTCCTGTCACCGAATCCGGTATATCGCAGCTGTCAACGGCAGCAAGGCTATCATTTGTCAACGCGTGGACTGTGCCTGTGCCAAGTTACTGGTAACAAAGCTTAATAAACAAGCATGAAAATAATGGTAAATCAATAATGATAATGCGCCAGACAGCACACCAATTGTCTTGGTTTAGAAGTAAGGACTTTTTTACTTTGTGTTACGAATACCAGCAGACAACAATAATAACGGGGCGTCTCCCATAAATACTTAAATAGATATAACATCCATGACTTAGAATTAGACTACATAGATATTTAAATTATATGAAAGTGTAAATGACGCAATGGCAATGGCAGCTATATCATATTCAAGCACCGACTAAAGGGCGGATTCCGAATCCGATTCGATTTCAAAAGGGCTGATTCGATTTCAATACATACTTAAAATTGATTAATTGGTACACATATTTTAAATGATTTTTGTGCTATACATACTCGTACACCTGCCTATTTTGTTCGCCACGTAAACCGCGCTTTTAGCATATTGCTACAAATGATAGGATTTACCCGGTGATCCTGATCACCGCGACTCAAACAAACTGAATAATATTAAACTTAACGCTTTGGTCGGCGGCTTTGTTTCGAACTATTACTTCAATAATTTTCTCATTTTTAATATTTATTAATTCAAAACGGTTTCCAATATTTAAAACATAGTAAAGGCACACAGACTAATACACTTTAACAATAGACTTATGCTATCATAACCAAATAAATAGGTAGCTATTCGTATTTTCTATTAATTGGCTGAATATACAAGTGTACGATTGAGCACCTAAGCAAAATACGGTCGTAACTATTATTACGATGAATTAAGTATTGTTACAGAAATTATGAACCTACCGTTACATACTTATGTATATATATGTAAGTCTGTAGTTTAATCTTAACAATAAAGCTACCAACTTTTTTTACATAGATAATCATCTCATCATATTTAATAATCCTACAACGTAATAGTTACGTAAGGATCTAGATTTACCCTTATTAACGAAATCAGCAATCACTATGCAGAATATTTATACGTAGCGTAGCCGCGTGATTGATCAGTTTGTTTTTACTCGTCCGTCCCATTTGAATACGTCACGAGGATCTGTTTGAGCATTCATTGGCTCAGCGTATTTTAATCTGAGTTTTCAGCGCCACTTTTTCTGCACCGAAGCCCGGATATGGTGGAAATCCTTTTAGCAAATATGAACGAAATACAAAAAATTTTGATGCGCTACCCATTTCAACACTTTCAACTTTTTATGTTTGTTTTTTTCGAAGTTAAAACTAATACAAGGATACCTGCTCGTTTAAATTAAATATCGTGCTACACCAAAAATTCAGTAGCAGCAAAATTCCGATTTTCCGATAAGTGCCGATAGATATTTTTGATCGCATCTGCGATTTTTTGATTCAATCCACAATATAGAAATCATTTCATTTATTTCAGCACGGGCAAGTGATATAAAGATTTTATCACGAATTCCTCCTTTGTACTTGTACCATTTGGTATTAAACAGATGAGTAATTTTCGCGGGCCTTTCATAAGACAGGAAAACGTCTTCGACCTCCGAAATACCTCCCTTTGACAAGGAACAAGTGTCGGGCGTGAGGACAACAAAGGGCCAGACCACAAGCTTTTTGGTGTGAGGCCGCGAGCGAAAGTGGAGGCATCAACTGTACGTAAATTCCCAGACAGCTGTTACCACGGTGTGAAATAACAACCATGAAGAGCAAATTCGGCCCGAGATATTTATTATAATGTAAAATATATCTATACCTCTAGGGCTTCTTCACTCTACATATAAATACTTATGAGATATACTAAAAACGAATTATTCCTTGATAGTGACGACAGCGCAAGTGATATCATAATTGCGAAAATAGAACAACGAATTACATACAAGTCTGTAAATCACATGCATGATGAGTGAAGTTTATTTCTACCGTCGAAAAAAACAGATTGTTAACATCAGCAGTATTGAAAGTAAATACATAAGCAGGTCGTGAAAATTTAGGTTCATTACCAAGTTTCTTTATAATTTCGAAATTATATTCGTAAAAATAATCATTCTTATTGATTTCATTTTGACTTGGCAAAGTAAGATAACACAATGTCTTACCAATTAATTCGCAACATCAAGGCTGCTCGTTACAGGCCTAATAAACGGAAATGTGGGATTTCGGTATCAGGAGTCAATTAGTTCCATGAGCGGCGATAGTGTTGCCATCATCCCAAATCACTCCATCATTCATCATCATTGCCGCCCATTTCCGCTTATACTCCATTAGTTTGGCCAATCTCGCCGGAATCGTGGTGCTTTTGTCCAAATCCCTTGTCACATGGTGTAGTAATTTGTACTTAACTGACTCCCTACTAGGTCTTTGCGCAGTGAGCTATAGCATAGAAAATTGATAACTCATTATTGCATAATATGATATAGGTCAGTTACATCTTTACTCTCGAGTTCATGTCATCATGTTTTATCACATACATTGATTATGTGCTTGCTTTTTAGAAACTAATTACAAACATAGGATGACAATGAAACTGTGTTTATCTCGTAGGCAAATATAGCAACGTGATGAACGTCGTGTTATTTTCTAGAAATTCAAGAGGTCAGAATATTGGAAATGTTAGATACGTCGTTTTTGTATCTGGATCCGTCCCAGTTTTGTTTTTGAGGATTCCAGTGACCTACAGGCCTGTCAGGTATGTGTGATACCGGGCACCAATCGCGGCTAGTTTTTAGTTTGAAAACGTGTGTTCGTTAGACTTTTACAGAGAGGTTTTCCGAATCACGACGAAAACCTAGTGGGTTTGCTAAAAGCAGTGCTCGGTACGTGTGTGAATAGCTGAAACTATAACATTCGTTAGTTTTTTATTGTTGCGGTAATGGTGTTATATTTAAATGCAACTCAAATTACAATTATCTAACCACTTATCTAGAATGTACTGTACTATGTATTATACTAAGCGAGTTAGTATTTTTTATGTTTGATTTTTTACTTTGGATAATAAAAATGAAGAACAATACTCGCAAAAATATATACCGATCTTCAAAAAAAGTGCTTTACCTTGCTTGAAGGTATTTCTTTGGTCTCTCCTTAGAGAAGCTGTCTACAAGTGTAACTTTATACTCGCTGTGATGGAAGTTAATAGTTTGCATACGTTGCAAGTGAGCTTAACTTGTAAAACACCGATATCGCAGCAATCGCGTTGTGGCGATGCACATGACAACTGAACTAGGCTCCGGAACGGCTAGATGGCGCTGATAGCTTAACTCTATACAACATCCGAATCTCCATACAATCCTGAACCGCGATAGGTAAGTGCTTCCCTTTGCTACCTGATCCATTTCGCCAAAACGTCATATCGACACACCGACACCGAAATTACTGTAAATTACAGTGCACTACTACTAGTACTATTGGTCGACCGCAAAACTGAGACGTTTCTGACGTCACTTTTGTCGCCTTTATTTTCATTTCCCTGCCAAATAATGTACTCCATAACATTGATATGAATTAAACGATATTTCTTTTACCCTAAAAAAGAACATTTAATTCATAATAAAAGTATGGAGTTCATTATTTGGGAGAAAAATACAACAAAAGTGACGTCAGAGACGTCTCAGTTTCGCGGTTTACCTATAGTACTAATATGCATTAACCCTTCACCCACCAAATTTTAATGTTAAACAATGCATTAAAAAAGATACACGGTGAATTCCAGAATCACTCGCTTGTTTAATATAGAACGGATTTGTCACAGCTCTGTTTTCCACTGTGTTATTTTTACTGGGCATTTCGCCTATTGAATTTACATGCACCGGGCGCGCCTCCATTCCTGTCGGCTCATGCATATGGATGGCCTTATGCAAACTGCAACTTTGCCTTTCATTGAACAAAAATAATTCAAAATACACCCGTCGGCGCTGAAATGTGATGGACCTGTGTTACTAGCTAAGTTAACTTCACTGATTTTGTCGAAACAGGAAGGTAATTTCTTTATTAACTTCAAAAACTGACAAGAAATGCACTAAATAAAAATAATCATTATTTCTTTTAAACTTTCATGGTCAGTAACATTAGAATAGTTAGATACGGGAAGCTCATAAATAATGAATGAGGTACATGGTAGCAATCCCGTATCTAACTATTCTAATACTTATTTGGTTCCGAAGTTTATGCGAATACTGTTCATTGTTCATTGATGAAATCACTTCACGAATTGATTTCACGCACATTTATTTTAATAAAACGCCTGGACGTTTCGATGTATTTTACTGTGACCGCGGATGCTGTTATGCTTTATAAGCATAAATGTACGTGAAATCAATCCGTAAAGTGTTTTCAGCAATGACTTATGCTACTTAGTAAACAAATTAGGCAAAAAATACTGTCTGCAGTACAAGTTAGGGGACGAAATCAAAAATGATAACTGCTAGTACTAATCATGTCATGGACGTAATGTTTGATTGTGTGCCAGATATTATGAAAAAACTGAAAACATATATTAAAGAATCCTCAGTACACGACCCCAACTCGCGCTTGACCGGTTTTATAAACCTTTACCGTTCATATTGAACGCGGTGCCTCATAAAAGCAGATATGAGAAGCTCGGACTTACAAAACAGGGTAAATTGGAGAGGCAATATCAAGAAAGCTGACCGAGGCATCCGAAGGGAAATCTCCCTATGTAAAACGATATTGAATACAATAAATTCTCCGGCCATGTTTAATAGCTAGGTTTTTTAAAAGGTTAGCTAAACAAACAGTGATAGAATAGTTAGATACGGGATTGCTACCATGTACCTTATTATTTATGAGCTTCCGATATTTCGGCACTGTTGCAAGCGCCATGATCACGGAGTAACTAAGGTACTTATGAGGTATAATAAGGTACATGGTAGCAATACCGTATCTAACTATTCTAATGTTAGTGACCATGAAAGTTTAAAACAATAAACAGTGATAGAACTGAAATGTAGTGATGGTCACAAAATTATGTAGGAACAAATTTCATCGAAATATGTATATAATTAATTTGATTATTTACTTAAATTTCAATTAACGCATGTCTTACAAATCAAGAATATACCTAATGGTCATCGTGTTATGTTTAGAAAACGACTGTTCAATTTCACTTTAACGCGAACAGCAGCTAGTAACACACGTACTTTAATAAAGAAGGTCAAAGGAAACATTCAGGTGAGTGCGTCAGATCATAAGTTAACCAAAAGTTTATCAAAGTTCCAAAATAAGTATCGACACATAAAACACTCAAGTGCCGCTTTGTGAAAGTCGTAGCCTCGATGCTAGGCCGTGTCTGCGGGAGCTCCAGCAGTATCCTGCGTGTTGTAGCAGGGCGAGTGTACTGCCCGTTTATGCAGCATTGGGTTCGACTGCACATAAAAAAACCTTAAATGCCTCAAATGTTACGTATTTTATTTTATCTTTTTGTATTTTTTTATATTTGTGTAGTGCTATGGTGTTACTGACTCAACTGTTGTATTGTGATATGGACTTTGTCTGAAATAAATCTTTGAATTGAATTGAATTAAATCGGTAGAGCAAAGTGATTTCACCAGCATCTCTCGAGCTCACGCTCGGATGTAATTGTTCGACGGCAAATATTTTGCGCAAGTTAGGGCTCTTAGGGCTCTTCCTGACTCATAGCTACGGTATCGGTGCAGTAAATTACGGGCAGTATTTTTTTTACAGTTTCTATAACAAGTGCCTTTATTTGAACGCAGGTTTGCTGGTTGGCGCGAGTGGTGGCTCCCTCCTCGCCGATGGCAACGGTGGACACCGTCAGCTTGTAGTGACAGATGTCAGAGTGAACAGGATTCTCCTGGGCGAGCTCGTTCTATCTTCGACTCCGTCTTAGTCGCACTTGGCTTGGTCTGGAGTCAAGAACTAACCCATACTAAATAAAAAAAGTTTAAGTTTTTTAAACTGAGTTACCAAGGTATTAAAGAAGAGACCTAAGGCCACAGTCTGAAGTTGAAATTTTTGATATTTTGCCTCAATAAGTTCAATCTTATGATTTTATGCTGCTTCAAACATTCTTTCAATTTATGTAGCTATCATTAATATATCGACAAAAAAATATTTAAGTTTTTTTCCAATATGCTTCTCAAACAATAAATTCACGAAAACACAAACTTTGTATTTTTAAGCGTTGCACCGTTTTTAGCGCCACCTGGTTGTTCGACAGATAAGACTGTGTCGGGATTATAATTCCTGACAAAAAAAAGAGTGGGCTGAAACAATCACATAATAAAATATAAAAAACTAGCTTTTGCCCGCGACTTCGTCCGCGTGGAATAGTGACTTCTTTCTCCCGTTTTTTACACATTTACCACTATATCTTTGCTCCTATTGGTCGTAGCGTGATGTTATATAGCCTATAGCCTTTCTCGATAACTGGACTATCCAACACAAAAAGAATTATTCAATTCGAACTAGTAGTTTCGGAGATTAGCGCGTTCAAACAAACAAACAAACAAACTCTTCAGCTTTATAATATTAGTATAGATAATCAACATAAAAAATACCGTATACAGAAACCATTCCGCCAAGTCAGGAAGGGGCCTTGCCCGCGCACCGGTTAGTTCTAATCTTAATTTACAGTTGAGCGTGTCGTAGTTTGCTCGGTAACAAGTCACAAGTTTGCAGGAGCTGGATTCCCTCGGCTTTCAGGTGAACTCAGCGGCAACTTGATTCCATACATTCCCCTTTATTAGCTCAGAATTGGATTTCGCTTCAGCCAGTCGAACTAACACTTATGATAATAAGTTCGTCCTCACTGCAACGCTTGCTTCGTGCACTGTTGTTTGTTAGTTCGTGTCGTTTATGTTCAAACTACGCGATTTATGCTGACTGCTAATTTATTCATAAGACCTATTAATGCATAGAATACAAGCCAAATTCTAAAGCTATACGTGCTGAAATGTTGGAATGCTAGTTGTGTAAGCCAGTCTAATTTAGAAGTTCAACCAGCGTACAAGTTTGATTAAATGACAAATAGATAATGAACTTAATTGGTTTATTGTTTTGTGTAAAAAAAATGTAAAACCATTCCGTATGCGGGTGGAATTTTCAATATTTGCACCTCACTATGAACTGTTTTTTGAATTAAAAATCCTTTTTTGTTTGGCTTAAAATTGGAACATTTGAACAAAAACACCTTCACATTACATAAAATATTAGTAGAAATAAAATTTAAAATAATTAATTCTTTATTAATAACAATCAAGAAAAAATTTTACTAAGACATGCAACATAAAAAATAAGACCTACCTAATAAAGGATATTGACTAAAGCCGGGCCCAGATTGGTATTTTTGAAATAATCTTACGAATAAGTGTTTAGAAGTAACACTACAATTGTTTAGGTGACTTAAAATGGGTGAATTAACTCCTCAATCATAAAACAGACCCTCAAAATGACTAATCTGCCTCAAAACTCCTCGTTAACCCCTAATTCAAAAATATTTTTTGTTTGTATTCTTCAAATATTTATATATTATATCCTAACATTTAGTAAAGACGCATTTTACACATTATTATATCTTAACATTTAGTAGAGTTTTAGTCAAGATCCTTTAATTATTAAAAAAAACGTATGGGCAACAGAATATTTCACCGAATCAATGAAATTTCGCGTAATAGCAGATGGAAAAAATAACGGCTTCATTTTTTGATCAATTGTATCATCAGCTTCATTTTATCATTAGTGCTCCTGCACATGACGCCGACACTGCGCTTTTTTACTGTAGACACGGGCCGCGTATAAAGCCCGCTGCCGCGCCGCCACCGCTTCGCTCCCGTATTAAACAATAATTATTTTGCCTTAATATTGTTTCTGGTTCTCTCTTCGCCTAGGCAATGCTTTGTTCAGAATAA
Organism: Pyrausta aurata; assembly: GCA_963584085.1. Classification (NCBI taxonomy): domain Eukaryota; kingdom Metazoa; phylum Arthropoda; class Insecta; order Lepidoptera; family Crambidae; genus Pyrausta; species Pyrausta aurata. Next base: position 7,102,059 of record OY757268.1, read on the forward strand.
TAATACCCCTTATATTTGTCACGTATATCATTAACTATTGTGGGACTATTTGTATTAAAATAAAATGACCGGAGCAATAACAAGTAAGCAAGAGCACTAACTTCTTTTTTTTCGTCAAATTGGACATGTTTTTGCTAGTGTAATATGAGAATTCTTCGTAAAGAGCAATGAATTTCTAAAAACAGTACAGTGGACCGGTAAAATTATGCTTTGACGGTGCGGGAGCGGCGCAGTGGCGGGCTTTACGCGGCGCGTGTTACAGTGAGAATGTGCGGTGGCGGCGCGTTAACGGCGCGGTGGCGGCATCGTGTGTAGAAGCGATTATGAAATACCATTGATATGGGTAATAATTCACTCAAATCACAAAATATTGCGCTGCCTCTAATTCACGGAACCGACAGCTAGGACAATGGCATTCATTGCTAAATGTACGGATTTGTTCATCAGTCACTGACGTTGACTGAATATGCGGCGATGAATAATGCATGTGCCAAAACATTTGAAGGGTACTTTATCCTATAAATAAATGAACAACCACTTCAAAATTCAAATCTCTCTACTCAAACAGCTTAACCACATGTTAATCAAACGATTTGTACAAGACGAATCGTCATTAGCAAGAGTGAGTGCAAACGCAATCAACAAACATTAATGTCTCGAGCTGAATACTGATGTACACACTTATTTAAATAAATATTATGCGCCAGACAACACATAAATTGTCTTGGTTTCAAAGTAAGGAATTTTCTTCCTTGTGTTTCTGTTATGTGAATACCAGACAACGGTTATGACGGGGGCGTCTCCCATAAATACTTAAGTACATATAAACATCAATGACTTAAGTACAAATGTTCGTGCTCATCACATAAACATTTGCCCCTTGCAGGACTCGAACTTGCGACCGCCAACCAAACGTATCGTCAATTTGATGTTGTAGTGGTTAACCTAAATAAAAACTAAACTAAACTTTATAATTTTGGTAAATTTATACAAACTATCAACATAATTTTTATCCCTCTGTAGAACCTCGAAACATGAGCTCTATTTTTTAATCACTCGTGTCAATATTCCGAGTGATTTTCGTTCGAAAACGAGTTAAATAACTCGTTGACTTTTAATTCATCTTCGAACGAAAATCACACGCCATGATGCGAGTGATTCAAAAATAGCGCCCCATATATAATCATCGTGAATCGTGGATGATAATATATGCTGCTAATAATGCGATGCAAACGCGATGCAGTCGCAAAATGTCAACCTTTACACACTGCGCTACTAAAACGGTAGCGATGCAGTCGCGATGCTGCATCGCGTTTGCATCGATGCAGAATTGCGACTTTACTAATACTAAACAGCATTAGAATGTTCCATTCCACGCGAGCCTGCTTCTGCTTCGCTGTCAGTTCATGAGGGATCCAACGACGAATTAGGCTCATACCAATCCCCAATAATCCTCCAATTTACTCATAGGTAATCCGCGGGTTTTCTTCAATTAGCCACATTATTTTCGTTGACGGCAGTTGAAATTCGTCATGTAAAGAAACTCAACCCCTCTCAAATTCAGCAAACCATCGCTTCACGGTGCTCCAACAGGATGCATCTCTCCCAAAAGCATTTTGAATACGAGTGGCACAGTCTTGCGGAGAGAGAACTTTTAAAATCATAAAAAATCATCGCTCTAAAATCTTTTCGACTTAATTCCATTTTCGTTGTACGTACAACTTTGATGTGCGATAAAAAACAATTGACAAATCATTTCTCGTCAATTGTTTTTTTTGTCACTAAGAAGGTTGCGAAGTTTGAAAAAATATATAAAACTGGTGCCTTTATTACGTAAAGCAGTCGTTCTCCGAAACCATACATGAAATTATATCGACTCAGACTTGGCAATATTAATTGGTTTCCCTTCTTTTATTGTTTACTGTTCCCATAGAGATTGTAAAAACCGCCCGAAAGCGAATTCCACGTGGAATGATGAACTTCAGTATAAAGTCAATGTTGAAATAAAGATAGAGCTTTTTTATGCCGCTGTAAATCTTGAATAAATCAGTTTATGAACATTACCAGTTCCTATACCAAAGAGTACGTACAATAAAATAAATTAGATTTAATCTATAAACAAGTCAAATCAAAATCAAAACATTTAATTTCACACAAACACAAGCGGAAACGCGAGGGTTGTAACCTTGCGTTTCCGTTACGCAATTAAAAGTATTGTGTAAATCTAATAATTGTATTTATTTTTGTATTACTTTCTTTCTTTACCGAAATTACCGCCCAATATCTGTTCTACCTATAATTTCAAAAATATTTGAAAAAATTATATATAGCCGTTTGAATACATTTCTAGATTCTATCAATTTCATATATAGCAAACAGTACGGTTTCAGATGCAAATCAAACACCTTATCTGCAACCATGGACTTGATAACAAAAATAAAAAGCAAAATTGATCAGAAGCAAATAGTACTGGGCATATTTGTAGACCTAAAAAAGGCATTCGATACTGTTAGTCATGATCTCCTGCTGAGAAAACTGCAACATATTGGTGTCATTGGAGCTGCACATGAAATGTTAAAATCGTACTTATCAAATCGCGACCAAGTAGTAAGAATTGGAAATCATCAGAGCCAATCAAAACCTATAAAATGTGGCGTACCACAAGGTTCTATCTTGGGTCCGTTACTTTTTTTAATTTATATAAATAACATAAATGAAATTGGCCTCAAAGGAGACGTAACATTGTATGCCGATGACACAAGCCTATTTTACTTAGGCCACTCAATAAAAACTGTTATCTCAGATGCGCAAAACGATCTTAACCTACTACATCAATGGTTCCAATATAATCTCTTGACTGTTAATATATCCAAAACTAATTTTATCATATTTAAAGCCAAAAACAAGAAAATAGATGATTTCGAACCGTTATCTATTAATAGTCAAGTGATAAATAAATCAAACAGCGAAAAATACCTCGGTTTGCTGATTGATGATAATCTAACATGGAAACCCCATATACAAAAAAATATATCAAAATTGTCATCAATTATTGGCACTCTTCGGGGAATAGCTCGGTGTTTCCCGCAAAAAATTCGGTACCTCGTATACAATTCACTCGTCAAACCACATATAGACTATCTAATAGAAATATGGGGGTCAGCAGCAAAAAGCAATCTAGAACCTTTACAGCGAGCTCAAAATAAAATTGTCAAACTTCTCTTTAACTACAATTATCTAACATCAACTAAGAAGATATACGAAAACACTAAACTGCTAAACATAAATCAAACGTACGTTTACTTTACATGCATACTTATTCGGAAAATCTTAACAAAGGATATTCATAGTCAAATAATCTTCACTAAAAAGAAGCAAGTCCAAAAAATGAAACTTAGAAACGCCAATGACCTCATATTACGCGCGCCTAGAACTAAAGCATACGGTAAAAAAAATATTATGTTTGAAGGGGCGAAAATATATAACAAACTTCCAAAAGATTTAAAAGAAACCCAATCAATTATAAATTTTAAAAGATTATTAAAGTTCCACATAAAAAAATATATATTATAACTGAAAATTCTTCATAAAATAAAAATCAGAATAAATTAATTGGTAAAGCTAGATGTCAAACAAAACAAATAAAATAGAATAATACCTGCAGTTTATTAGCCAAACCGATCAAAATTATATACCAAGTGCATAATAATTCTATGTTCGATTTTATCAAAACATTAAATCAATTAATTTAAAAAAAAACTTTTTACAAAACAAATTTATAACAATTAACTACGAATGAAATAAAAATACATAAATAATATATTTATTTTATTTTTTAAGTACATCAATACCAAAAATACCTAAAACCTCTTAATAAATAATACAGAATATATATCTAATACAAAATATATATAAAGTCTAATACAAAAACTATAATCGATAAAAATTTAAAATCACTTAACAAACTACAATTAGAGACACTTCTAGTATACCGTGAGCGTAGTTAGAATCTACATCGGTGATCGCTTCTTTGTTTACAGTGTGTGCCATCTATGCCTAGCGCCAGTTGACTATCTTTCATGCCTACCCTCACTTTTTAAGCTCTCCGAAATATTGTTTAAATGAAATTTTATGTTCTCATTGTAAGCGAATTCCTGTAATTCTTTATGAGAATAAATATCTTAAACCTTAAACCTTATTACTTTCTTTCTTTCTTTCTTCCTTAAAAGCATTTCATATTTAGTTATACATAAAGTTTATCATATTCAAAGACTTATTGGTGGTCACTACGTCCACATTTCTTTCACGATCCCCAAACTTTCAACTTCTTTATACGAACTCCAGACTGAAGTCCGCATAATTTATGATTCCATTGAATTTAATGTATAGAAACATTTTATATGGAGTTGCAAAGTTTTATGAGGCGCGAACCGACGCACAATTCCCCGGGGATGACTTTAAAATGAAGGACTAGCCGGTAGGGATGTGCCTATTGTTACTACTATGGAGCAGAATCTACATACAACTCATCGATTATAACTTATCTGTTAGAATGGTATGGAAATTAAGACACGAAATGCACAACAAAAAGTAATAATTTAACGTCTAAGGGCCTCAACCTCAAGGGTAACTCAACCAATGGCAATTGTCATGCTTGTTTTAGAGTAAAAATATCTTATCCTAATATCAGAATGCCTTTCTTGACTAGTGGTAAGGTATTTTTTCATAAGCAAATAAATATCTTTTTTTCTTTCTAAAAAGCACGTAAAATCGTAAATATTCAACCGCTGGTAATGACATTTAACCATTAGTTGACTTTACTATCGAGCACGCAACCAGGCCTTAGTACCTACCCAAAATACATTGGTAAGTAACACTGCTGATTTTATGCACCGATTATTTTCATTTGATTTGATCCACTACCACCTACTATTTATTGTTGAAAAACTTTTCCTATATTAAGTTAGGGGCAATTTCAGTCATTAAAAGTATGTAGTACAGTTCTAACAGTAGTAACATACATCACTAGCACAAAGTCAACATCGGCTACGGTGAGTGAGCGTGGCGGAAACTTCAGAATAAAGCATTTATATTCTGTATTATGTACCAACAACTGGGTTATGATTATGAAGAACAGACAAAAGTGGGATATGGACACAATAGCCGGATCTCGATCTATGGGTGTTGCGTATACGCCCCGCTAATTGCTAATACGCCTGGCGGCCATTTTCTGTCGTATTTTCTTTGTTATTTTGATCGGTATCTTGTTTTGTATACTACTTAATTTTATCTTATTAATTGAGAGTAGAAAATTAATATATTTAAGATTTTGAGGTTACTAGGCGGTTTTTGAACTGGCGGGGCAAAACATCACTCATGATGTAAGTTATGGTAATTTAGTAACCGGCCTCCTAGCAATAGCACTGGCCGTTACACACGCCTGAAAAAAAATTCATCGTCAATTGTTTTTTACGTAATTTGCCGCTTGAATTTATCAAAATTCTTCTTTTTGTCGTTTAAGCCTGGATCTTTTTCTGTATGAAATCATCATACTGGAAGGCCTAACAGTCATTGAAGTAACAAAAAATTTGAAATACTTTCTTAATATATTGCTTTTAAATAATAAATGTAAATGAATCAAATACGGTCAATTTAAATGACACAATTTTCCTGGGCCAAAACTAGTTACCATAGGAATTATCGTCGAAAATGTAAAATTGAAATATCTCATTGCAAAACTTGTCGCAGAATTCTGGCATCTTTCCTATTTATCGCGTTTATACGAGATATCGTGCTTCAGGCAATAATTTCTACATTTAACAAAGTATTCATTATTTTGCTAGTCATTTTAATTAACTAAAAGTTCGCTGGTTGTACCAAGCAAACTTGCCTAGATCGTGACGCGGTCAAAGTAATTAATTTTTCTGAAGTCCATAATTTTCAAACTAACGGAAAAGAGTAGTGTAAGTTTTCTTCGATAATTCCTCTGTAGAATTATTTTAACTGAACCCGTTTTTAGGGTTCCGTAGCCGAATGGCAAAAAACGGAACCCTTATAGTTTCGTCAAGTCTGTCTGTCTGTCTGTCTGTCTGTCTGTCTGTCTGTCTGTCTGTCTGTCTGTCCGTCCGTATGTCACAGCCACTTTATTCTGAAACTATAAGCATCACATAGCTGAAACATGGTAGGTAGGTGTATCTTGTTCACCGCTTTCCGATTCAGATACAAAAAAAAGAAAAAATAATATTTAAGGGGGGGCTCCCATACATGAAACTAAAACCAAAAAAATTTTTTTTACTCAAACCTATGCGTATGGGGTGTCTATGGAAAGGTCTTTTAAAATGATGTTGAAGTTTCTAAAACCATTTTTTCTAAAAGTGTAAGGTTTGAGATATAGACGCTTCCAAAGTGGTAAAATGGGCGTCCCCCCCATCTAACTTTTGAACTAAGAAAGTGAAAATTTTGAAAAAAATATATAATGTAGATCTCAACAAAAACTTGCAACGAAAATAGGTTTGAAGGAGATCGAACCAGTAGTTTTTAAGATATTGCACATTTTTATTAACCGCAAATATAACTTTGTCTTTCATACAAACACTATGAAAAACAAAGTTATTTTTGCTGTCGCAATATATTGTGATGTTTTCGTTAAGTGAAAGTAAGTGGACCCTGAATTCAGTTAAAGGTGGCACGGAACCCTCAGTGCGCGGGTCCGACACGCACTTAACCGGTTTTTATTTCTGTTCTATTTTGTTCTGTTTTCATTGGAAGATTATAACGAATGTTCGTAGCGTTGTAGCATTGCACAAACCTAATAATTCTCCTGCAAAAAAGTTAAATTCAAAGGAAACAATTTTAACTTACAGTATATGTATACAAAAACAATAATCAAATCAGATTCCATAAATAATCCATGTTTTCATTGTGTAGTATGTGTGCACATCCACACTGATCTCAAGTTACTGAAAAAATCCGTTACTACTATACATTTTATTTATACACGCAACAGCACTCACTGCATGAAAAATCACATCACAGCGAACGGTCATCGATCACCCGTCACCTCCAACTGCGATGTTACTAAATAATCTCCACGGATCGGCCTGCTCAAGCCCAAACTTCGTCAAAGGGATTCGGCTAATTTGATTTCACTGTTCGGCAGCCGCAAGGGGTACCGTCTGGACACACGACACGCATCCATGAAACAATCGCCTTACTACGGTATGTGTCAGTATTTTGCACTATCCATCCTTGTCAGTGACACTTGTTTTTTGATTAGAGATAAAGACAGCTGCAGCTGAAACGGGCATTGTCTCATTTCGGTTAGATCTACGATGCTCACTTTAACAGACACAAAATCATCGTTCTAATAGCTACGATGTTTTGCTTTAAAAACATACCTATGTATTTAATTTTAAATAAGTTTCAATTTCTTTTATTAAGTTTGAAAACTGTTTACAGTACGCACTGCTTGGGAAATGTGTATTATTATTTTAGATAAAACAATGAAGCAGAATCAGTAGGTATCATACAATTTCAAAAAAAAATTTTCGTACATTCATCGCCTACCTATATTCAAATGTAAAATCTTTTTGCGGTATGTTATTAGTAATGTTAATGTATTCCTAACCATACAAAATATAAAGCCCTGAAAAATATCACAGCTGCGGTGAAAGCAAGACAGCAAGAATATTACACCCAGTCTTATTAGCATAAAATATATGAATAGTGATACAGAGTATAAGAAACTATTGTTTTTCTCTCTCCTAGAAAAAAAAATAAGACATTCCAATTTAGTTCAATGGAGCCCTGTGTTCCAGACTTTAGTAGATATTAATAAAATATCGCATTTTATCGGCGCTACAGTATAAAACGGCTGCCGAAAATCTGATCGAATTGTATTTTCTTTAGTAGAAAGAGCATATTTTATTTCAGAAAACAATCTCAATAAAACTCTGGAATAAAAATAATACTTTATTTTTATAGCGCCCGTATTCTGAAAGTTGCTCAAATAAAGACGGACCTCGGTAGAAGATCACAATACGACTCTAAATTCAAATACTGTTGACCAAACGCAATTTACATTCAAAAGAAGTACCAGTACGTAAATTGCATTTGTTGAAATGCAACTTGCAACGCAGAGCTTCTGCTCAGGTTTATTCGCATTTCCATGTGGAATTCCAATCATATATTTACATACGAGCAATAGCCGGTATAGTTTATAAATAAAAGAAAACTATTTGATTGACCTAGCATGAGAGTACGTATCTGTATTTTTTTGTGTGATAATTCTCAAACCAATTTTTTTTTAAAACAACCATTTGCCGTAATTACGAGTGGGTGTTTTTTTTTCTTCGCAACGATTTTATGGGTGAGACTTCGGCTGGCTGTGTCTTGTTTTGAAAAATATACTTTCTTGGGCGAATTCTATTGATAGAATCAGTTTCGTAGCTCCGAGTTGTACAATCAACAAATTAGCAGCGGTGTTTAACATTACTCTCCAACCGGAGGTTAGTCTGCTCCACAAACATTATTACAGTGTGTGGAACTGCGGACCCCAATTATATTCCACGTTCTCGATCGGCCTAACTAAATAATTCCCCGAGCGCGGGCGCGGGCGGCACTTCTGTTTAATTTCGCCGTTTACTTTCGCTGATCTTTTGTCAGACACACACGCCACTTGCTTGTGTAGTTGAATATTCCTATAAATAAACTCAAATAAAAACGAAGCTAAGAACTAAGAAAAAACGAAGATCAAAGGCGTATTTTCTACCTCCAAATATATGTAAGGCGTTGCATATTATATGTAGCTTTGTGGGGCTTCTAGATGTCCAAACGAATACCTTAGCTAGCTATACGTGTTTGTTCACTGCAGTAAATACTTTTTCAAAATCTAAATATATACTTAATCAAACAAAGTAAAGTGACAGAGTATGTATAACTGTCATAGGACCATTTTTAAACCTAACTTTTTTTGCTTTTTAAAGCACTGCCTTATCGCAATGCTTCGAACTATATTGAGTCACTAAAATAACAATATCAACTTCCACTAGCGAGTGTACAAGTTGAACAGGAGCTGATAGGTACTCATTTCAGAATTATAACTGCCTCGGTGGTGCAGCGGTTAGTGGTTGCGCCAGAGGTCACAGGTTCGATCTCGGGTCAGGCCAAAAACTATGTACCTGGGTTTTTCTGTTTTTCAGTTTTCAGCAATTCTTAGGGAAGCCCGGAGTTTGGAAGTTGGTGGTTTTACACCTCCGTGCCTCGTAAAGCACGTAAAGCCGTTGGTCCTGCGCCTGATCTCTCTCCGGTCGTGTCAGATTGCTGTCCCATCGGGCTATGAGAGTGAAAGGAATAGAAAGTGCACCTGCGTTTGCGCACACACTTGTGCACCGTAAAATGTCCCGCGCAGTCGGTTAGTCGTTGTGACTGGCCACCGTAAACGAAATCGGCTAGGGGGGGACTATTACTATTATTATTTCAGAATTGGCATCAAATAACATGGGCCCAAAGACATAACTCACCGAAGGACTATATTTAATAAAATTATACTAAGCATTGCAGATGCAGCGATATCAATATTTCATTTTAGTAATGTATTTTAAGTAGAAATTAAATTATATTTGAGTTCATTGAACCCAAGCAGCGAGACGTATTCGCTGATGTATACCAAGGGACCCTAAATGTTTCTGTTGTCTTTTCAATCACATTTCACGAGCGCAATCTCAAACTGAAATAGCATACAATCTTCAACAGCATTTGTTTTCATCAATATTCTATTAACGTTACATAAAAATACATAATCAAATACTTTTTATGTAGGGCATTTTCTACCTCGATTTTTGCTTATTCATGTTTTAAGATAACTATAACTTTCGACAATACCGAATTGAACTGAACTAAGCTCTCGAGGGGCAAAGCAGCTTTAGTGTGCTCAAAATATCGGCAAAATGAAATGAACAAACGGCAAAATAGCTCTTAAGCGGCGCTAGGGCAATAACAGTGCCTTCGTCAGTCAACACCAGCCGACACGAGTTCCACATTCGAGCCATGGTTTATTCATGGACCCTCTCTGCTCAAGTAAGCCAGCGATGGATTGTCCCTGTCGATATACAAAACGTATGCACCGTTGTTAAAAGGTTGACGGAGGTGAGCTCTGTACACGAAAATACACCCCACAAGTCGTATGTTGCAAACAGGTGCTTTATTCAGAAGTTTGCAAATAGAATCCCCTTCTAGATGTAAATAAACACATAACTATTTATTTTCCAAACAAAATAATACTAAGGACCTCTTTCAACGTCGACTTACGCACTAACCAACGAATAATTCAAATATATATTATAACATAACGTAACATTATAACATAACATATAAATATATATTATAAGGATAACGTTATGAAGCAATTATTAGGACATTGTAAAACAGGCCACAAGTCTTCTTATGCCTGAATAGTGAATGAAACTTAGAAATAGTAAAAGTAAAGTCATCAATTACCTACAAACAATGAAAAGGGTGATACCTAAATTAAATTGCAAAAATAAAGCATTAAACATCACAAAGAATATAAGACAAATACCTGTCAAGAAAATAGCCTACTCAAAAACCGCGCAAGAAATGCACGGTAAACTAATAAAAATCAGTTTTCCTTTCTCTCACGTCGGTCCCTATTGTGAGTTCCCCACAAAAGTGCGTAACCAGCGTTGTACGACAAGGGCGAACAAAGCCGATGCCCGTTCGTTGAATTGACCCGATCCGAAATAAGGCTGCCAGTCCACCGGAGTGGAGCGAGGCCATGATCGGAATGGTCACCCATCTAAACCAACCGCGCCGTAAATTGCTTAACTTCGGTATCACTACCGCGGATACTTTGTGCAATACTATTACTTAATATTTTCTGTTTATCCGTTTTGCGATCACGCTCCGCTCCGTTAGACTGGCAGGCTAATAGGAGTGTGCAAGGTGACAGCCCTATTCAGCACTTCAACGGGGAATGGATTTGATCCAATGTAAACATTTACAGAAGGCATTTTCGACTTGCTAGTGCGTGATGTTCTTACATCAGTAATTAAGTACTGAGTGTGGATATAGATAATAATATGCACACAATCAATTAAGCTACCTTGATAATAAATGATGAAACAGACAAACCATTCAATCAATCAATGCCGATACATTTAAGAAGTTAAAACATCTAAATTATTTTTATTATACTAGCTGTCCCCTGCGGCGTCGCCAGCGTTATTTTCGGATTTCCCGTAAAATATTTCAACGCAAAACACATATTTTCATAGAAAAAAAGAGGCTACATTTAATAAATAATAATAATTAAATAAATGTATAATAGACACCAATCCAATTAATTTGCCGTAACATAGTGTTGGCTCCAGTTACCCACTAATATTTTCTCTCTTGTGACTTGTCTGTAAGGGACACATGAGTCTTCCTCCGTGTTCGTCTTCGAGCCAATGAACTAATCGGAGCTCATCTAATTGATTTCAGGCCTTGAATCTATTTCAGGAAGTAGCTTGTCCGCCTTTCTTTTTGGTGGTTTGTAAATTAATATAGCTCAAGCCTGTCATATTTATACGACTCAACTAGGTATGCATTTTACATATCATGTCATATTAATAGTAGATTAACCAAGGGTGGAAAGTGACCTATTTGCACCCGAGATTTTTCTACGGTTATAGTTTTTGGTTATACGAAATTCTATTTGCAATTATTAATTACCTAAAGAAGTCAATTAAAGTAAATAATTTTCGTTTGTATCATCATAATATAACCGTATTCTTATAAATTAAATGTAACTTTTAATGCTTCGACAATGTTTTACGTTAATTAACTGAATTCTTGTTATTACTCGTATCTCCAATCAAATAGACTTCTGGGTAGTTATGAGAATATACCTCTGCGCTGAACAGTCATTGATGTTTCCACGAATTCAACATGCGTAAAGCAAACACTACAAACATAATTTACTAGCTGCTAATAGGCAGTAAACTAATAAACGCCATTTTGCACACATTAGTTATAACCTAACTTTACTACACCTACACGTTAATCTGGTTTGGAAGTTTCAACACGATTTTATTTGTCGAATACCAGGCGGTCAAAAAACCTTGAGATAAAATTCGTGATTAGCTTATTGATTGAGAAAAATTTTTGATCGGAACTTAAAAATTACACAATTTTTTTATTTATATTAAATATTTATAATTAATATAGCTACGATCGATTTATAAATGAATTAACACGATTCTCTAATGTGACGGATTATGTTAGATGATTTTTATAATCTCCGTTTTGATATGAAGTTCGCTGAGGAGACAGTTAACTAAGATAAGGGTTAATTGATAACTTTGTTTTATAGTGCTAATGTTGCACACAGTTAAACTAAAAACTTACCCAAAACAATATAATTAATGGAAAACGCTTCGCTAATTATGTATATGGCACACAATTTGCCGACTAAAGACAGATTATTCTTTATCTGTGCCGTGCCAAAGCCAGCCATCAAAGCCAGTCAGAGGCCCATTCAACCTAAATTAAACCATTCGCTCCTAAGCCAGATTTTACTCGTGTGTATTATATACGTCGGTTATATTAGATAGTTTGTTGCCGGAGTAGCGGCTTATTGCCGAGACCAAACTAGAGTTATATTATTATTACATCATTAAATTTTTATATAATGGTTTCGTATCTTAATATTGAGTGATGAAATCGTTTATTTAGTTGATCTTATTTTAGCGGTTAAATACATATATTTTAATAAAAACAGATTCATTCATTTTCTATCGCTATACCCTGTGTTAAACTAATATCAATTTTATTATTAAGTAACTAGCTGTGCCCGCGACTTCGTCCGCGTGGAATAGTGACTTTGGATAGAATTTTTAATTTATAGGCTTATGATTTTACAAATAAGATACTTAAGTATAAGTACTTATAAGTACGCAAGATATAAAGTATTTATATAGTACATTTTAGTACTCACTTATCATTAAAATTGGCCATATTACAACAATAAGAAGCAAGTAGTAGGTACATCAAAGGTGATCAATTATTATGACCATACCGATTATTTGGACGTTCACAATTTGTATTTCGATTAGGAATTCCTTTGTTTGATAGGATAATATGGTTACTTTACTTTTAACTACTACTTTGCCACAAAAAAAACTACTACTTTACTAACATTTTACTTTGTTGAGTGGAAAAAATGGATCTAAATATAAATTTTTTCATGGCACTGTTTTGTTATACTTTGGCAAGTACCATAAAGTACCAAATATTCATTTAATTTATACAAACCAATATGGAGGAAACACTACACATTGAATTAAAACACTTTACAGATTCATTTCCACCCACATATATTTTAAATTGTTTCGCCTCGGCCCCGTCCCGCCTTAGCCCCGGCCCCATCGAACGGGATAAAAAGTATCCTATGTCCTTCTCCTGGTACTAAGCTACCTCCCCACCGTTTCGTCCCGGTCCCGTGCTACCCCAGCCCCGGCCCCGTCTAGCGGGACAAAAAGTATCCTATATGCAGTATCTTATGTCCTTCTCCTGGTACTAAGCTACCTCCCCACCGTTTCGTCCCGGTCCCGTGCTACCCCAGCCCCGGCCCCGTCTAGCGGGACAAAAAGTATCCTATATGCTTTTCCTGATTCTAAGCTACCACCCCACCAACTTTCAGCCAAATCGGTTCAGCCGTTCTCAAGTTATAAGTGTTGTAACAAACACGACTTTCTTTTATATATATATATATTTTCTGCCTACCCCCTAAGTCTATTGGCGTGATTATTTCTATCCTAGTTTACTCTCCAAGTGATGCTGAGTCAAATAAAAAAAGCCTCATCAAAATCGGTCCAGTAGATTCTGAGATTAGCCCGGACAAACAGACAGACAGACAGACAGACAGACAAAAATTTTAAAAATTGTTGTTTTGGCTTCTATTACGGTAATTAAGACCCCCTGTAACAATTTTTCATAAAAATCTTCAATGTACAGAAATCGATCTTTTACAGTCTTATTATATGTATATATAAGATAGATAGATGGAGTTAATATAATTTATTCAACATCTAATAAACTACTCACACATAATCTACCTAGCTAAATAACATATATATACAGGGTGTTTCATGTAACGTGTCAAGCCGATGCGTGGTAATAGGTGAGTACCATACCTATCCATTTCACCCCCATGTATGTTAGAATTTGTCTAATAATATATGCCACATTCAACGGCCGATTTAAGCTAAAAATTACCCATTAAGTAGATCGTTTTTTGTATTGTAATGAAAGTTTATGAAGTCAAGCAGTTTTTAAAATTAGTCATAAACTATGGAAAACCTTTTTTATATTTTTAAATTTATGTTGAAAATTCTATTCGGTTCTGCTTAATGCAATATTTTTTAGTATCGATCAATAATTTTGTATCTTGTGTCTAAGTTAGGATGGCGGTTATTTTACTTATAGAGGTAATTTTGCAAATAATGGGCATTCTATTGAGATCAAAATATTTGAGAAAAGTGGACCCAAAAAAGTTATAATTTTTTAAAGATATCGTCTAGGTGCATCATGAAAAATATCGAAAAAAAATTATAGCTCCTAAACTATAAATATTTGTCTAACATACATGGGGGTGAAATGGATAGGTATGGTACTCACCTATTACCACGCATCGGCTTGACACGTTACATGAAACAACCTGTATATTTACACCGTGTGATTAGATAGGTAGATGAAACTAGTACACAATGTATACACAACTAATTGATGAAATATGATAACGAAGGAAGGCAAACCGAAGTGGCGAAGCTAAAGACCTTTACTAATATTCGTAATGAATAACCATTAAGTACTCCAATACATAAATGGTTGAATAGTTATTTGTTCATTAGATGCCCGGCGTTCTTTTTTCGACGGACATTGTCTAACTGAATAAAACCTAAATAGATATTTCTAGCTAGCACACTTCCAAGAAGAGAATGCGGCTTAGGTGTGTTAAAACTAAAATAATCTGCGTGCTAATGTCTAACTTGGAAGTGTATAAAAAGCATATAATCTGGGTTTGTGTATAAAAAATATAAATTGTACGAGTATTTAAAATATTTCATTTACATCATTTGTACCCATCTCTACTACGTACTGAAAACACGAAACAAATCTCTTTAAACCTAAAAGCTACCTAACTCTGGGTCCCACTTTTACCTCTGATTGATGTCCAGGATATTACCAGTCGGCGCATCCAGCTGTCTTCACACTGGGTATCCGATAGCAGTGTGTGGCTTGCCTACTGGAAAAAGGTTTCGCATTCAAAAAGGTTATCAAGCCGTTTTCTGTATAAAATACTTTTTATATTACCGTGCAAAAACTACCAGCTTAAAACTTGACTTTCAAAGGAGATACAACGCTTTAAATGTAAAGACCCGATGTAAGTAAGGTTATTGTAATTAAAAGCAGTTGCAGCTAGCTAATGAATTTACAAAAAAAGATACGTATGGACGACAGCACGTCAAGCTAAACACTGCGGTATCTTATGCTGTTGGTATAAGGGCTATTTTTTAATAAAAATGTATAGTCTGATGTGCTGGCGACTGTACATAGTTCTTTAATATGATCACATTATTTTTTATGAAACAATTTGTTTTTGCGTTGAATTATATCAAGGCCAAGTTTGCAACGTAAAATCTTTCCTTACAAGTACTATTCGAGCAATACCTTTGCAGTACAGAAAGTACTCATCTAGGTCATCCAATGTTTACTAAAGGACTATAGTCTATAGGCACTACTAGCGGTATTGCTATGTTCTAAAAGACGTTGCTAACTGCGATTAGAAATGTAACTTTGCCTTCAAACGTCATATTGACTAGAACTATAGACCTATTTCTCAACCACTGGAGCAAACGCATTTTGTATTGCTAATAATAAATCAAAAATGATTTATGAATCAATAGCAAGTTGAGGTACCTATGTGAGATAGGTCTTGTGTGTCGCACAAATAAATCGTTCATTCGATGATGTTATTCAATTCGTATGCAAATGCAAAATGAAAATATTTTTATGAAATTATAATGGACATCACAATCTAATTGATGAAACTCGACATATATTTCATTAAAAATAGTAAATATACTATTTTATCATGTCATCAAACACGGTTTTATGTAAAATAGTAGATTGTTATACAAGGGGAGAAAGTGACCCATTTCACTCGAGATGTTTCTGGCGCTCGAACGAAGTGAGTGCGCCAATAATTCGAGAGTGAAATGGTGCTTTCACCCGAGTTAAACATACTATTTTTCATTTTGACTGTGAGGAAAAACATTAAATTTACAATAGTGGTTGTAGATGTAATGGTCAGGTATTATGTAGTACAGCGAGAAAGAAAAACTCAAGTTTTTGCACAAAAAGACAGTTAATTTACAGTTCTCCAAACATCTAACATGATTAGAAAGAATAACGACACGAATACATGAAAACAGTACGAAAAAGCAGATATATACGAAATAATTAAAATCCTTGTAAAAAATATCGATCGAATTTTCCCCACAGATAATAATTGTCAAAATTTAAAAAAGTAGGCATAGAGTTCAAAAAGAAAAAATGACACTGACAATGTAAAAAAAAAGTGTCATCTTGGTATTATGGCGGGAAGCCGAATATTTGAATCACAGATTACTAAATGTATATTTTAATTATAGATTGAATCGATTGAATATTTTTAAATCAACGATCATAATAAACATGTTTTTCAATGTATAGCTAAGCAAAAATATTTATTATTTTTATAATTTGATGTGACTCAATTATCTTTGATCCGAGCTTTGACTGCATGCCTTGACTCTATACCATGCCAATTAAAACTAAATTACTTTCCACCCTAGGGATGGATAAGCTATTTTCCACCCGGCTATCTACACAGGAAAGTGCTATTTTCCGAACAGGAGAGATGAAAAGGTAATTTCATTATTAAGTACATGCAACAAACAAATTAAGTACCTATCAACTTGGAATACGATTATGAAATGTTTCATTTGTCTTATGGATACCAGTTTCTACATTGTTTGAATGTGAATCAATAGTTATGTAGGTGTCGACACTCACCAAGGCTACATCGGAACACTTACAAAGGACTTGAAACCCACCAACGTACATAGACGTATTTGTTTTCAATACCGTATAATATCGTACAATGGTATACAACTCTCCGTCACCGTGCTATTCAATTAGTATCAGGAAATTCCACATTTTTTATCTAGATATGTGATAATATTTACAATAAAAACAACCTACTAAGTTTTCGTATTTATTTGTACTCCAAAGCTATCATAATCATTACGTTATGTATATTAGATATGCCCAGTAAAAAAAAACAATTTCTTCCTTTAATTGCTACAAAAATGCAAATGGTCATCGATTACCCAAATTTATTTCAAGATGTAATCAAATTCCCCGACCTCTCCTTAGAGCTTCTTAGCTTATTTAACACACAATTTTTCCGTATCTCGAAGGAAATCAAATTAAACAAGAAATTTTAATTATTCCGAAATCCCCAACTCCCCGCGGACTTTTCTCGGAATAAAAGCGTAACAAAATTTACGAAGGGCTCAATACCATAAGTTACGAATTAAAATTCTGGTTGTTATGCTTTTTTTTTCTTAAAAGGTAAAAACGAAAATGCTTTGTAATTGGTTTCCAACACAAATACGCAATAAGTTACCCATGAAACTTTATGCGGGATCCGTGAACGGAATAAGGGCACATGAGGAACGGAATAGGCGCCTTCCACCCGCCTACTAATATAACTTAAATCGTGGGAAATGAACGGAAACTGGGAATTCATGCATGCTTAATATGAGACCGCATCTATTTAAACTGACGTTTTATTACCAATATAATGCTACGATAGACAAACAAGCATTGTTAATAATATTTGTAACTAATGAGATGAGAGACATGTAAACGCTCGATTGCAGGGACATCGGCAGTTAAGTGAAAAACCTTTATTGAAAAAATATATTTATTACTACAACTTTATATAACTTTGGGGACCATTCTTCACCTTTATGATATAAATGTTTATGCAGTGATAGAGCCTTTTCCATTTCAAATCTGGTAACCGAAATTTCATTACAGTAATACATTATTATGACGACCTAACTTCACAAGTCTCGCGCAGCACGATATAATATCATAAGGGAATAATGTTGGAAATTTATTACTTTGCACAAAGTATTTGGTAGCTTACATAATTAATTTTAAAGCTAATTTCGCCGGCGGTCAGTTTTTGTCGTTGAACAAAGGCTTGTAATAATAAATCTTAAATACATACAGCTTTATTAAATATCCGGCAGCGCTGTTCGATTTTATGAAAATTCTTGCAGTCTCCAATATTGCGAATAGCTAAAGTATTTCGTCCAATATACGCTTTGTCTATTTTGTTTCAGAAAGTTGTGTAAAGTAAATGAACGGGAAAACACTACAGGAATTTCGGCATTTCCTATACTTTATCAATTTATTAGCACAAGTAGTTTAAATTTCACAATGCTCTTAAGATTCTGATGACATAAATGTGCAAGATATCTAATAAATTATAGCAATCACAACAAGGTACAATGTTGTATAATACTAAATGTGTCTCAAACTAAACCTCACATTAGAAATTAGATTGTCTGCAACTGTATGTCAAATCACGAAATCAAAAACAACAACAACATCAAAACACGAAATGTACAAGAATACAATTCAAATATATTTTACCAATTGTGAAACACATAACAATAAATATCGAAGCTATTGTTCATACAAAACAATCGTCAAAATTAATACATGATCAGATTTGCAAACAGTGGTCTAGTATTATTGCTAGCCAGTGTTTAACATTGAGCAAATTGGTATCTAGTTGAAACGAAATGTTGCCTTGCAAATTTATTTTGATGCGCGCAAGAAAATCTGGTTTAAGCACTTAAGAAATTACTATAGCCGGAATTTTTAATCTGTTCATTATGACTAAGAGTCTTCCGAGATTATGAGCCAAATTACGAGATTAAGTGCCCAGAGGACTATGAATTTATGTTTGCAACAGACAAATAAGAAATACTCGTAAATAGGGCTTTTATATTTTAGTCGGGGGGAAAAATTGGGTCCGCTAACTTAATAGCAACAAGATCATACTCAGACTTATATAAAGATTTTCTACATTTTGTTGCAGTAAAATGTGGTAAAATATTTGAATATTAATATATATTTGCCTACATACAAATGTACGTGAATGTCGTCTGGGAGCACTAAACTTGAAATGAAAGTTCTTAATATGAAAATCAAAAATTATTAACAACATGTATTGCCATAAAAGCAACATCTGAAAAAATAATATATGTAATAAAATCCAGTATCATTATGTGAAGAAAATTGACCTTACTCAGACCAAAATTATGAAAATCACACCTTCAAACATTTATAACATATCTGAGCCCCGGTCATGATCGATAGTCAACTTAACTAATGGTTAAATGTCTTTACGGTTGAACATTGACAAATGCCTTAACCTAATAAAATAGCCATTCTGACATTTGATTAAGGTGTTTTTTTTTCAATACCGCATAATCGTAAATATTCAATAACTGGTGACGCATTAATTGAGCTAACTATCGATCACGCAACTGAACCCTAATCTGTTCATACAGTGGAAGTTTTAACCACACTTAAATGTGGGCGTTGAACTTTCGCTCACCTGAAGTAATTAAAACAAGCCCAGCAAATTAATTGCGGCAGCACACGGGCCCTTTTTCCCGAGGTCGAACGGAGTTCATCGAGCCTTAGGGACTCGCGAATCAAACTTCCAGAACAAATCACCATTGGCCAGGGGCTATCTCCAATAATCGGGCGGATTCATTTGAATTCCCCCATCTAACAAATGGGAGTTCTGCATTCATGAGTTACACGATTCAGGCGCAGATAACTTGGAAGTTTTCGGGGTAAGATTTTGAGGGTGAAAAATAAGTCCTTATTGGAATAAGTCCTTATATGGAACCAATATCAAATTGTCAATACATACATTCCACTTGAACCATATTCTGAGATACAGCTTTTTATTAGGTGCCAATTATATTATTAACTGATTTTTGATCATATCAAAAGTGATTTTCAAACACCAGTCCTTTCTAATTTATAACGCTGATTACGAACACATCGAGCTTTTCAAAACTTTCCAACTAGTTCGCTCATCCATTTTCATTATTAATTCATTTGTCTCGCCAACCGATCCCCACTTCTATACGGATTAATTACTTACCATCATCATTAGACACGAGTATTCTCTGTTAGCAAACAACAAAAAAGTTCACTACTATAAATGTGCTCAACTTTTAAATACATCGCTATTTGCAGAATTTAAACAAAGTTAAAGAGCTTAATTAAACTGCCGGTATTGAGTAGGAACTCGTATGCGAAACATTTTCATTGTTTCAAAGTAAGCATTCGTGAACAGATAACTTCAGAACAAAACAAACCTAGTTAGAGTATTGTTGTAGTTAGCGAAGGCGACCTTTTAACAGCAGCACTGTAAAACTGAACTCGGTACCTTCTGTTTGTTTTTTAATTTTAGAGCATTAAAAAAAGAGATATGGTGCATTCATTTGATATCAGCATGTAAAGGAGATTATTATGATTTGTGAGTGACATTAGGAGATGGCAACATCGGCACAGTCGTCGTAACTAGGAAACGCGGGCCATTACTCCGTCACACACTTCCGGAGGCTACGTGCTTGTCGGTCTACGCTTCAATTCAGCCTACGGTATAATATAACTGATACTGTTCACAGAATAGGCGAAATTAATTCCACGGTAAGATTTACTTTCATACTATCAAGATCTCAGATTTAACGCTGCGAAACTTAATAATCTGAATGCACTGACTTTCCACACCTACTGGAACTTCGGACGACATGCACTAATAAAGTTTAGCATTGTTACTATTCTCCGTTTCCGTAAACATCGCACTAAAGTTGATAGAGTACACCTGAACACAGAAGTTACAGCGAGCAATTAAGACGTTCTGCATAAGCAGGGAAGCAACGTCGCTGCCAGTCACCAGAAATTTCGAACTCCGTCGCTATCGGAGCGGCAAACATTTACGGATGAAACGTCCCGTATCTCTAAACTTCGTGGCTTCCTTTCCTCCCTTTGATGTTTAAAAAGGACGGATGTATTACTTGAGAGCTTTTTTCGAATTTGCGCTAGTGAGTTTATTCCCCAGACGAAACAAGTTGTGTGTCGTCGGCAAGTTTATGCACTCATCTCCTCGGGGCGGCCTCTCGAAACTTGTTATGAGATAGAAACGTCCTGGTTTATGCTGTTCGTAGTTTTGAAACATTCGAGACCGAAGTTTTGCCCTGAGCGGTGATAGAAATAAAATTAAAGGCACGTCCCGATTTTACAATCACAGAGCTAGTTTACTAGCTGTAAGGGATTTTTCGAAACTGTGCGGCTATTTTATTTGACCTACTTCAATCCTGTATTACTTAAAAAGAAGTAGTTTGAGTAAACCATAACTGTACCCATACTCTTGACTATACTTTATTGTTCATGGAACCTATTTTACATATGTTTTATCATCTCAAGAGTCGCGTAAATATTTTGGAATATAATATTTATGTCATATGAATATTCGCTTCCTTTTGTGTCTATAAAAGTGCTTACTTAACGAACCGTCTTATTTTGCCAACATTTTATTGTGTGCTGCAATATCCCTGACCTTAAACGCAAGGCGGGCAGTAATATCATCGATAAATATCGCAGGCAAAGCCAGGGAACCCATTTAGTCGTTGCATCGAATGCGCCAGCTCGCTAACAATACCTAATGTCTCTCAGAGATTTACTGCTTTTGTGTTGCAAAACTGGCGAAATGCGAAACCAACGGGATGTTTTTAAAGCTGGCTAGTGACGTAATTTAAATCATGATTGCTTCGCGTGCTAGAACATACTATTCCTATGTTTAATGTCACGAATTAACTACGCCCTAGTAAGTAATGCGAATTCAGAAGTTACCAATCTTGAAGTGAGAAAAATATAAGTAAGATTTGCGTAAATAGAGTGTACGCACAATAATGTAAGTTATCCCAAAGTTTTATCACATAAAGAAACCCTTCGTAAATTATCCGAAACTGAGCTAAACTTTTGTTCAAGAGCATAACTTTGTTAAGGAGCCTAACTTTTTTCGTGTTCTGACAAAGAGCAGGCCAATTTTTCCGACCCGACTAGCCTAGATAACAGTCTGAGAAAGTCCTTCGTAATGACACTATGCGTAACAAAATACGACTCTTTTGCCCTTAGGAAAAAGTTTGATAATTATAAAACTTTCTGACTTCTAAAAATGAGTGTGTACCATATTTTTTTTATTCAACATTATGGAAGACACATTAAAAAAATATGCTATTATTTTTTCGATGTATTACGTGTATTATTTCCATTTACCGCTTTTTGTTACATATAAAAGCTTACGTATCGAAAATTCCCATCTGTAATTGTCAAACAAGCCACGTCAATACTCATACTTCTTGCTCAGAACACGTTTTGTTCACAGTATGATTTTACGGTCACGACGTGGGGAACAGCCTGTATATTTGTTGGTTATACGAATCCATATAAGTATTTACCCATAGTGTGCGGTCGTGCTGCTAGTGGTGTGACGTCAGTGGCGTGACGTATCACACGTAGGTATGCGCTCCGTTACAGGTGGTTGGTATCAGAAGGTTATCTTGACTCACGGGAGATGATATAAACACAGTTTGGCAGTTCACGAATATCCGGGTTTATTGTCACAGATTAACACATTACAATTTTGAGGTTATACGGGCCGAAATAAATATATGTCGGGACGTGGGAACGAGCTGAAGTCGACTGACTCGATCGTCGCGCGCGCACCGCGTTGTGGCATTATTGCTGACACGAGATAATGTATACCCCTACATCACACCCCTCCTAAAATTTGGTAAAATTTAAAGTTATACAAACCAAATTTTAAACGAATAAAATCGAACCAAGTGATACAGAGTTACTACGAAATGCAAACAATAGGCTATTGTGCAATTAGAGCTGCGTTACAATAACATGCTGATGTATGATTCTGGTGGTGTGATTTTATCGCTAAGTTACTGAGACTATACAATGTAACAAAGTATGTACTTATGATAATGTTTGAATAGGTTAGCTACATTGTTGTTTAAGGGCAATATTACCTTTGGACTGTAAGTTAAATTAAACTTAGATTATGTTACATAGATATAGGACCTATTTATATTATTACGACTACAATATGACAATTATTTAACAATGTCATTTAATGTAAAATATACTATTTAGATAACAATCGTTTTTTATTTTTTTATAGTGAATAGTGATCCAGCTGTCAAAAATGAGATAACATTGTAGTGAAATTTAAGCCATTAAGTTAATTATATTATCTACGTTGAAAATTGAAGAACGTGAACTGCGCCTATGACTAAGAAAATACTACCGTAGTAGGTGTTTGCGATACCTCGGTCCTCCTCGTCGTGGGTGGTATCCGCTCCTTAATTAGGCCGTCTAACTGATTGCTCACCCATTTCTTGGTGTTACGCCGACATTTGTTACAACAAAAACATAGTATGACTATAGTGACACATACCAAAAATGGTGTAATTATGGCTGCGTACATTTCCACTTTTAGTTTTAGCTCATCTACTTGTACATTGGATCCAGACTGCACAATGACATTCTCCTCCTCTTTAGTATTATACTGGCCCATGATGAGTAATTTAGAAAAGAAATTTACTGAGCTTGTTGTACTCGTGAGGTTTCTGTCGTGACTGCGAGTGTCGAGGTATACTTAAAAATTAAAGAAAAATAATGCTTACCTAAACTTAATTAAAACGTACAGGCGGCTTGACGATTCGACCACTTCGCGTTTTTCGAAGATCGGGGTCATTGGTCGTGTCGCTATGTACTGTGTCTTTTGCGAGAACTGTGATTGATGGCGCAACCGAGTTATCGAAATCATTCAAAATATATGCAGGTTTGAGCCTATCTATCGAAATGACTGCACGCCGATTTGGTAATTGTAATTCGAAAACTTTTGATCCCCTCTTGATGACTTTGTAAGGGCCGTCATACGGGGTCTTCAAAGGTTTCCGAACCGCGTCATCTCTGACGAAAACATGACTGCATGTTTGCAAGTCGGGATGTGTGAACCATTTACGATTATCACGGTGTGCATTAGTAATTGGTTTTAAATTGCTAATCGTAGTGCGAATATGTTCAAGAGTTGCGTCATCATATCTGAGTTCTGTTGCTTCGAAAAAATCGTTTGGAAGCCTGAGTGGTTTACCGTAGGTGTATTCGGCGGCGCTGACGCCGTTTTCGCTGCGTCCCGCTGCTCGTAGCCCAAAAAGAACTGTTGGTAGCTCGCTGATCCATGATCCGGTGTCTAAGCGTGCCATCAAGGCTGCTTTCATGCTCCTGTGCCAGCGCTCGACCAAACCGTTGGCCTGCGCGTGATAGCTAGTTGTTCTCAACCTTTTGACTCCCAGGTACTTAAGTAAATCGTTGAATAATTGGCTCTCGAATTGGCGTCCTTGGTCGGTAGTTAACTTGACTGGACAACCAAAACGTGTGATCCAGCCCTCGTAGATTACCTTGGCTACTGTCGATGCTGTGATGTCCTTAATCGGAAAAGCTTCAGGCCAACGTGTGCCTCGATCTATGATGGTTACGCAGTATCGATATCCATCCTCGGTGATCGGTAGGGGTCCAACAATATCAACGTGGATATGTTCGAAACGTTCGGCGGTCTGAAAAGTTTCGTATTCTGAAATGGTGTGTCTGCTTACCTTTGCGCGTTGGCAGTTGATGCAGGACTTTGCCCATTTGTTTACATCACGATTCATGTTAGGCCAAAAAAATCTGTCGGTTAACATTTTACGTGTCGCCTTAATTCCGGGATGGCTAATGTCATGTATGCTGTCGAAAGCATCGCGTCTGAAATTGTTAGGTAGATATGGTCTAACTCGAGATTTCGAAACTTCACAAAAAATAGGTTTTTTACAAGTGGGCAAAAACATGCTCTTTATCTGCAACTTTACCTGTCGAATTGCGTGACGTAATGTAGTCATCGTGTTGTTGCGATTCAGCTAACTGGTCGAAGTCGATGCTCGTGGGACAGGAAATAGTCGCGACACGCGATAACGTGTCAGCTACGACGTTCTGGTCTCCGCTGACGTGTCGAATATCAGTAGTGAATTCGCTAACAAATATTAACTGTCGCGTCCTACGTGGTGTTTCTGAGTTAGTGCCTATTTTGGTAAAGGCGTGGACCAGTGGACGATGGTCCGTATAAATAGTTAAAGGTCTGCCTTCGAATAGTTTACGAAAATGTTTTATCGCCATGTATATAGCAAGAAGTTCACGGTCGTACGTACTATAACGTTGTTGTGTTTCGGATAGACGCTTTGAAAAATAACCTAGAGGCTTCCACGTACCTTTATCTAGCTGTTGTAGAACCGCCCCTGCGCAAGTATTTGATGCGTCGGTCATAAGCGATAGCTTCGCGTCCGCACACGGGTACGATAACGTGACCGCGTTCTGTAACTGTAGCTTACATTCGCAGAATGCTGCTTCAGCGTCTGCCGTCCATGCGATAGGTGTTTTGTCGTTCTTTTTGGCGTTGTGCAAATACGATGATAAAATACTTTGACTTTTAACTGCGTGTGGAATATGTTTGCGATAGAAATTCACCATACCTAAAAATCTTCGAAGTTCGTTGACGGTTTGTGGTTTTGGAAACGTGGAGATGGCCTTGACCCGTTCGTCCAAAGGTCGTATTCCATCGGCTGATACGTGATAACCAACAAAATCTAATTCAGTAACTCCGAAACAACACTTAGATAAGTTAATTGTTAGGCCATACCTGTCGAGTCGTTCGAATAGCAGTCGTAGGTGCTCGTGATGTGACGTACTGTCGTCACTGGCAATTATGACGTCATCGACGAAAGAGAATAGGAAATCTAGACCCTGTAGTACGGTGTGATGCATGAACCGTTGAAAGGTTTGCGCTGCATTCCTTAGTCCGAAGGTCATTCTCGTGAACTCGAATAGGCCAAAAGGTGTAATTATCGCAGTTTTTTCGATATCGGCGGGGTTAAGTGGTATAAAATGATACGATTTATTAACGTCGATACGTGAAAATATTTTCTTACCTGTTAGAAAGTATGTGAAATCATCCATTCGTGGGACTGGGTACCTGTCTGGTTTAGTTATGGCGTTGAGCTGTCGGTAATCACCACACGGTCGAATGTCTCCGTTTTTCTTTGGAACGATGTGTAGTGGGCTTGCCCACGGGCTCATCGATGGCCGACATATACCTAGTTCCTGCATAAGTAAGAATTCGTCCCTTGCCCGTTTGTAGCGATCAGGCGGTAGAGGCCTGGCTTTCGCGTGTACAGGCGGTCCGGTTGTCTCGATGTAATGAAGGATTGAATGCTGCGGAGGTTCTCTAAAAGACGCTGGTCGTGTTATGTTAGGAAACATAGTAAGTAAGTCGCGATACTGATTATTTTCGTCTATCGTTTTGACGGATGGATCATTACAATCTACTATGTGTGCAATAACATTGAGTTTAGTAATATTGTCAATTAATTTTTTAGAACTTAAGTCGACTAACAACTCATAGTGGCTTAGAAAGTCAGCTCCCAGTATGGGTTGTTTAACATTTGCTATGATGAAAGTCCATCGAAATGCGCGTCTTAATTTTAAGTCTAAGGTCATTGTGTGCGTGCCAAAAGTTTTAATTTTAGTACCATTTGCGGCAAATAATGTGAATTGGCTATCTGTGTTAAAAACAGAGTGTTTGACAGCGGTAGTGGGGAGAACAGACACATTTGCTCCAGTATCTACCAAAAAACTAAGATTGCTATTGCGGTCAAGAACACATAAGCGACGGTTGTTACCTCCAATGCAGTGTCCCGTCGTCGACTGCACGGCATTCAGTTTCCCGTAGTTTCCTTGTTCTGCTCGCGCCAGTTGCAAGGTTCGCGGCATTTCTTCGCCCTTTTCCCGAAACGACGATGGTAGTAGCACAAGTTCTTGTCCTGCGTGGTCGATTGTCTACCATTACGGCTTGTACTACGCGCTCGTGATGGACGTGAAGAGTTGTCATGGTTCCGCGTGAGTTGTCTGCTTTTCCGTAGTTCGGCAACTTCAATGGTCAGGTTTGCTATCGCATCGGCTAAGCTGTCCTGTTGTTGTGCTACGGAAGCGATCTCGATTGGCTTACTCGTTTCCATGATCTTGTCTGCCACGGAAGCTAGCTTTTCTACGTCTTCCAACGTTGTTGCGGCTAACACTGTGCGTACGGCTGCTGGAAGATGGTTTTTCCACAAAACCAGTAGGGTTTCTTTCGTCATCCGTGTTCCTGCGAGGTTTTGCATCCGTCGAAGTAGCTGCGAAGGTCTTTGCTCGCCTAACTGCATCTCGCTTATTAGCTTTTGTATGCGTCGTGTCTCTGACTCTTCATAGGCGTCGGTGAGGCGTTTTTTAAGCGCTGCATACTTTCCCGTTTCCGGTGGGGAAGCTAGAAGGTCTGCGACTTCCTGAATTACTTGCTTGCCTAGTTTGGCAATGAGAAGTTGGTAGGTCGCTTCGTCGCTTGCTTTTTGCGGTGCGACTACTGCTTCGAATTGAATGAACCACAAAGCCGGTTGGTCGGTCCAGAATTCGGGTATGCGTGATGAGATGGAGATAAGCATGACGTCCGGTTTCGCTTCGTCTGTCATGTTGTTGCTTGTTGGGGTCCGCAGAGTCCCAATAGTTAAGAGGTACGCCGATGTAACCTTATGCCCGTTGCTCGTCCCACGCCGACGTTAGTTGAGTCGCTTCGTTTTCGGGTGTCACCATTTGTATATTTGTTGGTTATACGAATCCATATAAGTATTTACCCATAGTGTGCGGTCGTGCTGCTAGTGGTGTGACGTCAGTGGCGTGACGTATCACACGTAGGTATGCGCTCCGTTACAGGTGGTTGGTATCAGAAGGTTATCTTGACTCACGGGAGATGATATAAACACAGTTTGGCAGTTCACGAATATCCGGGTTTATTGTCACAGATTAACACATTACAATTTTGAGGTTATACGGGCCGAAATAAATATATGTCGGGACGTGGGAACGAGCTGAAGTCGACTGACTCGATCGTCGCGCGCGCACCGCGTTGTGGCATTATTGCTGACACGAGATAATGTATACCCCTACAAGCCTATAGCAATTTCTCTCGAATTGGCAATATCATTGAAACTGCTAGCTTTATACGATCTCCACAAAAATATATCTGGGAACTTACATTCACGTTATTTCTTTTACGCTAAGCTTCAGTTAAGACCTCTAAAGAACAGACTTGACATCGCACGCTTAAGATGCAGTTTTATGTCGATTTGTGTTCGAAAAATGATTCTCGAATTTTGAATTCAAAATTAGATTAGAAAAGTCTTAATACCTATTAATACAAGATCTACTTGATAATAACTGGAAGGTCTAATAGGACTCCTTTGTGTTTGTGCACCAGAATCAGAGCGTTTTGCTCTTTGTAAAAGTTTAGGATGATCATTATCTGAGGATCAGTAGAAGGATAACAAAGACGTCAGTCTAGCACGCCAGCCAACCGCACAACTTGGGCAACATTTCGGCACACAGCCGCACAACTGCTTTTTGATTGAGACTTGGCACCGTTACTCAGACTTTCATTATTTTTCACACATTTTTTTCCTCTTTTGGCTTGAATCCATTGTGATAAAAGAAGTTTTATGCGACTACGAATTTATGTCGTAGACTACTACGAAAGCTACGGCGTAGTGCCTGCCATTGCTACGAAATATTGTAGCGCTGTAGCTCTCACATCAACGGCTGATGCCAACCAAATAACGCCATAAGCGAAATTAACACTAACTGCGCAGGAATAAAATTATCTAATAAATATTTCAATGTTGAATTACAGTAACGAACACATCCAATCTGTTTAGTGATTTCATTAATCGCAATTACTCGAGCTTAAATCGTTTTAAATCAGTTTGTTGACGTCCGGCTTTATTCAATGCTCATTGTTTTAATGAACTATTTGCTGGGTATTACGTGGATAAAATGTGTCAGGATATTTGTCATTTTACATTTCAAATGGACCAATAAGGCCCAGTCGCGTGATCGAGTTAACTCAACCAGGGGTCGAAAAATTACGATTGTGCGCGTTTTGTAGAGAAAATACCAATAGTTAATAAAATAGCCACTCAGACATTTGGTTTTAAGGTATTTCTTCTTCAAAACATCCGCAATCGTAATTTTTTACAGCTGGTAATGGCATTTAGTACCAATAATCTGAGTTAACCATCAATCACGCAACTGGGCCTTAATTTTTAAACCTGTCTAAGCCCAATCTTAGTTATAGTTATTATTATGCCTAAGACTATCTAATGCATTGTACGAATCGAAATCAAATCTCAGCTATTTGAACCCGACAGAAATCTATCAAAAACGTATTTGCGTCTGCATCTGCAAATGAAGCAAAGACATTTTTATGTGTAAAATATATGGGTCGAGACGGCGGAGCATCCGGCATAGTTGGCGCATTCCTCCCGCTCGCGGCGTTGCATTCGCATCGCATTGAGGTGCGCAATATGGCGGCAGCAAACTCGGGCCATTTGCAAATCTTTAGGTCCTCGTATTTCATGATACGAGTCAATGGGAATCGAAACATAATAGAAGTCAGAGCAAACTGTTATGTTCGCTAGCGAAAAAATCTTACGAATAGAAACAAAACCAAAAACCTAGACACGCTGATGACTGTGACTGATTCCATCTATTAGCAGTTAAAATCGCGTTTCATTTATGGAATACTTTATATGGAAAAACGGAACGTTGTTAAAATGAGATTAGGTAGGTAATAGCGGAAAATATTATCACATGTTTACCTAATAATTCCAAGAGAAGTTCCAGAAAGACAATATTTTATTCAAGACATAATTCCGATCGTTATACTCCGTTACCAATACGAGAGTCTCGGCTTGATATTTCGCTTTTTGAATAGTCTCAAGGAATCTTTGAGACCAGAAACCAATTACAGCAGTATTACTGGATATTTCCAGTTGAATTTACTCGTATAATATTTTCTCCTTTTCTGTTGCCCTAAGTATTTATTATTTATACTATTAAATTTTATGATACTGTAAGATATAGAAAGCATGACATGCTCTCGTAGAGCTTGAGTAATAAAGTAATGAATTTTGATTAAAGGGTTTCGTAAAGTCAAATAACTTACTGAAATACTTCAGATTACGAGTATTCAACGACTGAAAAGCTACAGCTACTGAAAAATCTGCTACTGAACTTAATATGTATACGTTTTATGTTGGTAAACTAATCAACAGAGCAGACAGCTAAGAAATTAAGAAGAAGTGATTAAAGTAAATATTACTTGTTTATTATTATCTTTATCTTCTTTAACATAAAGCGAGTTATATTTGAATATTTTGTGAAAATTCTCTTACGAAACCAAAAATAAAACACATATTTGTGTCAACGAGCAAATGTCATTTACTCAGCCATCTCATATCTCATATGCTTGGGCCGTCGACACCAGTCGACACAGACCTAATTAAAGCGAACCAACAAGATTGTGCAATGCTGCATTCGCCTGACTGTACTGCAACTGCAGGTGGTACTGTAACAATTAACTGCAGTAGGATTTAGGAATTAAGGTCGTCTTTTGCTGCATTTATGTGCTATTAAGTTTTAACGTTGCGCGAATTAAGTTATTTTGAAACGCGAATTGCTCATGAAACGACTTGGTGTGAGCTTGGTACTAGAAATGCTCTGATGCACCATCTTAAGAAATATCTGATTCAAATATTGGGCTCTTTTAGAATAAATTTGTTGACGGTTATGGTTTTTTAGTCAAGCACCGAGATTCCAGGCACAATAGAAAATCAATTGTTATGCGTCCCATATAATGTCGTTGGGGTTTGACGGATTAAAGAAATTCATCATAAAACTTGCATCCTCATAATGTTTAAAAATAAACGAAGGTAGGTAGGTTTTTTAGTAGAATGTGACTTTGTTTTTTCATTACAATGAACTTGCGGAAGCCGTTTCTCATAAAAAAGGTCTAATTCTGGCGTTCAATTTAGCATTTTCAATCTTCCAGACTGGCAAATGCTAATTCCTCCGACGCTCCTGGCTTTTTGCCGAACGAATCGAAACCGAGTGTACTATAGATTGATTTGTAATCAACGGAGTAACTGAATCGCCTTGGTTTTGCCTGGCTTTTTGTTTCAACGCTCACAACTCACAAAGGAAGCTAGTGTGTTGGACGCCTGGATACGGACTGTGAACAATCGGTCTAAAACCACTAAGTTCTATTCTGATGGACGTTGTCCGTGCTTGGCGCACTAACAATCGTTCTATCTCGCACTGACGAACTTAAATGAGTGAAAGAGATGATCAATGTGGCTCAAGATTCGGACATAATCTATTGCAGTAGGACTCGTTTGGTTTGAACGCTTTGTCCGATTGGTTATTTAACTCTTGAAACTGGCCATATCCAGTAAGTTTTGCCTTACGATGCAGAAGAAGAAAATACAAAAAAAAATAGCCGTAGCCGTGTAAGTTTATAAAGGCACATATGAATGAACTTCTTAGGCGTTCTACTAGGCACCAGACTTCACGAACTGCCGTGATGTGTGATTTTTATTTTATTTTCTTTTCTGTGTTTTTTTTTTAATTTGTGTCGAATAATGTCCTTTCATTTCATTTCATTTCATGTGCGTCAGCTACGTTATAAGTCATCGGTTAAACGACATGATTGATGATGGGGACTTCCGAAGACTTATGTATGATCCAACTTACTAATTTACCTAAAATATGCAAATTATAGTATGTATGCAACCAAAAAGCATGCGCCATTTGTTATGATAAACGCGAAAGCGTAAAAAGAAGGCAAAACAAAAACAGTGCTGCAGGCAGTGCAGTGTATAATAGTGGTGATGAATTCATAATCAGATTGAACTAATTACAGAGCTAACTGGTGGACATTTGCTCCCCACCGTGTGACATTCAGAGCCGGTATTACAGGCTAAAGGCGAGAAGATTCAATTGGCATTAGGCCAAAACCCACTGGAACGGGTCCAAGTCACGCGGCACCCTGTTTGGAGAACCCTATTAGCGAATTTTTACACTTATCCTTTCATTTAGCCTTAGAATGGAGATACGGGGGCTGTTCACAAATTGGGGTACTGCATTATTAACTTTATGGTGGTTTAATACGTACAGAGTGTAAAAAAAATAGCCGTCATATTATAGGTTTTATTTTAAAGTTGATCGCAATACTGAGACGTTTCTGTCGTCACTTTGGTCGCCTTTATTTTCATATACCACCCAATTTAATGTACTCCATATCATTATCTATCATATCAGGTTTAACCTTGTTCAATCAAAATAAAGGGAATGCACTTAGTGATTATTTTTTGGTTCTATGTTGTATCTGTGCAAATTATTAAAATTAATTATTTATTAAATAATTTTATTGTTATGAATATAAAGATCTTCCTTTCAACTTAACGGATAACATTTTATTTTAACAATAATATGAAGTACATAAATTGGAAAGGGAAGACTACAAAAACTACGTCAGGAAGGTTTCAGGTTTGCGGTTTACCTAAATGCTAAATACAACAAAGGGATGGAACCAAAATCCAAATCTCAAAATAGACACACTTTTACATACTACTAACGGTCCCGGCGAATTTGTTCATTTAGCAATCAAACGTAAGGATGGTGGCAACTATGTTTGTGCTATTACTCAAGTCCTTATGTGTAATTCAAAACTATCCACATAGTAGTTGAGTAAGAAGTATACTATCACAGAATATTTAATTCTCTCACGTACATAAAAGCACTTCATACTCCGCCGTAAGCCCATTCCTTAGGGGCTTGTTCCGCGTGCCTACGTAGAAGTAGTTATTATGCAAAAACAGGAAATCCCTATGGGTATCCTTCTCACAAAAGTCTCCGTATGCTTTGAGCTCCTTAAAATAAAACGTCATTTCCATTCACATGTTACGTGAGAATTGCTGATCTCTGGGCCCCTATTTTTGAATCACTCGCTTGGATATGGCGTGTGATTTTCTTTCGAAAACACATAAAAAATCAACGGAAATCACTCAAAATCTAGACGTAAATACTCACAAAATTGAGCAATGATTATTCAAATACTTTTTAAGTAGATTACAACTGGTTTTCATTCCCAAATTCGACTTTAAACATGCAATATCACACGCCATCTTGACGCGAGTGATTCAAAAATAGAGCTCCTGATAAGATATTCAGTGCGCGGACGGAGCGACACATGAAATGTATTGAAACTTATCTATCCGCACCTCAAACTACTTGTGAAGGCAAGTTACAAGTTCTCTTAGCACAGTTGATGACTCTTACATGTTTGTTGTACTTTGACGCGTGTTGCCTCTAACTCGGGTTGAGGGCCTGTTTTACCGTCGACAAATACCTAACCGACAAATATTTCTAATATGAATCGTCATTTTGTATAAATTATTGAATAAGTACCGCTAAAGCAAGTTATCATAACATTGTGAAACAGGGGGGCGTATTGCGATCCAACTTAATCCGCTCAATTCCGAGGCAGTTCAATTCTCACTCAGTGAAAACGAATATTATCAATATAATAATATTATAATAATACTACAATGGTATGAATATTAATATTTATACTGTTATATTATAGTAATATTATCAATATAATGCGAAATTGCAATAAGAATTGCTATTCGACAGTAAACCAGAGCAATTTAACTGTCAAAACTGCATCGCAATACGCACTCCGTAAGTGTCTATCTCATCTTTTTATGCTGCGATGACTTACTCATTGCCTTAATATGAAGCTGTTGTTCAAGTGCTTAGTGTTTCAGATACATCTTCAGAATTGAAAGTCAGTAATTATAAAACACCTAGGTATTCAACTGTAAACAAGACTAAGTGCGCCTTCACATAGAGCGATAGCAGCGCGTTGCTCTAATGTGAAAGGCTTTTTATGTATGAAATTGTATGTATGAAATGAGAAAGCGCTCTAAACTTCAATTACAAAATTCTTACCATCTAATTAAATCCAACTTAAATATTAAAGGTGTGTGGTCGAGGTATCTCTTTACGGATTACCCGAGTAATATGAACGGTGTGTCCAAAGTTGGATCGTATTAAACTTACATTTAAAATGTAAATTAATTTACTTACGTAAACCTAAATTGAAATGGAGCCGTTGGCTAACTGGCTGGGTTGTTAAACCTTGGTAAATCTTGTTTCAGAGGATAGTCCGCTTAAGCAATTTATGAAATATGATATCGCATCCTGTGAAAACACTGTCTCCAGCATGTTTTGTATATAAAGCAAAGATAAACAGTATAAACCTTAGTCCCGCTGCTTCAGGATTCATTCTATCTAACATACGTGGCTATTATGAAGCTTGTTTGTGAAACTCGATATTGTTGGCAGATAGGAGGAAAAGTTAAATTCTAATTTTCAACAAAATGTCTACGTAACAATAATATCAACCGCAGTAATTTATGGGCAGAGAACTGGCTGCTTTATTGGAGGTATGACAAATGCCTGTAAACCATAATGGGCCCAATCTTCAGTGACCCTACTCTAGATGCACTTTCGTAGCTGTCCTTATCACCCGGACTACCTGTACAGTGGACTCAAAGACAAAGATATCGACGTGAGTGCACAGAGTAAGACCCCTTGGCACAACAAACGTTTTATCTAATGAATGGAAATGGCGACTCATCGGACAGTTTCGACACCATAAATCGATAGCATCAAAGCAGGGTAAATTGATGATTGCAATCCAGAGATACTACACACTACTATACTTATATCAGTCAAATTTGACTATTGAAATAGCCATTCTGACATTTTGTTAAAGTGTTTTCTCTTCAAAACACGCACAATCGTAAATATCCAACCGCTAGTAATTATATTTAGTCATTAGTTCAATTCAATATCGATAACTCAACTCATATTTATCTTATTGCTTGACATTAATGCTCCGCATTGTGAAAATAATGATTCTGAGGTGAAGTCAAAGTCAGCAATTAGTTAAATATGAGGTGGAAATCATTCTATGACTTAGTTTTTTCATCGATAGTAATAGTAAAGTTACGTTACAGCGGTAAAATATTTACGATTGTGTGCGTTTTGAAGAAAACTATCTTAACCAAATGTCAGAATGGCTATTATAATGACCATTGGTTTAGGTGTTTTTTCTTTAAAACACACACAGTCGTAAATTTTCAACCGCTGGTAACGTACATGTACCATTACTAAAGGGTCAAAAACAGTTTTTTGATCTTTCACAGCGCCAGTGCCCTAAGTACTCGTTTTATACAAATTTTGCAAATGTTCTTAAAAGTAATCATACGGTTTCGCGACGGACATGTGCTTCAGTATTTTTCGGGTCCTATATTTTTAATGCTCGTCTTGAAACAATAAAGCAACAAAAATTGTGCACCTCCGTTCATCCGTGCGGCTGCTAGAACGAATACTAATGCGCCTCTGCCGGGAGACTCGTAAAAACCGATCTCGACACAGCAAGAAGAGATTAAACTCAAGTTGAAGAACAGTTAACACAACGAAACAATACCCAAGATAAAATGATATAACGCCCATTTAGTCCGTTTTTCTCTGCAGTCGAACAATGTAAACAATCTTTTTATAACTTTTTAAAACAATATCAGAAACTATTTGATTTGAATGAATCTCAGTGATTGAGGACTCGCCTATGTAGGTTGTGAGTTTGTGTATATCTTAATTTAAAATGAATTATTTCGTTAAAAAGGAATATCAATATTGTTTCCAATATTAGATAAGCAAAGTAAAACAGACTTTAGTCCAGTAAGTTAGTTGGCGGAATGTATGAGCGCCTTGCGTTAAATCCGGTAGATCTGATATTGTGCACACATTATGGCCCAATGATTAAAGCATGCTTGTGACCTTAAGCTCTAACCGGAACTTCGTCAAAAACCGAAAAATTTGTTGCTTTTTCAGTTTTAGGTGAATTTAACCATGAAGAATTAGTAGGTATTCTCTCTTCTTCATCTTATGTGTTAAAACATCAAAACTTTTCGGTTTGTCTCACAAACTTACGATATCTCATCAAGAATGATAGAGTATACAAAAAAAGTGTGCGAGCTTTTCTTCTTTGGCTATTTGAAAGAATTGCTGTTCTCAGAGGTCAAAATGGTCACACGATTACGACTAATCTTTCTTTTAACTGTTGCCAATTTTACGGTCAATGTGCAGTTAAATCTAGCTTCAGTTTATGCCGCTTTAATTAACTGAAACTAACGTCAAATCGATCCTCTTCGGATTGAGCAGTGACGATCACGAAATTATTAAACAGAAACCGACGTCGTTATTATTGAGCTTAAACATGCAGTCAAGAAAATTCTAACTCATATTGTCGATTATTGTGTTATTTACAACAACCCTCGGTCACACTTTATTTATTTAACGCATAAATAAAATGTTAAACATGAGTGACGATGTAAGATGGGGAATCAAACCTACGTAGGTATCGTTTTCATACAGAAAAAGTTCTGATACTCAATGCTACTCAAGTAGCCAGAAACAAATTACTTAAATCCTCTCTTCCTTTGTGACCTTTGTCTCTATATTATTAGGTTCCAATGCAGTAATTAACTTTAAACATTTGGTTACTGTAAAAGTAACTTGCCACACTATTGTAGTAACTTGCGCCATACGGCGCATGTAACATGTAGGGTATTAAGTCAAGCAGATTGGAACAAATAGCTTAACGCTCAGTCACTAAACTTCACGTCACTACCAAGTTGCAAGATTCATAACTACTGCAAGTTTAGACGCACGAGATTGTTGGCACAGTAAGTGGTTCCCACTGTGTTCAATCACAAACTCTCTGTTCAACCTGAATAATATGACTTGATAGCTGTTTGCATTCAATTATTAAAACCTGACATGTTTTAGTGTTCATAATATTGATATAAGCTTGTTTATTGCTCAACGTAACACAGAGAGATGAAAACTTTTGAAAATTTGCTTGCTGATGGGCGATTTCATTAAATTCGTTGAAAGCTCGTAACCGACTTTATACTTAGTTCCGTTTATTGTCTATCTAAACTTTCTTATCATAAATGATGGACTGAGTAATCACCAAGGAAAACATTAGAGCGTAATAGCGTGTACAATTTGCACTCTCTATACGCTCTACAATCGAATTAAAATAAGGATGTAACTAATACAATAAGTACATAATACTACGTTTGTTTTACATAAGACCTTATCAAAAATGTTTATGTTATTCCTCACTACTCTTACTCGTGGGTATGTCAGGTACATATTTCAAGAGACTTATTTCGATTTAATAAAAATATTTTGGTACAACTTCCCTAGCAAATAGTGCCGTGTGCGCGCCACAAACATCAGCTGCAGCACAACTTACAATCAGTTTCGGAGACTTGTAGCGCATGCAAGTTTGTCCAAAAAATCATACAAAAATTTTATCCCAGAGACAACCGGATTATTTTGATTTAGTTGTTTTAAAACTTTATGCCTCATCCATCGAGTTGAGTCCGTTTGTGGGAAAACACAATTTTTACTGGAGTATGACCTCATACGCCGCCATAGTGCTATTAGCATAGCATTACATGCGTATGCAGTTATCCTACTACTATTATAAAGGCGAAAGTTTGTATGGATGTATGGATGTTTGTTACTCTTTCACGTAAAAACTACTGAATGGATTTGAATGAAACTTTACCACAATATAGCTTATACATCAGAATAACATATAGGCTACAATTTTTGAGGTTTCTAATGTGAGGTCGTAAAAAAACACATTTTTTGCGCTACTAGACGGGACGAACCTGAAGTCCACGCGAACGAAGTCGCGGGCAAAAGCTAGTCATTTATATTCGTTACTTTTTAGGGTTCCGTAGCCGAATGGCAAAAAACGGAACCCTTATAGTTTCGTCAAGTCTGTCTGTCTGTCTGTCTGTCTGTCTGTCTGTCTGTCTGTCTGTCCGTCCGTATGTCACAGCCACTTTATTCTGAAACTATAAGCATCACATAGCTGAAACTTAGTAGGTAGGTGTATTTTGTTCACCGCTTTCCGATTCAGATACAAAAAGTAAGAAAAAATAATATTTAAGGGGGGGCTCCCATACATGAAACTAAAACCTAAAAATTTTTTTTTACTCAAACCTATGCGTGTGGGGTGTTTATGGATAGGTCTTTTAAAATGATGTTGAGGTTTCTAAAACCATTTTTTCTAAAAGTGTAAGGTTTGAGATGTAGACGCTTCCAAAGTGGTAAA
This sequence comes from Pyrausta aurata, assembly GCA_963584085.1. NCBI lineage: Eukaryota > Metazoa > Arthropoda > Insecta > Lepidoptera > Crambidae > Pyrausta > Pyrausta aurata. Next base: position 7,140,511 of record OY757268.1, read on the forward strand.
ATGGGCGTCCCCCCCCCCCCCCCCCTCTAACTTTTGAACTAAGAAAGAGAAAATTTTGAAAAAAATATATGATGTAGATCTCAACAAAAACTTGCAACGAAAATTGGTTTGATGGAGATCGAACCAGTAGTTTTTGAGATATTGCACATTTTTATCAACCGCAAATATAACTTTGTCTTTCATACAAACACTATGAAAAACAAAGTTATTTTTGTTGTCGCAATATATTGTGATGTTTTCGTTAAGTGAAAGTAAGTGGACCCTGAATTCAGTTAAGGGTGGCACGGAACCCTCAGTGCGCGGGTCCGACACGCACTTAACCGGTTTTTTTTTATATACTTGTATAGTTAAATATTGGAACATACGATAAGTCACCGTAACTATACTTCAATTAAAAGGTTTTACGCTTTGGTTTTAGCCTGATGTACAGAAATATTGGAATAATTTTATTTGTAGTTTTAAAACGACTAACGTTTCCTAAGTAGATAGAATAGAATATAATACATTTTTATTCTTTCTTATTGAAGCTATGTATGTTACTTAAGTGACAAGGTTTTTCAAGCAATCCTCTAAAGTGCGCACCTATAGTAGGTATAGCAAACCCAAAATGGAGTCGCATTATTCGGAGTGATTTACGAACTCGCGCTGAACACGAGAAATCTCTAAAATCGGTCGCAGTCGGCGCTAGGTAACTTAGGTCTATATTTTCTTACGGCCTGTAGGGAACACGATTTAAACCGAAATATTCGCCCGCTTTCGCGCCAACGAGGAATAACGTACAGCCAGAAATATCTATAGACAATAACAACAACTCATGAAATTGTTTAAAAGCCATTCAAACACTAACGTATAGGTTTGCTACCTTGTTGTTGTGCTTGTGGTTGTGCTTACATACCTGCAAAACCTGCAAAACTTACATATGTAAGTAAGATAGGAATAGTAGATAAGACAAAACACGTTTAACCATTCCGCTGTAACTGCTGAACGTATGGCACTAAGCGAAAACGTAGTGTTTCTCTGTCGCAATAAATTAGAGCGTAGATTAAAAGTGACTCCAGAGAAAAACCCGCCTTACATGTTGTTACGCACGAAGGCCCCGGGGAGGGCCGTCAGCAATAGCCATAACGTTTTCTTATCAAGACAACACAGGCGCTACCAAGCCACGACTATACTGCTCGGCGCGCTATCGCAACACATTGTTCCGTATTCACAACTCCTTTCCAAAAGGAAACATCCAACATCGCACTACAAAAACACCAATGGACGCAAACATAACAACTCTACCGCTCACGTCAAAGACTTCAACGTAAAAGTATGGAAGAGTATAGACGTTGTGTTGATAAGCATCGTAAAAACTACATGTGAGGTCCAAAAACTTTGCATTAGCGCGCCTATTCCTAATTTATACGTCTCAGCTCTCGTATGAACAAAGAAAACAGCATTCTTAGCCGGAAACCTAAAGTGCTGTACATTTATTACGATAAAAGTCTGAGCACTTACCCCGACCACATTTCCTGTTTTAATCTGCTTGGAAAAATTTCCGGATCACGAACAAAGTAGTGGGAGTGCAGTGAAAGAATCTCATTCTGTCGCTGCAAGTAAAAAGTAGATTTGTGGCATACCAATTTATGTGAGCGTCTTAAACACAGGACGCGGTTCTTGAGCCACGCTTAATCCTGAGGCAAATCGGCGAGGGTCGATTTTACACGCGATAAACCTGCAAAAGGATCTCCGTCCGGCCGCTGTTACTCGAATTTTGGCGTATCTACTCACTCCTCGCGACCATAAATCTGTCGGCGATCGGCCGCGTTTGATCCATTTTATGGACATACTTTTTAACGACTCCACTCCACTCGAAGGGATTTTTATAACTCCAACTCTCCACTCAGAATTAACTAAATTATGCAAATTGCCAAGTTTGTGGCTTGTAACTAAAGTGGCAATTTCGATTCTCCTCGTTAATATTATGTAGCGTTGACTGGAGCCAAATTATTAGGACTTGGAACGCTAAGACCCGCAAATCGCCAGCAATTTTTTCGTTTTCTTTATTTTATTCGCTACGAATGCTACGAGATATCGTACTCTTACTTTAAATCAACAACTTGAAGAAAGGACATTATATTTCCTTCTCCATTTACATTGTTAAATACACTTTGCTCATTAACTTGATTTAGGTTCCCATTGTATGTTTAGAGCATGCGAAACATTAGGTGCCTATTTGTTTACGGATAGAATAACCTAACAAATTACAAACATTCATCAGAGCATCCTGTATGCAAAATACGTTAGCCCGAGTGCCGACAGAGAGTCCCTCGGGACTGACTGTATATTAAGGTTTCAGTTGCCAACTAAAGCAGAAAAATGAAATTGATAAAATCTTATCTCGTGCGAGATTGAACCAACGCTTTATACGCGGTCTTCATGTTATTTGAACCTTACTTTGCGTAAAGGCTAAAGGTTCCATTTAATTCGGTCTGCTGATTGGTAAAACCTTGAAATATTTACATAAGTATGTAGGTATGTGTTTGAAATTATGTATGTGATATCCTACACCTAGGGCTCTACAATCTTATTTTGTGCTTCATCAAAGCGAGAAATTTATCTTTTGATCATGAAAGAATGTGCTCCAACGCACTCTCGTAACAGCAATGAATATTGAATGTACTTATTTCAAACGTAGATTAGGAACTGAAGCGCTCATTTTGCACATGGGAGATCAAAATACGAATATTTCGTTTCATTGTATTTTATAATTATCAAAGTAATATTTCAAGTAGCAAGTTTAAATGAACAAACAAACTCAGATGTCATTGTTCGACGATCTATTGTTTGCTACGACATCAAACAATTATTTTGAGAATAATTTGTAGCTTTGTATTTTTTTAATATTCATTCACGTTGGCTTATTATTATTTTTCCCCTTATTTATAAAAAGCTATAGTGACTTGTTTTTATTTTAATAGAAGCATACTGAAAGTGTCCGTAAGTTAGTCCGTGAGAATATCATTAGTAATTAGGTTCATATACGCTACAATATATTTTATTCTATAAAATGTCACTTTGCAACTCAATACAGGGATTAACCTATCAAGAAGATAATTTTTATTTTTAATACTAGGTGCCGGTTCATTTTTAAAAACAGCTCTTTGACACTTTTTTCCAAACAATCCATTATTTGGCTTTGAAACATATCCATTACGTTAGATAATGCGTACAAAAGGATATTCTTTTCACAAAGCAACAAAACCGAATATATTTTTGACGTGCGTAATTAAGCTGTTTACTCTAAACACCGGACAAAGGCAGCCGGCTGATATCTAACAAGGGTCCGGGCGGGCCGCTCAAAAGGTGTCCGTAACGGAATGTCGACCTCTTTATTAGCTCGGGAAACAGCTCGTAAAAAATCTTGTTTGCACGTTTTATTTCCCAAAAGAGAAGGCATTAATTAATACAAGGCACACTCCGGTCGGGCACAAACAGTTTAAGCCTCGTATTAGGGTACAACCGCGGTGACCTAATTGCCTAACGGTGAGACACTGCGGTTAGACACGAGATGGCCACCGGCTGAGATATGAATCTATCCGGCTTCAGTGCAAAGCAATGCTATGAGAAACTAAGATAACTAGTCTAGTTTCTAGTTAGTTTAGTTCCTCATTGGAGATTATTTACCAGCATTACGTGACGTTTAAAGATAGACATATTTTAAGAGATTTTTCTTTAATCGACCTGTAATAGTTGGTTACATACACATTTAGGTCCATAGGGATAGTTATCTTTGGGTTTATTCATTACTAGCTTTTGCCCGCGACTTCGTCCGCGTGGAATAGTGACTTCTTTCTCCCGTTTTTAAAGATAGACATATTTTAAGAGATTTTTCTTTAATCGACCTGTAATAGTTGGTTACATACACATTTTGGTCCATAGGGATAGTTATCTTTGGGTTTATTCATTATTAGCTTTTGCCCGCGACTTCGTCCGCGTGGAATAGTGACTTCTTTCTCCCGTTTTTTACACATTTACCACTATATATTTGCTCCTATTGGTCGTAGCGTGATGTTATATAGCCTATAGCCTTCCTCGATAACTGGACTATCCAACACAAAAAGAACTATTCAATTCGAACCAGTAGTTTCGGAGATTACCGCGTTCAAACAAACAAACAAACTCTTCAGCTTTATAATATTATATAGTATAGATTCTTTTGTTATCAGTTTCTTCGATGACAGATATAACCTCAGGTTAAATGTTAACTCTTGACTGCGCAAGTGGGCCTTAGCAATAAGTCAACTAAACGCCAAATACATATATCTTCCCCATCTTGTAATTCTGCGCGCATCGGCCGCCAAGTAAAATAATCGTGGCCATACCATCAGCAGAATTAGCCCTGTTCATGTTTACTGACACTGTAAACGGCACGGAACGTTCGTGGATTACCAATTTGCCTTTGACGACGTGACATGGAACTAATTGGCACTACTTAAGTCTACTATCAGTTTTTATGTCGGATTGGAGCGGCTGTAGCGACTGACGGAGCATTATAACGAGCTTCGTTATTTACTTTTGCTATAGTATAAGTCGTTGATGTAATGAGCTGTTTTCACTTTATTTAATGATCGCTCATTTTAATAACATTGTGTAAAGTTCGGCTGTCGGAATAGGTGAAAGCTCTTAAAATTCACTAAAATTGTTTGCTGTTCCAAAGTGATAGAACGCGCAAAAAAGAAATGTAACGACCGGCACATTGCAAGCAACGAAACAGAAAACTTGTGTAAAAACTCGGGAGCCGTTCAAAGCCCCGAAGCGCTATTGCCTCAACTGAAATTCGCGCCGTAAAAGCGAGCCACGCATGAACTCAACAATTAAGCGGGCTACTTACACATCGCGGCTCTCCGCCTAATGGAATATAGCCCGGCGAGACCCCGAAATACGAGCCCTCTTTCGCCAAATAATACGCAATTTAAAAGTAGCGGCCCCGGCAATTTGATATGGAAATAAAAGGGAAACTCTTTTAGACTGTGCAAACATTTTTTCGGCGAAATTTTAATTCGTGCCTATTGTGTTTTCTTAAGAAACTCGATTGGACTTAATGAATGCTATGGAGCGAAGTTAACGCGTTCAATTGTGCTTTATTTTAAGAGGTTTCAGTTTCATCATATTAGATCTCTTTATCTCAATTAAAATAACAATAAGACTTTACCAAGATATCTTAGAAAACAATACCACTTAATTGATAATTTAGATAAAAATAGGTAGGTAAATAAATTCTTCAGTTAAGTACGTACGTACCTATTTCTCTCTCAAATATAAGTGTTGTATTTAGTCCAGAGTTTATTTCATTTATTATTCTATCTCATAGGTTACGCAAACGTAAGAAGTACCTGAAAATGTACAAACTAAGTTACTGAACATACCGGGAGTAAGTTTTTGTAGCTCCTTTGAAACATGTGCTGCAGAAATGGCAGAAAATTCTTGAGCGCATTTTATTTGTAGGCACTTAGTAATTTTACACGTACGAGTGAACAAAACGTTTTGCAACCACGTTTAGTTATTTCAAGTGTGGGCTCGTTAGTTTGTCTAGAAATACAGCTTATAAAGACTTTTATCAAAATGTCTCGCTTTAGACGTTAGCAACCTCAGACCACAGCAGGATTTTCGTTTTATATTATGTTACTTTGGGCGATGTAGTTTAGTGTTACCCCATTTTGTCGCCTAAGCCGTAAAATAATGTGAGTGCATGGTATGTATTTTTACTGATAGCGATAAATAAAATCGCAGCCCAGCTCTCATTTAGCCGTTTTTACGTTTATGTTTATGACACGTTATATTTTTTATCAGTGAAACATAAAAGGGAGCTCGTTCGTATCCTCTACATTCGCCAAAAAAGCTAACTGCGTCATAAAAGAAAAATACTCACTCCCGGTCTTTTGAAGGCTAGTTCTATAAAACCAAAAAGTTTGTTAGTGAAAATATGTCGTTATTAATTTTTTTAATCCTATTCATGTTTATGCCAACGTAAACTTTCATATTTAAAATTGAATTATGAAAGATTCGCAAAGCAAAGCGGAAGCAAAGCATTTGAGGTTTGAATTACTATTTTTGTTGCGGCCCGGAGTATCACTTGTAAAACGTCTGTGTGGCCCTATTAAAGTTTCAGTATTTACTTTTAGGTGCGTTAAATTAGAAATTTATTATTAACGAATTATACTGTTACAATCTTGCACGCTAAATTTAGGTTACTATTTCCAATACTCTTGAAGCATACAAAAACATTTCTTGCAATATCCCAACACACGATAAAAAGAAACATCTACCAATCAACTTTCCCAATAAAGCCCAAAACCATCTGCGATACAGCCTGCAGGCCGACCGGAAGTTGATTTGGGAAGGCACTCGCAAAACTGCACTACACGGATATCATATCACGAGTGGGTGAGCTGGGTTATTCCGCTATCGCGCAATCCGCTACGAGTTGAAAAACGTATTAGACTGGGCCTTTTACGAGGTATCAGATGCACCGGAAGAACTGGTATTTTTGCGGGCTCTGAATCATTTTTTTTTCGGGAAATAATAATAGTCCCTCTAGCCGATTTCGACTACGGTGGCTAGTCACAACGACTAGCCGACTGCGTGGGACATAATATAATGCACAAGTGTGTGCGCAAACAGAGGTGCACTCTCTATTCCTTTCACTCTCATAGCCCGTTGGGACAGCAATCTGACACGACCGGAGAGCAGGCGCAGGACCAACGGCTTTCCGAGACACGGGGGTAAAACACCTCCAACTTCCAAACTCCGGGCTACCCTGAGAATGTCTAAACAGCAAAACCCAGGTACCTATTATATATTTGTGGCCCGACCCGGGGATCGAACCCGGACGAACGGGAAATAAACTTGTTAAACAATTATTTATCAATACATGAGATACCTATTATACACTTGATTTTAACTGAACTACCAAATTATAACTTATGTGCTTTTCATAGTTTTTGGGCAACCCTAGAAGTGTAATATATCTACATTTTTTTTATCTAACGAAAGTCAGTGCTGCTTTACAACCAGGCGTTGCAATCGTGTGATTTTAGATATATGGAACGAACGGCAGACCTATTACTTAAACCATTTACATTTAATATAATCTCTATGGTATTTTAAAAACTTTGAAATATTTCTAGCTTTCAGTTTCTCTGAAGGGTTCTGAAATAATCCGATTTACTGGACTGTCTATCCGTCACTTTACTGAGAAGCAATTAAACTCTTTATTCCTGGCATACACTTACATTAATCTTTGTGGCAGACTAACATATTACATATAAGCATAAATATTACATACAAGCATTGACAATAAGACGCAGGACACAACGTTGTTAAGGCAAACTTAAGCAATAAACATATTACCTACCCCAGCGGCCACAATCTGAAGCACAAGCTATGTTTTTTTTGTTGATATTTTTTACTTTTCGCCTTTTTTATTTCTATTTAATTAATTTTTCTCATTTTCTGCTGCATCAAATAATTATACTTTTAACTTACGTAGCTATAGCTTTAATAAATCGTTGTATTTTTAAGCTTAATTCAGAAATACTTCTTAATCAATAAATACACGGAAACATGAATTTTGTCTCAGCGTTTTTGAGCTCCACCTGGTTGTTCGACAGAATAAACTGTGTTGAGACCACTGATATGAATGTTGCCATCGCTATCTCGTTCGCTTTAATCAGTCAGGTATCAAACAACTCCCGGGAGTCGCATAATAATGGAATTTCTATTGTGTCTCGTTCACACATACTTGACGAGTTAAGTTAGGTAACCCCAGCTGTCCAACATTTCACGCCAAACACATTCGGCGACTGTCACTCGCCACTGATGCCCGGAGATTTATCCGTTTGGGCGTGGACGGTGGCGAGTGCCAGTGGCAGTGCCATGGCCGCATGCATACTAATCGTGACGCGATAACTATCACTAGCAGCGACCTAATCCAGAGGCCAATGACAACAAAGATGTGGAACTGTGTGAACTGTGGACTGTGAACGCTGAAAATATGATCAGTTTGTTTGAACGATTATGTTTGAGATATCGTACCTACATTAAGTAAGCCTTGAAGGGAAATCTCTTACATGCTGTTAAAAAAATAAAGACTCAGGAATTGGTTTATTTATTGTATTGGACCTACTTACTCTCGTATTTTGAGCTAATATGGGTGTTGCCTAAATACATTTAAATATTATATGGTAATTCCCTGCAACCTCTTCGCCGCGCGTGCTGACCGCTTATAGCACCGCACGCTGAAAAAACCGGTTAAGTGCGTGTCGGACCCGCGCACTGAGGGTTCCGTGCCACCCTTAACTGAATTCAGGGTCAACTTTCACTTAACGAAAACATCACAATATATTGCGACAGCAAAAATAACTTTGTTTTTCATAGTGTTTGTGTGAAAGACAAAGTTATATTTGCGGTTGATAAAAATGTGCAATATCTCAAAACTACTGGTTCGATCTCCTTCAAACCAATTTTCGTTGCAAGTTATTGTTGAGATCTACATCACATATTTTTTTCCAAATTTTCACTTTCTTAGTTCAAAAGTTAGATGGGGGGGACGCCCATTTTACTACTTTGGAAGCGTCTATATCTCAAACCTTAGACTTTTAGAAAAATAATTTTAGAAACCTCAATATCATTTTTAAAGACCTATCCATAGACATCCCACACGCATAGGTTTGAGTAAAAATATTTTTTTAGGTTTTAGTTTCATGTATGGGAGCCCCCCCTTAAATGTTATTTTTTCTTACTTTTTGTATCTGAATCGGAAAGCGGTGAACAAAATACACCTACCTACCAAGTTTCAGCTATGTGATGCTTATAGTTTCAGAATAATACGGACGGACAGACAGACAGACAGACTTGACGAAACTATAAGGGTTCCGTTTTTTGCATTCGGCTACGGAACCCTAAAAAGGAAAAAGACTTTTTTTCTTCAGCACTCTCTTGTTTCTTACACATACGAATGGATCGATAAATTCTCCAGTAACATTGGAGCAATATTTAACCTAATAATATCAAAATTAAACACGACAAAAAACGGCCGTCACTTTCAACAAAAGACTACGCGAGTCCAAGCAATTTCGGCTTTTATGGTATTTTTGCGCGTGAGACCTAGACGGACCTAATGTGATGATGCCTAATATTAATTTATTTTAAAATAGAATACGATATCCATCTCTCAAGTAGTAAAGCACGAGACACGTCCTCACCCTCACAGGTTCCCTCAATGCCGTCGCGTCGTCAGTTCACGAAGTCCAAGAGAAGTTCATTGAAGAAGTTTCTCCATTGAGCCGCGGCCGCAGCACTGCAGGCAGCGCTCGTTTTATGCCAGTAGTTAAACTAATTGACGAAGTTTTTCAAGCTGCGCAGCCCTACTGACTCCGATACGGCTTAACGACACCGTTTTATGGCACTGTGGAAGGCAACGTGCTCGCCGATGCAATTTACTGGTCACCTGTCCAGCAGCCAGGTTTATGTTTTCAGTTTAAAAGTAAAATAAAAAAGCGCTGATACTGATTACACAGGTACTGTGTTGGAAAGTATCAGAAGTAATTCAAAAGGTCAGTCCAGTTATTTCTCAATAAATATTTACACGACAAAACACATAAATTATACGACGTTATTTCGGTCTACAATATTATAGAGGGTTGGACATAACAGTTACTTATCATAATGAAGTAATCTATTTATCTTTGTTAAAAATATTCTAACATAAAAACTCTACAGCTCATAAGTAAAATACCAAATAATTCCAATATACCATAGTTTCTACTGGACGTAAAGTTAAATAGTAGTATGATCATCTCATTCCCAGGAGAAAAAACATTAACGACATGATAAAGTGAATGAAACGAATAATATATCTATATCTATACTAATATTATAAAGCTGAAGAGTTTGTTTGTTTGTTTGTTTGTTTGAACGCGCTAATCTCCGAAACTACTGGTTCGAATTGAATAATTATTTTTGTGTTGGATAGTCTAGTTATCGAGGAAGGCTTTAGGCTATATAACATCACGCTACGACCAATAGGAGCAAAGATATAGTGGTAAATGTGTAAAAAATGGGAGAAAGAAGTCACTATTCCACGCGGACGAAGTCGCGGGCAAAAGCTAGTGTAATCGTAAAACAATTGAATTTCCTGCCTGACAGTCGATTGCTCACTCATTATTATTGCCTTTAGTTCCTGAAATTATATTTGGGAGTATTGTGCGGAAACCACACAGGCATGTACCACCGTATTGTCGTAATGAGGCGTGAATTCAATCACTTTGAGTACCGTAATTTCAAACAATGTGGTTATGTCATTTAAACGCTCTCTTGAATCTTGCAACTATGTTGCGGGCAGATTGTGTGATTAGAATAAGCTTCATCGTTGTCTACTTAGACACTTATCTAGCCTTCTATCGATGATCATATCATCATCATTATAAATATCACTCCAATGAATAATTAACATTTGTATTTCGAGCCTGAAAGTCAAAAGCATGACTAAAACAGTCGCAGTGTTTTATCAAATAATAAAATAGATTTTGACTACAAAATATGTGTATATTTAGTAGGGATTAGCCTTTCCTCCCTCTCTATTCTGACAAACCACACACTTCCCAATTCTCCGATCATTCTACGCCACAAATAGGAGCTAGTGAAGTGTATGCGTATGTCGCTTGACCGTAGAAATGGTCTATTTGAACGTGCAACACGAACGCATTGTCGGCTCGACTCGGCCTGAGGCTATCCCGCGCGGGCTGCCCGAAATACTAAGCGCCATTAAATACTGTAGGCTGCTGGAATAGAAACACCGATCGAGAACAATGGTTACGTTGAAATATGGCAAGTGTATAGGTACTTGAATCATCAGCGGTTTGTGCTAAAGCTTTTGCAGATGATGTTATTATTTCAACACATGCGCCGAACTAGCTAAACCATCATTTTGTCTCTATCTACGTCAAATAATGTGGCAGCAGATAATTAAGAATTTACACAGAACTAAGATAATCCTGACAAGCAAGTGGGCCTAAAACTGAAATGTTTGTTTGAAAACAAATCGCAGAAAATTCCATGTAACTAATGAACCTATTTTTTAATAATTACTTTTCTTATTCGCCATCTTCAATGGCTTTCACTTCTTTCGACTCCATTCACCAACTAAATTGTTATTTATTCATTTAACACAACTAGGTTTACAATACCTTTAACTTACTTGATAAAGAAAAAAGAGCAAAAAGTGACTGGAGAAACGCAGATGTGTGTTTAATAGCCACCAATTCAATCAATGACAATATAGACGAAATGCTGCTGAGAAAATAAGAAAATATTTTTTATTAAATCGAAACCAAACAGCAATCGTAGGTACCGATTAAATCATCCTCGTCAATAAGACGTAATAAATTGGTGAGATTGCGCCCATGGCCGTATTTCATCGATGTTGTTCCCTGCAGAAAGGAAATTGAAAACAAAACTCGATTATCATAAATAATCCCTTAGGACTCCTTCAATGAAATCAAGAGGCTCCAAATGATTTGGAAAAGGGATAATTCGCGTCTGACTGGTTGTTCTCGTAATTGGCTATCTGGGAAATGTTTCTATGAATAACATTATATGCAGTTACAGAATACTGAAAGTATGTAATGTGAATACAAACGTTTCTAAAGTTAAGCCGGGTGACCCTTATCGACCATTATCGTCTTAAGAATAAATGTTATCCTAACGCACTTTTCGTTTGAACCCAAGAACCTGCCTAAACATACTGCCTAGCCACATTGTTCAGGGCTAAAGTCTAATTAATAATTCCCTGGAGTGATTTGACGTTTACAGTGTTACCACTTCTTGACGAAAAAATGAAAAGAATATAGTGTTGTGACTGGAAGAACATTATCGTCGAACGATGTCATTCAGTCACACAATTATTCTTATAACAACGCCTCGAATTAAATCGAATCGATTCGACTTTGCCTGATATTCATATTAGGTAGGAATTAGCCCCTTAATTATCATTATTTAGTTATAATTATGGGGCTACAATTATCATTAAGGTACTTTTACCAAGTTTACCTTTGGCATAGTTAAGGCCCAGTTTCTTCATCGATAGCCAAACAAACCCTAACCAAATGTCAGGATGATCATTTTAATTAACATTTAGTTAAGGTATTTTTTCTTCAAAACACACACAATCGTAAATATTCAGCCGCTGGTACAGTAACTTCACCATTACTACCGATGAAAAAATTGGGCTTCAGCGATCCATGCAAACTTTTAAACGATATTTCTGTATATGGCTCCTCTAACAAGGGTTTTATGATATACTAGCTTTTGCCCGCGACTTCGTTCGCGTGGACTTCAGGTTCGTCCCGTCTAGTAGCGCAAAAAATGTGTTTTTTTACGACCTCACATTAGAAACCTCAAAAATTGTAGCCTATATGTTATTCTGATGTATAAGCTATATTGTGGTAAAGTTTCATTCAAATCCATTCAGTAGTTTTTACGTGAAAGAGTAACAAACATCCATACATCCATACATCCATACATCCATACTTACAAACTTTCGCCTTTATAATAGTAGTAGGATTTGAACTGAGCTATACATTCAAAGTTATGGAAACAAATAAAGCAACTACTCATGAGGCCTATCCCGCCGTGGGCTGATGTGGTCAGTTTATTTTGAAATAGTATCTGCCTACGTTCGTGCTACTAACTATAAGCTGAAAAGGCTCGCTTAGTTTGGACCCTTGTTATAGTGCCGTGAGGAAAACATTAACAGCCCTAACATTTACGTATAAAAATCAATGACTTTACAGTGTTTATTGACAAATTTACGCCTTCAATCAATTTTACAGGATAAATTGTTTACTGATGGTTAATACCTTGTAGTTAATATTTATAATGTGACCGACGAACTTGGCTAGTTCACTAGAGCTGGGACTGATTAATTTGTTTTTTTATAGACACAATGTCGATCAAAATACTTTTTGGGGAAAATATATTCGTTTTGTGAAACCGACTATTTAATTGATAAGACAAAAGTTGCCTCATCTGCTTCTGTCTGTGACAAACCACTTTCGACCGTCGTGGAAATAATTACCTAATAACTTTCCACTTAACAGAAATCTTTCATTTTAATTGCCTAAACTCGAAAAAAGCTTTCTGGGTGAATGCAAAGTTTCGCTTACTTTGTACGAACTTTGTTTAACTTCAATGCCGAAAACAAATTATACTGATAATTGAGATGAAGTAATGGCGACTTGGGCTTCGTTTCATTCTCAGTTTTATTAACTCATTTCTTTCTTCTTCTTTCCGTGTCGACTCTGGCGTTATATTTCTGGCGCTATTTCTTAATGAAGGAGTGATTAAGTACAATATAGCTTGATATTAATGTAAGGAAATAAATAAACAAATAAATTATTTCTTCTATAAATGCCATTAATGAATTAATGAATTTTGAAAATATTTTACATGCCATAATTACGGCGAAACATGTCCAACTTTTTACTGTAAATTTTCACCCAAATGTACCGTGTTTTATGTAAAGAAATTGAATTGAATTGACATAAACACCCACGGTATTGTCTCAATTATTCCTGATTTTCAATGATCCGCTAGCGTCATGAAATTGTGACATTACCAAGATGGTCTTGCTGCGGCAAATTTTCAACCCTGGCGAGCCATTTTGCTAAAAACTGCTTAGACGCGAGAAGCGAACTGGTAACTTTGCAATCTGGCTGCATGCCAATGTTTGTAAGAAGTTCCGTAGGCCCTAGACGGTAGTAGTAGCGGAAAGTTTGCTGCTTTTAAATCGCCCTCTAACGCTGATTTCATTTATCTATTCAAGGAAGTATCGCTTGTGGGAAAACTTTTAGTTTCAAATAGCTCTATAAGAATACTCAAGTGTGTAAAGTAATTATAAATAAACTAGCTTTTGCCCGCGACTTCGTTCGCGTGGACTTTAGGTTCGTCCCGTCTAGTAGCGCAAAAAATGTGTTTTTTTACGACCTCACATAAGAAACCACAAAAATTGTAGCCTATATGTTATTCTGATGTATAAGTTATATTGTGGTAAAGTTTCATTCAAATCCATTCAGTACTTTTTACGTGAAAGAGTAACAAACATCCATACATCCATACATCCATACTTACAAACTTTCGCCTTTGTAATAGTAGTAGGATAAATAAATATGCGCCAGACAACACACCGATTGTCTTGGTTTCGAACTTAGGAATTTTCTTCCTTGTACTACGAATACCAGACAACGATAATGACGGGGGCGTCTCCCATAAATACTTAAATACATATAACATCCATGACTTAGGTACAAATGTTCATGCTCATCACACAAACATTTGCCCCTTGCGGGATACGAACCCGCGACCGCCGGCATAGTAGTCAGGACCGCTAACCACTACACCAAACGTGTCGTCAAATCATGGGGACAATTTGAATTATTAGGTACTTTTACACGTATAAGTATTTAAATATGAAAAAGCCAAACAGTGAAAAATCGATAGTTCATATAATCTTTGTAATAGAAAATAGAAATAGAAAAACGTTTATTGCTTTCAATAAGTAGTTGATAATCTGGGTAACTGTATACCGATAAGGGTGCGGAATATATATTTAAGCACTTAAAAGAAAGTAAGATGGCTTCTATTTGATACGAATCTTATGTTCTCTTTTCAAACTATTTTGTAAAGCAAAAATAAATCATCCGCACGTAACCTACATAGGTAATAATATAGCTTGAACACTAAAACATTTGAGCCGCCGCCCCATGAGGAAAATGTCACTAAATCCTATACAATCTGTTTATGAGCGAAAAGTTTTGTCGGGCATATCGCTGTAAAACTGAAAATCTCCCCAGAGGCCAAAACAACTGTAATCGAAGTGTCCGAACTCGCGCCCCCTCCTTATAGAAACTTCCCACTAAATAGATTACTAGGCCAAGCTAGTTTACTTCAAAACAGTACTGTCCAAGTAATTACAACAGATGATTTAAAACTTTTAATTGAAATGTAAGTACTCGTACTTCTATTGATTTAGATAGGAAATCTCATAATTTAAAGGCCGAGTTGAAATTACCCGTAGAATAGAGGATCCGAAGTGCGCAATTTCTTGATTTTTACCCCCGGCGGAACAGAAAAGGTACTCGTACGTGCGTTAGGTGTGAGAGGCGGCTTGATTGTCTGTGTGTGCGAAAACGAATTTTCCCATTTATCTCTTGGCTGATTGAAGCTACGTATTTACTAGGCGACAAAGTCACTCAACATGTCGCGAACAGTCGCGGGATACCTACGTGCGACTGTCTGGCGACAATGTCGGTCGACATTTTACTCGTCCACATTACCAAAGTTGTGGTCGCGATGTCACCCGAGGAGGTAGTAAAGTTGCCATAGTCGCGGATTTCGAGCAACACAGAGCGACATGCGTCCTCACTACCCAAAAGTCGGGCGGCTGTCGAGGGACCCGAAGTCGCGCAAAGTCGACGCTGTCGGAGCGTCGACATGCGACATGTCCCTCGCCACGTAGATGTCGCCTGCGAAGTCGGGCGACGTCTCCCGCAATGTCGCGCGACATGTAGATTTCGTGTCGGGCAACAAGGTCGCGGAACAAATGTCCCCTAGCGAATACGAGGCTTCACATTCAGTTTTGTAGAGATCAGGGTGCGTATTGCGATGCAACTTTGACAGTTTAGCAGTTCTGCTTTACTGTTAAATTAGCTTTATGTTGATAATCTATACATATAATAAAATTGTAGAGGTCGAATTTCTGTACAATAAAAGAAAATGCTTAAAACCGAGTCAGGGGGATGTAAGAAGTGCAATAGCACTAATCTAGTTTTTTTTTGAATTTCTTATTTCTCTGTTTGTCTGTCTGTTTGCTCGGGATAAACTCCGAAACTACTGGACCAATTTAAATGAAATTTTGAATAGTGGTAGCTTAAACCATCGAGCAACATTTAGGATACTTACAATGCCTGTAAATAAAAGTTTCCGTGCGATGTAAAAAAATATTAAAAACAAACTTCAGTAGAACGAAACGCGCCAAGTGTCACTTTTTCAACCATATTACCATTGTACACAGATACAAACTGATGTCTAAAGTCATTGTCAAACAAATGTCAAGTCATTCAATCTATCAAAATAAAACAAAGTGAAACAAAGTATTGAATATATATTATTCATCTGTGATTAAAAGCATGGAAATTATGGAAAATTGCCTGTGTAAATAAATAATATTCGAGGAATAGCAACAACGCCACATGTGAAGGATTAAGCCACAAGTGATATTAGACACTGATGTGTTGCAATGGTCTCTCCAGTATCACCTGTTGTTGCTTACCATCACCTGTATAATGTAACACCAAAATTTTATTAACGGTATGTAGATATCACTTTTACAATTTTACCCACCAGTATGTTACCTACTGCTTTTCTTATTCATCTAAACTCTAATCATCCAAAAATTCAACTGGTAGGATTGCAGAATAATTATAATATATAATATAAATAAATAAGCAGTGAAGCTCTTCTTCCAGAGAAAGAATTGAAGAGTTTCTTCCAGTTGAATTTGGAAAATCTACTCTCATACAGTTCATATTCAGATAATTCAGAAATTGAGGCAGACAATAAACAACATTTCTTATCCAGATCATAACCTTAGCCTCACAGTCTTTAGAAATGCCACCAATACATAGCTATCACGACCAAAACTTTGTTTCAGAGAGCAAGGGGCATCAATGATAACCGAAACCTGGCTGCTATTGTCAACATGTAAGGAAGGTTGTTGCATACCCCGTGCCAAACCCGCTACAATTGAACAAGAAGATTAACCAATTTTTACCACCTTTCAAGTGTCACATCACATACCTCTCTAAGATGCAGGGGAGTACAGACAGGAATGTGACAGTGGCATCTTCTACATCGGTGAATCAACAATTAGTATAGGCATGCAGATTAAATTTTTTTATGTAACAAAGAACCACTTCATAATTATGTTTAGACCAACCTAAGCAACATCTCATACTGCAAGATCTCAAGACATAATAAGCTTTTTCTGGGTGGTTAGGAACGTCAATAGATATTAATGAGCGATGGTAGTTTCTTGGTCTACCTGTGACCACGGATGCTGATAATAATTAGAAACGTCAGGCCCTCTATTTCATTTTTAATAAATGTGTGGGAAATGAATCTGTAAAGTGTTTTAATTAAATGTGTAGTGTTTCCTCCATATTGGTTTGTATAAATTAAATGAAATTTTGGTACTTTACTTTATGGTACTTGCAAAAATATAACAAAATATATATTTAGATCCATTTTTTCCACACAACAAAGTAAAATGTTAGTAAAGTAGAAGTTTTTTTTCTGGCAAAGTACTTAGTAGTTAAAAAGTAAAGTAACCATATAATCCTATCAGACAAAGGAACTCATAATCAAAATACAAATTGTGAACGTCCAAATAATCGGTATGGTCATAATAATTGTCATGATCACCTTTGATGTACTTTGCTTCTTATTGTTGTAATAATAAATATACTGATTTTGTTTCAAAAAAGTTTAATAAAACTTACTAAGCATTCTATATCGCCCTTTTGTTTTAGTTAAGTAATACAGGGTGACTTGAAGATGGGTGCAAAGCTTGGAGGCGGAAGTAGTATAGTTGAACCATGGTTGTCTTAGACGAAGTCTCACTATTTTTCTTAAATACTTATTATGTTTTTTATATAAAACCAAAACTTTTACAATTCATTGCTAACAATGGCCAATTTTAATGATAAGTGAGTACTAAAATTTACTTTAATTAACTTATATAAATAATTTATATCTTGCGTACTTATAAGTACTTATACTTAAGTATCTTATTTGTAAAATCATAAGCCTAAATAATTAATAATTCTACCCAATATCACTTTTCCACGCGGACGAAGTCGCGGGCACAGCTAGTATTATTATAATATAGCAACATATTATTTTTATTTTTTTTATTAAGGAAACTCAACAGCTTTTTGTACATAGAAACATTTGTGATAATTACAAGTTAACAATTTAATCTAGCCAATTAGAGAGTTCCACGGCAAATATACAAGTCATGTAGGAATAGCAGACATAAAAATAGGTACTAAACAGATTTTAAATCAGAAACGTCTTGCCTATCAAGATAGGCAGTTAGTTACAACACATGCCCTATACAAGACTAACATATAAATAGATCAGTTTCAAAATATTTTATTTTAACTTTTTAAGATAACAGTTTTTGAGTTTTAGATATGCGTAAACAACGTAAGAAACATAGGTTGTACATCTCAAAATTGAAAGAAAAGAAACCAACTATGATATTAATAAATTAAATGTAACCTGGACGGCTAGGGGCGATGGTTCTTAGATAGGCATTTACTATTAGTAAATGTATTTACTATTAGTCATATACCTACACATTTTCTGATTTAATTTGAATTATAAATGGTGTGACTAACACGACATCCTTGTAGTTACGGATAATCGTAGTCGTAATTTGCGTAGAAAAAGAAAATTTTTCATTTTTTTAAATATCTGGTTTGGCTGGCCGTTTTGTTTACATATAAAATGGGTGTTAGGTGAAAAAAAATATACAATTTGCGTAACTTTTCTTGTGATCCAATTGAAACAGCCAGCCAAACACATTATTTAGACTAAAGTGTAGAGTTTGAGAAGATTTTGAAGTAGGTTTGTAAGTAAAGTTAGGACGCGTAGGGTTAGAAGCTGGGCTCTACATGAGATCTCATAACTTTTGGACACTGAATGCCAACTACAAAAAACTAAATCCGTCAATACGATAATTATTTTGTGGATCCGAAGCATTTCGTAGTATTCCATACTAAAAACCTTTCGGATCCGAAAAACGATAATGGTATTGACGGATTTCGTTTTTCGTAGTAGACCTCCTGAAAGCAATAAGATCTCGGCTTTTGGTGACATTTAACATGAAAATGATTTTGGTGGGATCTCACTCCTTTTCTTAAGTTGTTAAGTATAATTATGAAAACATTTTCGGATTTCCTTGGCGAATATTGTATATTATTTTAATATTTACATTTCTCACGATGACGGCGGGGTTCCAGCTCTAGTGTTACTATTTCAGAAATCATGTTCACTTTATTATCAAGCAAGAGAAACAACGTTCGTACAAGTTACGGGTGATATGTACCTATTTACCTAAAATAATCTGAAGCAAATGTTCTTAAGAGATTAATCTGCATGAACTCTACAATAAAGCCCCAGCATAATATGTCTACCTTTTATGACTACAACTTTTTTTATTAAAAACAAAATTGCGTTCCCTAGTGTAAGGGGTTGTAGGGGTTAAATTCCAACTTTTAGAATTTCAGCTTTCTAGGACTTCAGGAAGTCGCTTAGACTTTTGATGATCATCAGTCAGTGATGAAATTGGGGATTTTTAGATATCAATAAAACCTAAAGTATAAAAAGCTTTGCGATTGAAACTTGGCGTGTTTAATAAGATCACCACTGACATTATATCCAGAAAATTTCGTTTGTCTGGTAAAATTAGGGCCGAAGTTATAGGTGGTTAAAAAAAACGACGAAACACTTCAAGAAAATGTATAGTGTGCCCTTGCGCTTCGGCTCTGGCGGGCCCACGACTTTGGGCCCAAATTAACGCTTTTCTTCCGAGTGATCTAATATTAGCAGTCTACAGTAGCTTCATAGACAATATTTTTTCTTTGCTGCGTTTCCTTGATCGAACATGACCGCTCTCATCCAACTAAAATAAGGGCTTACTGGCGTTAAGATGAACTCAGGGCTATGCAATGGCGAGGCACCGCTCGTGACGGCTACTACCCGCCCGTTGTAAAACAAGGGTCCTCCTGAATCCCCATTCGATGAATCTGCTGCCCTGTTGGAGCAGGGAGGAGACACGCACACCGCTGGACTCCACAGCTTCAAGTCATGTGAACACTTAACCACAACCCCCTCGCCTATTTGTAAAGGCCTGAATTGATCCTGAGCAAAAATGTGGGATTTGTTCTGCAAACCCTTAGTTAGGTCAAACGTTAAGCCAAAACCGGCGTACCTCACTCTCAGACCGACCAGCGTCTTATAGTCTACCGATGATACTGTTCCGGGAGTCATGCAAATGGGTTCAATCATGACAAGAGCGATATCATTTTGCACCAAACCATAATTTGCCAAAATCGTGTAACTGGGATGATATATCTGCTTCAGAACTTTGCTAATTGATTTCGTTTCACTGTGTGGAGCACTCATATTTCCGTATCTCACGAGCCTTAAATCAACGTTCAGGCAGTGGCTAGCCGTGAGAACCCACGTAGGTGCGATAAGGGTGCCTGTGCAAAGTCTTGTGACGTATTCGTACAAGATCTGATCACCGTTGATGACTGCATCTATGGGAACTCGTAGCAAGCTGACCACGTATGGAAACTCGTTATGTACGTCGGCAACTCCGTGTAAAACGCGCAACTTTGGTCGTTTAGCACTAGCAACTGTCAAGATCAGAATAACGACGATGTAAGATAGTGTCTTCATATTTGGAGAACTTACGATTTCCGTCAACGGTATTGAAGGTTAAATGGAGTAGGGAGTTAGCGAGAGGATTGAACAATAATAAAAGGTATCAAAATGGGCTCGTTGTTTATGTAAGTTCAATTTCCTTTTTTATCGCAGAGGCTATAAAATATAAAACACTTTTTGGTTTTGGTTAATAAATTGAAATGGATTTAATGGTTGACACGAAAAACCCACGTGTGAATATAGCTTCTTGTACACATGTATTTTGGGTGTGAAATTTTAAATAAAGCTCTTGGTAGATTGATTGTCAACGAATTGATATTATCAGGCTTTCATTTTTTAAAATAATAATTCTGATAATATCGTATCTCTTTTATTGAAATGTGACAGTCCCAAAATCCGTAATCTATACCAGGTAAAATGATAATTCCCAATAAATTTGAGACTGAACATTGAATATAAGAAATTAATCAAATTTATTCCGGACATATCTTTAATAAGACGGGAGAAAATTTTGCTTCGAGATTTTAATAGCCCCGTCATGGAAATAATGGAAGGAATGAATATTAATATCGGGAAGTTGAATGGCAGCTCATCTTTGCAATGCAAAGAGATTTACTACCTTCGGACAGCCACCAGGGGTGGGATATGCAATCATTTCACAAACTTGATGATTATTTTCTATAAAAATAAATATGCGCCTGACAACACACCAACTGTCATTATTTCAAACTAAGGGATTTTATTCCTTGTGCTACGAATACTAAACAACTATAATGACTAAGGCGTCTCCCATAAATACATATAAACATCCTTATCTTCGGTGCAAACTTTCGTGCTCATCACATAAACGGTCGCGGTTTCGAATAATTCGGTAAAAACGGTGTTTTACCAGGTACTTAACAAAACAGATGGTTTCTTGACATTTTATAGGTAATATTGACCTCACTACGTCAGCGATTGCCACTAAGACCGTACCCCTTCTTCCCACCCCCTCCCTATCCCGATCGACCAGCAGATCAAGCGCTTCAAGTGGAATTGGATTGACCAAACTCTCCAGGACCCCGATCACATTCCCAAGCAGGCTCTGGATTGGAACCCCCAAGGAAGACGCAAACGTGGTCGCCCCAAACAAACTTGGCAGGGCACTGTAGTGGACGAGGAGAAGATCGGCAAGATCTGGAGCGAGATCACACGAGAAGCCCGAGACCGAACGCGATGGCGGGATGTTGTGGACGCCCTCTGACCTATCTAGGACACATATGAATTAAGAGTGTATCAAAAGTGTGCTTATCTTCCTAAGTTATCACTTTAAGCCACTTCTATTCAGGGCTTGATTGGTCATAATCCTAAATGGGTAGTTTCCTGCAATCACTAACAAATTGACGACCCCAATATTAAAAAAAAAACAATATTTTAGGCAGTGAGTTGTTATCACTACGTAAGGAAGCAATGCCAAGCAGAAAATGTGTCGCAAATACGATGGCCACATTATTGGGACCAGAGTGTGACATGTTCTCTAAAATTTAAATTTGGAATAGCGGCGTCTATTCATGGAACACGAAAATGTTGGTGGTGTCAGTATGGTGTCAGTTCTTTAAACTAGTACTATAGGTCGACCGCAAAACTGAGACGTTTCTGACGTCACTTTTGTCGCTTTTATTTTCATTTTCCTCCCAATGTATGTACTCCTTATCATTACTATAAATTAAACGATCTTTTTTTTACCTTGAAGAAGAACATTTAATTCATAATAAAAATATGGAGTACATTATTTGGGAGAAAAATACAACAAAAGTGACGTCAGAGATGTCTCAGTTTCGCGGTTTACCTATAGTGGTAGTTCAATGATTTTAGGCCAACTTTTCAATGATCATTTTTATTAATTTACTAAACTAAAATTTTTAATAGCTTTGTGAGCAGGAAAATTGCGTCATTTGAACACAACAAACTATGCTGTCGTAGTTTCAAATCACCATAGTAAATCTATGGAAGAGTAGTATTTTGTCAAAATATAATGAGTACGTGTCAACTAGCATATTCAAGTGTTTGTTCATTAAGAGCTTTTGCCACCAAAATTGTAAGAGAAGTATCATTGACATCGTGTGCATAAGCACACGATGTCAAGAATATATCTCCTCTATCCTCCTCCATCGTTAAATTAACGCGCTAGTTTCCTTACGGTGCTTGTTTTCAGCGCTATGCAATTAGTTTGGAATAATAAATCCGATAATAGCACGAGGCTTGGGCTGAATCAATGGCCTTTCAATTATTCACCTCGGTCCGACCTATTAGTAGGTGGTAATCTCAAGAGGCAAACACACAATCTTGTTGATGAGCTCCGGCAGGCCTTTACAGTGTGTAAAGGATGCATTAAAGCATTAAAAACGTCATTTGTCTCTCTTTTTGTTTGTGCAATAAGGAATGAATTGTAATAAATACAGTACCGTTACCATGACTTTATGGCGGTTTTACTCGCTAGCTACGACGTAACTTTTTGTATGGAAAATTTAGTTCTGCAAGTGACTGCTAGGGGCGCTGTGCAATTTACCATAGACTTTTTTACGTAGTCGCTAGCGAGTCGAACTGTCGTAAACTCATGGTAACGGTACAGAACCTACAATTGGGTCATCAATCACAAATAATTCCAGTCCATCTCTCTCTCTCTCTCAAGACATACACATTCATTAAGTGCAAGCTATGGCATAATTGAAAATGATTCAGTTGGTTATAGCACATTAGCAGCGCGTCGCTCTAATGTGAAGGGCTTACTGCTGTCATTTATGTATGAAATTGACAGCAGCGACTGTCGCGCTGCTAAAGTCGCCTAAATGTGAAAGCGCTCTAAATCTCTGTAGCTTCAAAATTATTTCAGAGTAGCGTTTTGACAGTTAATAAAAAGTAATTCAACGACTGGTCAACTTCCTTTTTACATTTATTGTATTGTTGCCATCTCATCGGTTATTATCAACTGAAGGTCCGGTTTAATATTTTTGATTGTGCGTGTTTAAATAAAAAATACCCCTAAAATGTTTGAATGGCTATTTTTTCTTCGTAAAGATTCAACATTTTACCATTAATAATTGAGCTTACTATAGATAGTGCCATCCACGAAGGCGCGCCCAACCACTCGTCCAAATCGTTTATAGTACATGTGTGCAAGCTTTTGAATTGAATTTGGAACATCTTAATGACTAATGAATGACAAGCACACTTCAAAAAATATACTCAAAGGGAAAGATGCTCTACTTGAATATGGTTTTAAGTAGGTATGGTTAGTGACTAGAAAAGTAATATATTATTTTTAAACTGCACAAGCATCATTTTTAGGGTTCCGTAGCCGAATGGCAAAAAACGGAACCCTTATAGTTTCGTCAAGTCTGTCTGTCTGTCTGTCCGTCCGTATGTCACAGCCAATTTATTCTGAAACTATAAGCATCACATAGCTGAAACTTGGAAGGTAGGTGTATTTTGTTTACCGCTTTCCGATTCAGATACAAAAAGTAAGAAAAAATTATATTTAAGGGGGGGCTCCCATACATGAAACTAAAACCTAAAATTTTTTTTTTACTCAAACCTATGCGTGTGGGGTGTCTATGGATAGGTCTTTTAAAATGATGTTGAGGTTTCTAAAACCATTTTTTCTAAAAGTCTAACGTTTGAGATATAGACGCTTCCAAAGTGGTAAAATGGGCGTCCCCCCCCCCTCTAACTTTTGAACTAAGAAAGTGAAAATTTTGAAAAAAATATATGATGTAGATCTCAACAAAAACTTGCAACGAAAATTGGTTTGAAGGAGATGGAACGAGTAGTTTTTGAGATATTGCACATTTTTATCAACCGCAAATATAACTTTGTCTTTCATACAAACACTATGAAAAACAAAGTTATTTTTGTCGTTGCAATATATTGTTATGTTTTCGTTAAGTGAAAGTAAGTGGATCCTGAATTCAGTTAAGGGTGGCACGGAACCCTCAGTGCGCGGGTCCGACACGCACTTAACCGGTTTTTTTACTATTGACGTAAACGAAATACGTAAGAAAGTTTATAATAACATTTAAATTTTTTTTTTAAAACTTTCTTTATAAGAGAACCATCGGTCCACCGGGACTTCAAACGCGTGAATTGTTTTTTCTTCGTACACGTAGGTCCTAGCGTAATATTTTATAGCCTTCCCCGATAAAGTACATCCCGGTAATATTATAAGTTACCACATGGTTTTTTTATTTTAAATTGTTTATGGTGTTTAAGTTACCATTACAATTCTTTCAATAAATTTAATAATGACAGTAGATTATACCAGGTTTATTTTTTAGTACAACACACTGGGTTTTCCTTGACATTTTAAAAATAATTTAAGCAGAGCCACTTTCGTGACTAGTCTGAATATTTGAATGACGGCCGGCTCGCAACTGACGCGCG
Organism: Pyrausta aurata; assembly: GCA_963584085.1. NCBI lineage: Eukaryota > Metazoa > Arthropoda > Insecta > Lepidoptera > Crambidae > Pyrausta > Pyrausta aurata. The sequence continues at coordinate 7,165,486 of OY757268.1, forward strand.
TGTCACCCCCTGCACCCCGCACCTTTATCAATCAAAAAAAGAGTGGGGCGCGCCTTCGTGGATGGCACTAATAGATAGTGCCATCCATCGAGCTAGTTGAGCTATTAATAATTGAGCTATAATTAAATAGTGCAAAAGGTCCGCCTTTTGCACTATTTCATCATCTCACGTGCACAACTAGTGTTAGTAATGCAGTACAAGATGCTAATTGGTTTTAACTACAAAAAAACTTAAATAATGGTGCAAACAAAACGTACTTTGAATGAGTGCCCGACTCCGAGGTAATAATACTAATTACACTTTCAAATAAAACCGACCAAATTCGATTTACATTAAATTAACCCTCGTTGTGCCACAGCCAATTAGTTAGAGCTCGGTATTGTGCGTTATTTACTTCGTTTGTTTTCCTATTGTTTTGTTTTTAGGGTTCCCAGCACAAATAGAGGTAGTATAAACGGGACCCTATTATTTCTAAGTAAGTAGTAGTAGAATACTCTCTTCTAAGTCATCTTCGCTGTCTGTCCTTACGTTTGTTTGTCACCAGGATGTATATCAAGAACCACAATAGCTAGACAGTTGAAATTTTCATTTCTGTTGCCGCTATACCTACCAAGAAATACTAAAAACAAAATAAAACAAATATTAAAGGGTTCCATATACCAAACGCATTTTTTTTTTTCAATTTTCAATATCAATAATGGCAACAGGCGCGGAAGTCTCGACATAGTTCCCTGTAAAACCACCAGGTGGCGCTCGAAAAAAGGTTAAAACAAAATTGGTATTTTAGTGTATTTATTGATTAAGAATAGTGTTTGAATCAAGCTTAAAAAAATACAAATATTTTTTAAGAATTATTAAAGATTAAGTACGTAAGTCAGAAGGATATTCGATGGATCCGAAAATCAGAATATTGGAATTGTCTACGCGAAATGTCAAAAATCTTGCTTCAGACTTCCAGCAAAGCTAGGTACACCTGTGCTGGAAGTACTTGAAATATTTACCTAGTCAATGGTACAGAACCCTTTGTGCGCGAGTCCGACTCGCACTTGGCCAGTTTTTAAGATGTAACACGCTTAAATGTTTTATTTTACCCCACAATTGTAAGCACTTCACACGTGTTATACACGTGCGCGTATGTCTATTTAATAAGTGCCCATTTACACATCACATTTACAATATACACATAAAAAGACGTAAGAGTTATATATCTTTTTTTTTGATGTTCTGAAACTTTTATTCATTAACAAAATACGGCTTATTTAAAGATTAGTAACTCGCCCCGTCTCTGCGCATGTAGCTTCGGTTAAAAAAATGAAATAATGTAGGTATCTTTCGGTGTAAAAATATACTCGCCACAAATGCAGAAACTCTAGTTAAGTTTAGGCTGGTAACATAATTACTCGTGCCTTATGCTCACGACAGCAACACACAGTTCCCAAATATCTAATCCTAAAATTGGTAACTGCAGCCGGCTGACTGGAGACTTGCGGTTGCCGCTTTGCTGCGGCGAATTAGGGTTCCGTAGCCGAATGGCAAAAAACGGAACCCTTATAGTTTCGTCAAGTCTGTCTGTCTGTCTGTCTGTCTGTCTGTCTGTCTGTCTGTCTGTCTGTCTGTCTGTCTGTCCGTCCGTATGTCACAGCCACTTTATTCTGAAACTATAAGCATCACATAGCTGAAACTTGGTAGGTAGGTGTATTTTGTTCACCGCTTTTCGATTCAGATACAAAAAGTAAGAAAAAATAATATTTAAGGGGGGGCTCCCATACATGAAACTAAAACCTAAAATTTTTTTTTTACTCAAACCTATGCGTGTGGGGTGTCTATGGATAGGTATTTGAAAATGATGTTGAGGTTTCTAGGACCATTTTTTCTAAAAGTGTAAGGTTTGAGATATAGACACTTCCAAAGTGGTAAAATGGGCGTCCCCCCCATCTAACTTTTGAACTAAGAAAGTGAAAATTTTGAAAAAAATATATAATGTAGATCTCAACAAAAACTTGCAACGAAAATTGGTTTGAAGGAGATCGAACCAGTAGTTTTTGAGATATTGCACATTTTTATCAACGGCAAATATAACTTTGTCTTTCATACTAACACTATGAAAAACAAAGTTATTTTTGCTGTCGCAATATATTGTGATGTTTTCGTTAAGTGAAAGTAAGTGGACCCTGAATTTAGTTAAGGGTGGCACGGAACCCTCAGTGCGCGGGTCCGACACGCACTTAACCGGTTTTTAATCACTTGCGTCATAAGGTCAATTCATTGTATGTGATTTTTGTTCGATTTAGAACTGAAATCAGTAGAAATATAGAACTACACTAGATGCTAAAAATAGAGCGCCAGGAGTATCCCAAGGTATAGAGAGTAATAGCATTAGTCATTAGTACATAGGTCAGTACGGTCAGTGAGTTCACTGCCCTAGAAAGACATCCGATATGCTAGCCTAAATGCTACATGTTATAACTAATATTTTAATTACATACTACAGAATACTCAAGTGTGTAAAGTAATTATGGGGACAATTTGAATTATTAGGTACTTTTACACGTATAAGTACTTAAATATGAAAAAGCCAAACAGTGAAAAATCGATAGTTCATATAATCTTTGTATGTATACTTTTTGTAATAGAAAATAGAAATAGAAAAACGTTTATTGCTTTCAATAAGTAGTTGATAATCTGGGTAACTGTATACCGATAAGGGTGCGGAATATAGTCAAGCACTTAAAAGAAAGTAAGATGGCTTCTATTTGATACGAATCTTATGTTTTCTTTTCAAACTATTTTGTAAACCAATTATCAATCATCCGCACGTAACCTACATAGGTAATAATATAGCAAAGTTGAACACTAAAACATTTGAGCCGCCGCCCCATGAGGAAAATGTCACTAAATCCTATACAATCTGTTTATGAACGAAAAGTTCTGTCGGGCATATCGCTGTGAAACTGAAAATCTCCCCAGAGGCCAAAACAACTGTAATCGAAGTGTCCGAACTCGCGCCCCCTCCTCAGAGAAACTTCCCACTAAATAGATGACTAGGCCAAGCTAGTTTACTTCAAAACAGTACTGTCCAAGTAATTACATCAGATGATTTCAAACTTTTAATTGAAATGTAAGTACTTCTATTGATTTAGATAGGAAATCTCTTAATTGAAAGGCCGAGTTGAAATTACCCGTAGAATAGAGGATCCGAAGTGCGCAATTTCTTGATTTTTACCCCCGGCGGAACAGGAAAGGTACTCGTACGTGCGTTAGGTGTGAGAGGCTGCTTGATTGTCTGTGTGTGCGAAAACGAATTTTCCCATTTATCTCTTGGCTGATTGAAGCTACGTATTTACTAGGCGACAAAGTCACTCAACATGTCGCGAACAGTCGCGGGATACCTACGTGCGACTGTCTGGCGACAATGTCGGTCGACATTTTACTCGTCCACATTACCAAAGTTGTGGTCGCGATGTCACCCGAGGAGGTAGTAAAGTTGCCATAGTCGCGGATTTCGAGCAACACAGAGCGACATGCGTCCTCACTACCCAAAAGTCGGGCGGCTGTCGAGGGACCCGAAGTCGCGCAAAGTCGACGCTGTCGGAGCGTCGACATGCGACATGTCCCTCGCCACGTAGATGTCGCCTGCGAAGTCGGGCGACGTCTCCCGCAATGTCGCGCGACATGTAGATTTCGTGTCGGGCAACAAGGTCGCGGAACAAATGTCCCCTAGCGAATACGAGGCTTCACATTCAGTTTTGTAGAGATCAGGGTGCGTATTGCGATGCAACTTTGACAGTTTAGCAGTTCTGCTTTACTGTTAAATTAGCTTTATGTTGATAATCTATACATATAATAAAATTGTAGAGGTCGAATTTCTGTACAATAAAAGAAAATGCTTAAAACCGTCAGGGGGATGTAAGAAGTGCAATAGCACTAATCTAGTTTTTTTTGAATTTCTTATTTCTCTGTTTGTCTGTCTGTTTGCTCGGGATAAACTCCGAAGCGACTGGACCAATTTAAATGAAATTTTGAATAGTGGTAGCTTAAACCATCGAGCAACATTTAGGATACTTACAATGCCTGTAAATAAAAGTTTCCGTGCGATGTAAAAAAATATTAAAAACAAACTTCAGTAGAACGAAACGCGCCAAGTGTCACTTTTTCAACCATATTACCATTGTACACAGATACAAACTGATGTCTAAAGTCATTGCCAAACAAATGTCAAGTCATTCAATCTATCAAAATAAAACAAAGTGAAACAAAGTATTGAATATATATTATTCATCTGTGATTAAAAGCATGGAAATTATGGAAAATTGCCTGTGTAAATAAATAATATTCGAGGAATAGCAACAACGCCACATGTGAAGGATTAAGCCACAAGTGATATTAGACACTGATGTGTTGCAATGGTCTCTCCAGTATCACCTGTTGTTGCTTACCATCACCTGTATAATGTAACACCAAAATTTTATTAACGGTATGTAGATATCACTTTTACAATTTTACCCACCAGTATGTTACCTACTGCTTTTCTTATTCATCTAAACTCTAATCATCCAAAAATTCAACTGGTAGGATTGCAGAATAATTATAATATATAATATAAATAAATAAGCAGTGAAGCTCTTCTTCCAGAGAAAGAATTGAAGAGTTTCTTCCAGTTGAATTTGGAAAATCTACTCTCATACAGTTCATATTCAGATAATTCAGAAATTGAGGCAGACAATAAACAACATTTCTTATCCAGATCATAACCTTAGCCTCACAGTCTTTAGAAATGCCACCAATACATAGCTATCACGACCAAAACTTTGTTTCAGAGAGCAAGGGGCATCAATGATAACCGAAACCTGGCTGCTATTGTCAACATGTAAGGAAGGTTGTTGCATACCCCGTGCCAAACCCGCTACAATTGAACAAGAAGATTAACCAATTTTTACCACCTTTCAAGTGTCACATCACATACCTCTCTAAGATGCAGGGGAGTACAGACAGGAATGTGACAGTGGCATCTTCTACATCGGTGAATCAACAATTAGTATAGGCATGCAGATTAAATTTTTTTATGTAACAAAGAACCACTTCATAATTATGTTTAGACCAACCTAAGCAACATCTCATACTGCAAGATCTCAAGACATAATAAGCTTTTTCTGGGTGGTTAGGAACGTCAATAGATATTAATGAGCGATGGTAGTTTCTTGGTCTACCTGTGACCACGGATGCTGATAATAATTAGAAACGTCAGGCCCTCTATTTCATTTTTAATAAATGTGTGGGAAATGAATCTGTAAAGTGTTTTAATTAAATGTGTAGTGTTTCCTCCATATTGGTTTGTATAAATTAAATGAAATTTTGGTACTTTACTTTATGGTACTTGCAAAAATATAACAAAATATATATTTAGATCCATTTTTTCCACACAACAAAGTAAAATGTTAGTAAAGTAGAAGTTTTTTTTCTGGCAAAGTACTTAGTAGTTAAAAAGTAAAGTAACCATATAATCCTATCAGACAAAGGAACTCATAATCAAAATACAAATTGTGAACGTCCAAATAATCGGTATGGTCATAATAATTGTCATGATCACCTTTGATGTACTTTGCTTCTTATTGTTGTAATAATAAATATACTGATTTTGTTTCAAAAAAGTTTAATAAAACTTACTAAGCATTCTATATCGCCCTTTTGTTTTAGTTAAGTAATACAGGGTGACTTGAAGATGGGTGCAAAGCTTGGAGGCGGAAGTAGTATAGTTGAACCATGGTTGTCTTAGACGAAGTCTCACTATTTTTCTTAAATACTTATTATGTTTTTTATATAAAACCAAAACTTTTACAATTCATTGCTAACAATGGCCAATTTTAATGATAAGTGAGTACTAAAATTTACTTTAATTAACTTATATAAATACTTTATATCTTGCGTACTTATAAGTACTTATACTTAAGTATCTTATTTGTAAAATCATAAGCCTAAATAATTAATAATTCTACCCAATATCACTTTTCCACGCGGACGAAGTCGCGGGCACAGCTAGTATTATTATAATATAGCAACATATTATTTTTATTTTTTTTATTAAGGAAACTCAACAGCTTTTTGTACATAGAAACATTTGTGATAATTACAAGTTAACAATTTAATCTAGCCAATTAGAGAGTTCCACGGCAAATATACAAGTCATGTAGGAATAGCAGACATAAAAATAGGTACTAAACAGATTTTAAATCAGAAACGTCTTGCCTATCAAGATAGGCAGTTAGTTACAACACATGCCCTATACAAGACTAACATATAAATAGATCAGTTTCAAAATATTTTATTTTAACTTTTTAAGATAACAGTTTTTGAGTTTTAGATATGCGTAAACAACGTAAGAAACATAGGTTGTACATCTCAAAATTGAAAGAAAAGAAACCAACTATGATATTAATAAATTAAATGTAACCTGGACGGCTAGGGGCGATGGTTCTTAGATAGGCATTTACTATTAGTAAATGTATTTACTATTAGTCATATACCTACACATTTTCTGATTTAATTTGAATTATAAATGGTGTGACTAACACGACATCCTTGTAGTTACGGATAATCGTAGTCGTAATTTGCGTAGAAAAAGAAAATTTTTCATTTTTTTAAATATCTGGTTTGGCTGGCCGTTTTGTTTACATATAAAATGGGTGTTAGGTGAAAAAAAATATACAATTTGCGTAACTTTTCTTGTGATCCAATTGAAACAGCCAGCCAAACACATTATTTAGACTAAAGTGTAGAGTTTGAGAAGATTTTGAAGTAGGTTTGTAAGTAAAGTTAGGACGCGTAGGGTTAGAAGCTGGGCTCTACATGAGATCTCATAACTTTTGGACACTGAATGCCAACTACAAAAAACTAAATCCGTCAATACGATAATTATTTTGCGGATCCGAAGCATTTCGTAGAATTCCATACTAAAAACCTTTCGGATCCGAAAAACGATAATGGTATTGACGGATTTCGTTTTTCGTAGTAGACCTCCTGAAAGCAATAAGATCTCGGCTTTTGGTGACATTTAACATGAATATGATTTTGGTGGGATCTCACTCCTTTTCTTAAGTTTTTAAGTACAATTATTAAAACATTTACGGATTTCCTTGGCGAATATTGTATATTATTTTAATGTTTACATTTCTCACGATGACGGCGGGGTTCCAGCTCTAACTCAAGTGTTACTATTTCAGAAATCATGTTCACTTTATTATCAAGCAAGAGAAACAACGTCCGTACAAGTAACGGGTGATATGTACCTATTTACCTAAAATAATCTGAAGCAAATGTTCTTAAGAGATTATTCTGCATAAACTCTACAATAAAGTCCCAGCATAATATGTCTACCTTTTATGACTACAACTTTTTTTATTAAAAACAAAATTGCGTTCCCTAGTGTAAGGGGTTGTAGGGGTTAAATTCCAACTTTTAGAATTTCAGCTTTCTAGGACTTCAGGAAGTCGCTTAGACTTTTGATGATCATCAGTCAGTGATGAAATTGGGGATTTTTAGATATCAATAAAACCTAAAGTATAAAAAGCTTTGCGATTGAAACTTGACGTGTTTATTAACATCACCACTGACATTATATCTAGAAAATTTCGTTTGTCTGGTAAAATTAGCTTCATAGACAATATTTTTTCTTTGCTGCGTTTCCTTGATCGAACATGACCGCTCTCATCCAACTAAAATAAGGGCTTACTGGCGTTAAGATGAACTCAGGGCTATACAATGGCGAGGCACCGCTCGTGACGGCTACTACCCGCCCGTTGTAAAACAAGGGTCCTCCTGAATCCCCATTCGATGAATCTGCTGCCCTGTTGGAGCAGGGAGGAGACACGCACACCGCTGGACTCCACCGCTTCAAGTCATGTGAACACTTAACCACAACCCCCTCGCCTATTTGTAAAGGCCTGAATTGATCCTGAGCAAAAATGTGGGATTTGTTCTGCAAACCCTTAGTTAGGTCAAACGTTAAGCCAAAACCGGCGTACCTCACTCTCAGACCGACCAGCGTCTTATAGTCTACCGATGATACTGTTCCGGGAGTCATGCAAATGGGTTCAATCATGACAAGAGCGATATCATTTTGCACCAAACCAAAACTTGCCTGCATCTTGTAACTGGGATGATATATCTGCTTCAGAACTTTGCTAATTGATTTCGTTTCATTGTGTGGAACACTCATATTTCCGTATCTCACGAGCCTTAAATCAACGCTCAGGCAGTGGCTAGCCGTGAGAACCCACGTAGGTGCGATAAGGGTGCCTGTGCCTAGTCTTATGACGTATTCGTACAAGATCTGATCACCGTTGATGACTGCATCTATGGGAACTCGTAGCAAGCTGACCACGTATGGAAACTCGTTATGTACGTCGGCAACTCCGTGTAAAACGCGTAACTTTGGTCGTTTAGCACTAGCAACTGTCAAGATCAGAATAACGACGATGTAAGATAGTGTCTTCATATTTGGAGAACTTACGATTTCCGTCAACGGTATTGAAGGTTAAATGGTGTAGGGAGTTAGCGAGAGGATTGAACAATAATAAAAGGTATCAAAATGGGCTCGTTGTTTATGTAAGTTCAATTTCCTTTTTTATCGCAGAGGCTATAAAATATAAAACACTTTCTGGTTTTGGTTAATAAATTGAAATGGATTTAATGGTTGACACGAAAAACCCACGTGTGAATATAGCTTCTTGTACACATGTATTTTGGGTGTGAAATTTTGAATAAAGCTCTTGGTAGATTGATTGTCAACGAATTGATATTATCAGGCTTTCATTTTTAAAAATAATAATTCTGATAATATCGTATCTCTTTTATTGAAATGTGACAGTCCCAAAATCCGTAATCTATACCAGGTAAAATGATAATTCCCAATAAATTTGAGACTGAACGTTGAATATAAGAAATTAATCAAATTTATTCTGGACATATCTTTAATAAGACGGGAGAAAATTTTGCTTCGAGATTTTAATAGCCCCGTCATGGAAATAATGGAAGGAATGAATATTAATATCGGGAAGTTGAATGGCAGCTCATCTTTGCAATGCAAAGAGATTTACTACCTTCGGACAGCCACCAGGGGTGGGATATGCGATCATTTCACAAACTTGATGATTATTTTATATAAAAAAAAATATGTGCTTGACATCACACCAACTGTCATTATTTCAAACTAAGGGATTTTCTTCCTTGTGCTACGAATACTAAACAACTAAAATGACTAAGGCGTCTCCCATAAATACATATAAACATCCTTATCTTCGGTGCATACTTTCGTGCTCATCACATAAACGGTCGCGGTTTCGAATAATTCGGTAGAAACGGTGGTTTACCAGGTACTTAACAAAACAGATGGTTTCTTGACATTTTATAGGTAATATTGACCTCACTACGTCAGCGATTGCCACCAAGACCGTACCCCTTCTTCCCACCCCCTCCCTATCCCGATCGACCAGCAGATCAAGCGCTGCAAGTGGAATTGGATTGGCCAAACTCTCCAGGACCCCGATCACATTCCCAAGCAGGCTCTGGATTGGAACCCCCAAGCGAGATCACACGAGAAACCCGAGACCGAACGCGATGGCGGAAGGTTGTGGACGCCCTCTGCCCTATCTAGGAGACATAGGAATTTAAGTCAAGTCAGTATATCATCTCAGCTATGCCTGGTGGTAGCGTTTATTTATTAGTCAAAAGTGTGCTTATCTTCCTAACTTATCACTTTAAGCCACTTCTATTCAGGGCTTGATTGATCATAATCCTAAATGGGTAGTTTCCTGCAATCACTAACAAATTGACGACCCCAATATTAAAAAAAACAATATTAGGCAGTGAGTTGTTATTACTACGTAAGGAAGCAATGCCAAGCAGAAAATGTGTCGCAAATACGATGACAATTGTTGAGACCAGAGTGTGACATATTCCCTGAAATTTGAATTTGGAATATGAAACCGTTTTTATGAGTTGATGACAAGCGTCAATTCATGGAACACGATATTGTTGGTGGTGTCAGTATGGTGTCAGTTCCATATGCTAGTAGTGGCAGTTCAATGATTTTAAGCCAAGCCATTTTTATTGAATTCAAAATTCAAATTCAAATTAAAATCATTATTTCAATTAAGGTCATGAAATGACACTTATGAACGTCAAAATATACAGTGAAAAAAATAAAAATAAAAATAAATTAATTTACTAAATTAAAATTTTTAATAGCTTTGTGAACAGAAAAAAATACTTCATTTGAACACAACAAACAAGCTGTCAAAGTTTCAAATCACCATAGTAAATCTATGGAAGAGTAGTATTTTGTCAAAATATAATGAGTACGTGTCAACTAGCATATTCAAGTGTTTGTTCATTAAGAGCTTTTGCCACCAAAATTGTAAGAGAAGTATTCTTGACATCGTGTGCTTATCCTCCTCCATCGTTAAATTAACGCGCTAGTTTCCTTACGGTGCTTGTTTTCAGCGCTATGCAATTAGTTTGGAATAATAAATCCGATAATAGCACGGGGCTTGGGCTGAATCAATGACCTTTCTATTATTCACCTCGGTCCGACCTATTAGTAGGTGGTAATCTCAAGAGGCAAACACACAATCTTGTTGATGAGCTCCGGCAGGCCTTTACAGTGTGTAAAGGATGCATTAATCAGTCAGGTATCAAACGACTGCCGGGAGTCGCATAATAATGGAATTTCTATTGTGTCTCGTTCACACATACTTGACGAGTTAAAGCATTAAAAACGTCATTTGTCCCTCTTTTTGTTTGTTCAATAAGGAATGAATTGTAATAAACACAGTACCGTTACCATGAGTTTACGGCGGTTTTACTCGCTAGCGACGACGTAACTTTTTGTATGGAAAATTTTAGTTCTGCAAGTGACTGCTAGGGGCGCTGTGCAATTTACCATAGACTTTTTTACGTAGTCGCTAGCGAGTCGAACTGTCGTAAACTCATGGTAACGGTACAGAACCTACAATTGGGTCATCAATCACAAATAATTCCAGTCCATCTCTCTCTCTCTCTCTCAAGACATACACTTTCATTATTAGTGCAAGCTATGGCACAATTGAAAATGATTCAGTTGGTTATAGCACAATGACGTCATAATTTTAATTGCGCCTTTACATTAATGTGAAGGGCTTACTGCTGTCATTTATATATGAAATTGCCGCGCTGCTTAAGTCGCCTAAATGTGAAAGCGCTCTAAATCTCTGTAGCTTAAAAATTATTTCAGAGTAGCGTTTTGACAGTTAATAAAAAGTAATTCAACGACTGGTCAACTCCCTTTTTACATTTATTGTATTGTTACCATCTTATATGTTATTATCAACTAAAGGCCCGGTTTAATATTTTTAATTGTGCGAGTTTAAATAAAAAATACCCTTAAAAATGTTTGAATGGCTATTTGACCATTGGTTAATATTTTAAATCGTTAAGATTCAACATTTTACTATTAAGGCCTCGTCCACGTCCACGTCCACGCGTCCACGCCAGCAGGCGAAGCGGGCGGAGCGGGCGATGGCGCGCGTCTTGATCAATTTCATAGATTTGTGTGAAGCTGTCTGTTCTCGACGACAGCGGTGCGGGCGGAGCGGGCGGCGAGCGTTGAGCTGTATTACCGTCCATACCGCCCGCTCCGCCCGCTGGCGTCCAGGACGAGGCCTAATAATTGAGCTAAGTATCGATCGCGAACCGGACCTTTTGCACTATTTCATCATCTCACGTGCACAACTAGTGTCAGTAATGCAGTACAAGATGCTAAATGGTTTTAACTACAAAACAACTTAAATAATGGTGCAAACAAAACGTACTTTGAATGAGTGCCCGACTCCGAGGTAATACTAATTACACTTTCAAATAAAACCGACCAAATTCGATTTACATTAAATTAACCCTCGTTGTGCCACAGCCAATTAGTTAGAGCTCGTTATTGTGCGTTATTCACTTCGATTGTTTTGTTTTTAGGGTTCCCTGCACAAATAGTATAAACGGGACCCTATTATTTCTAAGTAAGTAGTAAAAAAGTTTCACTTACTTTGTACGAACTTTGTTTAACTTCAATGCCGAAAACAAATTATACTGATAATTGAGATAAAGTAATGGCGACTTTAAGCTTCGTTTCATTCTCAATTTTATTAACTCATTTCTTTCTTCTTCTTTCCGTGTCGACTCTGGCGTTATATTTCTGGCGCTATTTCTTTATTAAGAAGTGATTAAGTACAATATACCTTGATATTAATGTAAGGAAATAAAAAAACAAATAAATTATTTCTTCTATAAATGCCATTAATGAATTTTAAAAATATTTTACATGCCATAATTGCGGCGAAACATGTCCAACTATTTACTGTAAATGTCCACCCAATTGTGTTTTATGTAAAGAAATTGAATTGAATTGACATAAACACCTACGGTATTGTCTCAATTATTCCTTATTTTTAAAGATCCGCTAGCGTCATGAAATAGTGACATTACCAAGACGGTCTTGCTGCGGCAAATTTTCAACCCTGGCGAGGCATTTTGCTAAAAACTGCTTAGACGCGAGAAGCGAACTGGTAACTTTGCAATCTGGCTGCATGCCAATGTTTGTAAGAAGTTCCGTAGGCCCTAGACAAAGTAGCGGCAAGTTTGCTGCTTTTAAATCGCCCTCTAACGCTGATTTCATTTATCTATTCAAGGAAGTATCGCTTGAGGGAAAACTTTTAGTTTCAAATAGCTCTATGAGAATACTCAAGTGTGTAAAGTAATTATGGGGACAATTTGACTACTTTATTAGGTACTTTTACACGTATAAGTACTTAAATATGAAAAAGCCAAACAGTGAAAAATCGATAGTTCATATAATCTTTGTATGTATACGTTTTGTAATAGAAAATAGAAATAGAAAAACGTTTATTGCTTTCAATAAGTAGTTGATAATCTGGGTAACTGTATACCGATAAGGGTGCGGAATATAGTCAAGCACTTAAAAGAAAGTAAGATGGCTTCTATTTGATACGAATCTTATGTTTTCTTTTCAAACTATTTTGTAAAGCAAATATAAATCATCCCCACGTAACCTACATAGGTAATAATATACCTTGAACACTAAAACATTTGAGCCGCCGCCCCATGAGGAAAATGTCACTAAATCCTATACAATCTGTTTATGAGCGAAAAGTTTTGTCGGGCATATCGCTGTGAAACTGAAAATCTCCTCAGAGGCCAAAACAACTGTAATCGAAGTGTCCGAACTCGCGCCCCCTCCTCAGAGAAACTTCCCACTAAATAGATTACTAGGCCAAGCTAGTTTACTTCAAAACAATACCGTCCAAGTAATTACAACAGATGATTTAAAACTTTTAATTGAAATGTAAGTACTTCTATCGATTTAGATAGGAAATCTCTTAATTTAAGGGCCGAGTTGAAATTACTCGTAGAATAGAGGATCCGAAGTGCGCAATTTCTTGATTTTTACCCCTGTCGGAACAGAGAAGGTACTCGTACGTGCGTTTGGTGTGAGAGGTTGCTTGATTGTCTGTGTGTGCGAAAACGAATTTTCCCATTTATCTCTTGGCTGATTGAAGCTACGTATTTACTAGGCGACAAAGTCACTCAACATGTCGCGAATAGTCGCGGGATATCTACGTGCGACTGTCTGGCGACAATGTCGGCCGACATTTTACTCGTCCACATTACCAAAGTTGTGGTCGCGATGTCACCCGAGGAGGTAGTAAAGTTGCCATAGTCGCGGATTTCGAGCAACACAGAGCGACATGCGTCATCACTACCCAAAAGTCGGGCGGCTGTCGAGGGACCCGAAGTCGCGCAAAGTCGACGCTGTCGGAGCGTCGACATGCGACATGTCCCTCACACGTAGATGTCGCCTGCGAAGTCGGGCGACGTCTCCCGCGATGTCCCGCGACACGTAGATTTCGTGTCGGGCAACAAGGTCGCGGAACAAATGTCCCCTAGTGAATACGAGGCTTCACATTCAGTTCTGTAGAGATCAGGGTGCGTATTGTGATGCAACTTTGACAGTTTAGCAGTTCTGCTTTACTGTCAAATTAGCTTTATGTTGATTATATTATATTATAATATAGCAACATATTTTTATTTTCTTTATTAAGGAAACTCAACAGCTTTTTGTACATAGAAACATTTGTGATAATTACAAGTTAACAATTTAATCTAGCCAATTAGAGAGTTCCAAGGCAAATATACAAGTCATGTAGGAATAGCAGACATAAAAATAGGTACTAAACAGATTTTAAATCAGAAACGTCTTGCCTATCAAGATAGGCAGTTAGTTACAACACATGCCCTATACAAGACTAACATATAAATAGATCAGTTTCAAAATATTTTATTTTAACTTTTTAAGATAACAGTTTTTGAGTTTTAGATATGCGTAAACAACGTAAGAAACATAGGTTGTACATCTCAAAATTGAAAGAAAAGAAACCAACTATGATATTAATAAATTAAATGTAACCTGGACGGCTAGGGGCGGTGGTTCTTAGATAGGCATTTACTATTAGTAAATGTATTTACTATTAGTCATATACCTACACATTTTCTCATTTAATTTAAATTATAAATGGTGTGACTAACACGACATCCTTGTAGTTACGGATAATCGTAGTCGTAATTTGCGTAGAAAAAGAAAATTTTTCATTTTTTTAAATATTTGGTTTGCTGGCCGTTTTATTTACATTTAAAATGGGTGTTAGGTGAAAAAAATTATACAATTTGCGTGACTTTTCTTGTGATCCAATTGAAACAGCCAGCCAAACACATTATTTAGACTAAAGTGTAGAGTTTGAGAAGATTTTGAAGTAGGTTTGTAAGTAACGTTAGGACGCGTAGGGTGAGAAGCTGGGCTCTACATGAGATCTCATAACTTTTGGACACTGAATGCCAACTACAAAAATCTAAATCCGTCAATACGATAATTATTTTGCGGATCCGAAGCATTTCGTAGTATTCCATACTAAAAACCTTTCGGATCTGAAAAACGAAAATGGTATTGACGGATTTCGTTTTTCGTAGTAGACCTCCTGAAAGCAATAAGATCTCGGCTTTTGGTGACATTTAACATGAAAATGATTTTGGTGGGATCTCACTCCTTTTCCTTAGTTGTTAAGTACAATTATTAAAACATTTACGGATTTCCTTGGCGAATATTGTATATTATTTTAATATTTACATTTCTCACGATGACGGCGGGGTTCCAGCTCTAACTCAAGTGTTACTATTTCAGAAATCATGTTCACTTTATTATCAAGCAAGAGAAACAACGTTCGTACAAGTAACGGGTGATATGTACCTATTTACCTAAAATAATCTGAAGCAAATGTTCTTAAGAGATTAATCTGCATGAACTCTACAATAAAGTCCCAGCATAATATTTCTACCTTTTATTTTTATTAAAAACAAAATTGCGTTCCCTAGTGTAAGGGGTTGTAAGGGTTAAATTCCAACTTCTAGAATTTCAGCTTTCTAGGACTTCAGGAAGTCGCTTAGACTTTTGATGATCATCAGTCAGTGATGAAATTGGGGATTTTTAGATATCAATAAAACCTACCGTGAAACTTGGCGTGTTTAATAAGATCACCACTGACATTATATCCAGAAAATTTCGTTTGTCTGGTAAAATTAGGGCCGAAGTTATAGGTGGTTAAAAAAAACGACGAAACACTTCAAGAAAGGGTATAGTGTGCCCTTGCGCTTCGGCTCTGGCGGGCCCACGACTTTGGGCCCAAATTAACGCTTTTCTTCCGAGTGATCTAATATTAGCAGTCTACAGTAGCTTCATAGACAATATTTTTTCTTTGCAACGTTTCCTTGATCGAACATGACCGCTCTCATCCAACTAAAATAAGGGCTTACTGGCGTTAAGATGGACTCAGGGCTATGCATTCGCACGGCACCGCTCGTGACGGCTACTACCCGCCCGTTGTAAAATAAGGGTCCTCCTGAATCCCCTTTCGATGAATCTGCTGCTCTGTTGGAGCAGGGAGGAGACACGCACACCGCTGGACTCCACCGCTTCAAGTCATGTGAACACTTAACCACAACCCCCTCGCCTATTTGTAAAGGCCTGAATTGATCCTGAGCAAAAATGTGGGATTTGTTCTGCAAACCCATAGTTAGGTCAAACGTTGAGCCAAAACCGGCGTACCTCACTCTCAGACCGACCAGCGTCTTATAGTCTACCGATGATACTATTCCGGGAGTCATGCAAATGGGTTCAATCATGACAAGAGCGATATCATTTTGCACCAAACCATAATTTGCCAAAATCGTGTAACTGGGATGATATATCTGCTTCAGAACTTTGCTAATTGATTTCGTTTCACTGTGTGGAGCACTCATATTTCCGTATCTCACGAGCCTTAAATCAACGTTCAGGCAGTGGCTAGCCGTGAGAACCCACGTAGGTGCGATAAGGGTGCCTGTGCAAAGTCTTTTGACGTATTCGTACAAGATCTGATCACCGTTGATGACTGCATCTATGGGAACTCGTAGCAAGCTGACTACGTATGGAAACTCGTTATGTACGTCGGCAACTCCGTGCAAAACGCGCAACTTTGGTCGTTTAGCACTAGCAACTGCCAAGATCAGAATAACGACGATGTAAGATAGTGTCTTCATATTTGGAGAACTTACGATTTCCATCAACGGTATTGAAGGTTAAATGGAGTAGGGAGTTAGCGAGAGGATTGAACAATAATAAAAGGTATCAAAATGGGCTCGTTGTTTATGTAAGTTCAATTTCCTTTTTTATCGCAGAGGCTATAAAATATAAAACACTTTCTGGTTTTGGTTAATAAATTGAAATTGGTTTAATGGTTGACACGAAAAACCCACGTGTGAATAAAGCTTCTTGTACACATCATTCATGTATTTTGGGTGTGAATTTTTTGAATAAAGCTCTTGGTAGATCGATTGTCAACGAATTGATATTATCAGGCTTTCATTTTTTTAAATAATAATTCTGATAATATCGTATCTCTTTTATTGAAATGTGACAGTCCCAAAATCCGTAATCTATACCAGGTAAAATGATAATTCCCAATAAATTTGAGACTGAACGTTGAATATAAGAAATTAAATCAAATTAAATTTATTCCGGACATATCTTTAATAAGACGGGTGAAAATTTTGCTTCGAGATTTTAATAGCCCCGTCATGGAAATAATGGAAGGAATGAATATTAATATCGGGAAGTTGAATGGCAGCTCATCTTTGCAATGCAAAGAGATTTACTACCTTCGGACAGCCACCAGGGGTGGGATATGCAATCATTTCACAAACTTGATGATTATTTTCTATAAAAATAAATATGTGCCTGACATCACACCAACTGTCATTATTTCAAACTAAGGGATTTTCTTACTTGTGCTACGAATACTAAACAACTATAATGACTTAAGGCGTCTCCCATAAATACATATAAACATCCTTATCTTCGGTGCATACTTTCGTGCTCATCACATAAACGGTCGCGGTTTCGAATAATTCGGTAGAAACGGTGTTTTACCAGGTACTTAACAAAACAGATGGTTTCTTGACATTTTATAGGTAATGCTGACCTCACTACGTCAGCGATTGCCACCAAGACCGTACCCCTTCTTCCCACCCCCTCACTATCCCGATCGACCAGCAGATCAAGCGCTTCAAGTGGAATTGGATTGGCCAAACTCTCTAGGACCCTGATCACATTCCCAAGCAGGCTCTGGATTGGAACCCCCAAGGAAGACGCAAACGTGGTCGCCCCAAACAAACTTGGCAGGGCATTGTAGTGGACGAGGAGAAGATCGGCAAGATCTGGAGCGAGATCACACGAGAAGCCCGAGACCGAACGCGATGGCGGGATGTTGTGGACGCCCTCTGACCTATGTAGGAGACATAGGAATTAAGAGTGTATCAAAAGTGTGCTTATCTTCCTAACTTATCACTTTAAGCCACTTCTATTCAGGGCTTGATTGGTCATAATCTTAAATGGGTAGTTTCCTGCAATCACTAACAAATTGATGACCCCAATATCAAAAAAAACCGGCCAAGTGCGAGTCGGACTCGCGCACTGAGGGTTCCGTGCCAACTTTAACTGAATAAGGGATTCTTACTTCCACTTAGCCAAAATACCACAATATTTTGTTGACCGCAAACATAACTTTGTTTGTCATAGTATTTGTATGAAGAACAAAGTTATGTTTGCGGTTGTTGAAGATGTGCTATATCTCAAAAACTACTTGTTCGATTTTGCTCAAACCAATTTTCGTTGAAAGTATTTGTTAAGATCTACATTATATATTTTTTTCAAAATTTACACTCGCTTAGTTTAAAAGTTGGATGGGGGGGACGCCCATTTTACGACTTTGGAAGCTCCTATCCCTCAAACGTGACACTTATGGAGAAAATGGTTGTAGAAACCTCTATGTGATTTTAAAAGACCTATCCATAGACACCCCACACGAATAGGTTTGACCGAAAAATTGTTTTTTGGTTTTAGTTTCATGTATTTTTTATATAAGAATTTTAAAGCGGTTTACAGGATACATCTTCCTACCAAGTTTCAACTGTGTAATGCTAATAGTTTTAGAATAAAGTGGCTGTGACATACGGACGGACAGACAGACAGACTTGACGAAACTATAAGGGTTCCGTTTTTTGCCATTCGGCTACGGAACCCTAAAAAACAATATTTTAGGCAGTGAGTTGTTATTACTACGTAAGGAAGCAATGCCAAGCAGAAAATGTGTCGCAAATACGATGACAATTGTTGAGACCGGAGTGTGACATGTTCTCTAAAATTTAAATTTGGAATATGAAACAAGCGGCGTCAATTCATGGAACGCGAAAATGTTGGTGGTGTCAGTATGGTGTCAGTTCCTTAAACTAGTACTAGTGGTAGTTCAATGATTTTAAGCCAACTTTTCATTGATCATTTTTAGGGTTCCGTAGCCGAATGGCAAAAAACGGAACCCTTATAGTTCCGTCAAGTCCGTCTGTCTGTCTGTCTGTCTGTCCGTCCGTATGTCACAGACACTTTATTCTGAAACTATAAGCATGACATAGCTGAAACTTGGTAGGTAGGTGTATTTTGTTCACCGCTTTCCGATTCAGATACAAAATACAAATACAAAAAACAGATACGTCCCCCCCCCATCTAACTTTTGAACTAAGAAAGTGAAATTTTTTAAAAAATATATATGATTTAGATCTTAACAAAAACTTGCAACGAAAATTGGTTTGAAGGAGGTCAAACCAGTAGTTTTTGAGATATTGCACATTTTTATCAACCGCAAATATAACTTTGTCTTTCATACAAACAATATGAAAAACAAAGTTATTTTTGCTGTCGCAATATATTGTGATGTTTTCGTTAAGTGAAAGTAAGTGGACCCTGAATTTAGTTAAGGGTGACACGGAACCCTCAGTGCGCGGGTCCGACACGCACTTAACCGGTTTTAAATTTATTGTATTGTTGCCATCTCATCGGTTATTATCAACTAAAGGTCCGATTTAATATTTTTGATTGTGCGTGTTTAAATAAAAAATACCGCTAAAATGTTTGAATGGCTATTTGACCATTGGTTAATATTTTTTTCTTCGTAAAGATTCAATATTTTACCATTAATAATTGAGGTTACTATCGAGCTAGTTGAGCTATTAGTAATTGAGCTATGATGAAATAGTGCAAAAAGTCCGCCTTTTGCACTATTTCATCGACTCACGTGCACAACTAGTGTTAGTAATGCAGTACAAGATGCTAAATGGTTTTAACTACAAAAAAAACTTAAATAATGGTGCAAACAAAACGTACTTTGAATGAGTGCCCGACTCCGAGGTAATACTAATTACACTTTCAAATAAAACCGACCAAATTCGATTTACATTAAATTAACCCTCGTTGTGCCACAGCCAATTAGTTAGAGCTCGGTATTGTGCGTTATTTACTTCGTTTGTTTTTCTATTGTTTTGTTTTTAGGGTTCCCTGCACAAATAGAGGTTGTATAAACGGGACCCTATTATTTCTAAGTAAGTAGTAGTAGAATACTCTCTTCTAAGTCATCTTCGCTGTCTGTCCTTACGTTTGTTTGTCACCAGGATGTATATCAAGAACCACAATAGCTAGACAGTTGAAATTTTCATTTCTGTTGCCGCTATACCTACCAAGAAATACTAAAAACAAAATAAAACAAATATTAAAGGGTTCCATATACCAAACGCATTTTTTTTTCTTTTTTTTTCGATATCAATAATGGCAACAGGCGCGGAAGTCTCGACATAGTTCCCTGTAAAACCACCAGGTGGCGCTCGAAAAAAGGTTAAAACAAAATTGGTATTTTAGTGTATTTATTGATTAAGAATAGTGTTTGAATCAAGCTTAAAAAAATACAAATATTTTTTAAGAATTATTAAAGATTAAGTACGTAAGTCAGAAGGATATTCGATGGATCCGAAAATCAGAATATTGGAATTGTCTACGCGAAATTTCAAAAATCTTGCTTCAGACTTCCAGCAAAGCTAGGTACACCTGTGCTGGAAGTACTTGAAATATTTACCTAGTCAATGCGCGAGTCCGACTCGCACTTGGCCAGTTTTTAAGATGTAACACGCTTAAATGTTTTATTTTACCCCGCAATTGTAAGCACTTCACACGTGTTATACACGTGCGCGTATATCTATTTAATAAGTGCCCATTTACACATCACATTTACAATATACACATAAAAAGACGTAAGAGTTATATATCTTTTTTTTGATGTTCTGAAACTTTTATTCATTAACAAAATACGGCTTATTTAAAGATTAGTAACTCGCCCCGTCTCTGCGCATTGTAGCTTCGGTTAAAAAAATGAAATAATGTAGGTATCTTTCGGTGTAAAAATATACTCGCCACAAATGCAGAAACTCTAGTTAAGTTTAGGCTGGTAACATAATTACTCGTGCCTTATGCTCACGACAGCAACACACAGTTCCCAAATATCTAATCCTAAAATTGGTAACTGCAGCCGGCTGACTGGAGACTTGCGGTTGCCGCTTTGCTGCGTCGCACAGTGGATCGACGCCATACTAGCAATGGGACATAGGCAACTTAAATATACAAGTGTCAGTTTTTGAAAAACAAATCATTCCATCGTATACGCCTACTTATAAGCTGTAAAAAAGATAAGTAGCATTTTCTTATTAGAAACTTATTTTGAGAGCTATGGCACCAAACGTGATTTATTTGTATGGGAAATGGTATAAAAAATAGTGTAGCTTCCGATTTTCTTCGTGTTTCGATTTGATTTTTTTATATGTTATTTAGGCATATATCTGCTACATTTTCTCCAAACAAACATAGTGCGCCACACGCACCCCTTAGGAGGTACAAGCGTTGACCGTTTTTTTCATTCTTATCTACAAATTGATTCATAAAATATTATTTTGACATATTATATCTCTGAATCTCACTTTAATGGTGACTGACTGATAAATGGTCAGGCCATAAATCATCGGTGCACTGTCAAAAGATGTTTAACTCTACCCAATTTCTGGAATCAATTGTGTTGTTAACTACCTTTCTATAGATTCTTGTTAAAGACATTAACTTAAATAACAAAACAAAAAAAAATTAAATACCTACAATTACGATGTGTAACCAAAATGGTCCCCACTCAGCTCTTTGCCATGGCAAGCCAGTGGCGCTGGTTTTCTCAAAATCTTCAAGAAGCCAAGAAAAGTTTATAAAGAAGAATTCCTCCTAGTTGCAGACAGAAATTCAATGGCCGGAAAATTGGAAAGAGAATTGTGCTCTTCCCGAAGAAAGTATGAATGAATCGTCTGAAGAACCAGCTGTGACAACATCAGATTCTTTTACAAATATTATAATGAACTCAGCATGTCGGGTTTCCGACGCATCTACGTCAACTTCGATAGATAGCCGCAAATCTTTCGAAGACCTATCAAACAAACAAAAAAGAAGACGTACAGAAACAACTTGCAGTACCAGCAGTACGGAAGAAATCGTCTTCTCAGCTCAAACCAGCCTGAAATCTTCTGGAGAAAAAGATGTTGCTGAAATACTACATTACCTTATTGAAAACAGCAGTATATCTTGTAACGAAGATGTACTACATAACCTTTTACTTACTTCAGATCCTGTTCTGACAACCATACGACCAAAACTCGATCAAAGAGAAAAGAAAAAAATGTTTAAAGAAGTTTATGAGATGTTAGTTTTAGAAGACAACCAGGTAGAATTTTGTGATGTTACAAATTTAATTCCTGATAGCGATTCCGAAGAATCTGAAGTAGAATCTGAAGATGATATTTTCTGTGACTAAGAATTGTCTTTTTTATTGATCCATCAGATTATTTTCGGAATTTATTGTATAGCTGTTTTTTGTTATTTTGCTGTATGATGTTGTTAGTACTGTGTTTTTAAAACTGTTTAATTGGTTTATATTTATTGTCTTTTGTGTAGTTGATAGCAAGATTATTTTGTAGCAAATAAATGATATTTTAAGATTTTATTTTAGTTATTATACATTACTTGGAGATTAACCGTAACAATACAATATTTACGTACTTGATCAAAAAAGCCTTTTATTTAAATAACAGCTAAGTAATTAAAGAAACAAAGCCTCCAAACATTTATAATGCAAGCTTAGCTAATAAGCTTAACGACTCATATATATTACACACCGTTAATTAACACAATCGTTTCTAGAGATTAGGTACCATAAAAAAATCTGGGAATATGTTATCAGTGTACCGATGATTTATGGCCTGACCATTTATCAGTAAGTCACCATTAAAGTGAGATTCAGAGATATAATATGTCAAAATAATATGTTATGAATCAATTTGTAGATAATAATGAAAAAAACGGTCAACGCTTGTACCTCCTAAGGGGTGCGTGTGGCGCACCATGTTTGTTTGGAGAAAATGTAGCAAATGTATGCCTAAATAACATATAAAAAAATCAAATCGAAGCACGAAGAAAATCGGAAGCTACACTATTTTTTATACCATTTCCCATACAAATAAATCACGTTTGGTGCCATAGCTCTCAAAATAAGTTTCTAATAAGAAAATGCTACTTATCTTTTTTACAGCTTATAAGTAGGCGTATACGATGGAATGATTTGTTTTTCAAAAACTGACACTTGTATATTTAAGTTGCCTATGTCCCATTGCTAGTATGGCGTCGATCCACTGTGCGTCGGAACAATTTCTTACCATTATTAAACCTACTACACTAGACTACAGAATATACACTTTGTATGAGCTTAACTTTTACCGTTTACCGCGGCCATCGCTGATACTTATTTTACAACTAGCTGTGCCCGCGACTTCGTTCGCGTGGAATAGTGACTTTGGGTAGAGTTTTTAATTATTTAGGCTTATGATTTTACAAATAAGATACTTAAGTATGTACTTATAAGTACGCAAGATATAAAGTATTTATATAAGTTAATTAAAGTAAATATTAGTACTCACTTATCATTAAAATTGGCCATTGTTAGCAATTAATTGTAAAAGTTTAGGTTTTATATAAAAAAACATAATAAGTATTTAAGAAAATAGTGAGACTTCGTCTAAGACAACCATGGCTCAACTATACTACTTCCGCCTCCAAGCTTTGCACCCATCTTCAAGTCACCCTGTATTACTTAACTAAAACTAAAGAGCGATATAGAATGCTTAGTAAGCTTTATTAAACTTATTTTGAAACAAAATCAGTATATTTATTATTACAACAATAAGAAGCAAGTAGTACATCAAAGGTGATCAATTATTATTACCATACCGATTATTTGGACGTTCACAATCTGTATTTTGATTAAGAGTTCCTTTGTCTGATAGGATTATATGGTTACTTTACTTTTTAACTACTAAGTACTTTGCCACAAAAAAAAACTACTAATTTACTAACATTTTACTTTGTTGTGTGGAAAGAATTGATCTAAATATATATTTTGGCAAGTACCATAAAGTAAAGTACCAAAATTTCATTTAATTTATACAAACCAATATGGAGGAAACACTACACATTGAATTAAAACACTTTACAGATTCATATCCCACACATTTATTTAAAATGAAATAGAGGGCCTGACGTTTCTAATTATTATCAGCATCCGTGGTCACAGGTAGACCAAGAAACTACCATCGCTCATTAATATCTATTGACGTTCCTAACCACCCAGAAAAAGCTTATTGTGTCTTGAGATCTTGCAGTATGAGATGTTGCTTAGGTTGGTCTAAACATAATTATAAAGTAGTTCTTTGTTACATAAATAAATATAAATAAATCAGCTATTTGTATTCTTTAATCTGCATGCCTATACTAATTGTTGATTCACTGATGTAGAAGATGCCACAGTCACATTCCTGTCTGTACTCCCCTGCATCTTGGAGAGGTATGTGATGTGTGTGACACTTGAAAGGTGGTAAAAATTGGTTAATCTTCTTGTTCAATTGTAGCGGGTTTGGCACGGGGTATGCAACAACCTTCCTTACATGTTGACAATCAGCAGCCAGGTTTTGGTTATCATTGCTGCCCCTTGCTCTCTGAAACAAAGTTTTTGTCGTGATAGCTATGTATTGGTGGCATTTCTAAAGACTGTGAGGCTAAGGTTTTCATCTGGATAAGAAATATTGTTTATTGTCTGCGTCAATTTCTGAATTATCTGAATATGAACTGTATGAGAGTAGATTTTCCAAATTCAACTGGAAGAAACTCTTCAATTCTTTCTCTGGAAGAAGAGCTTCACTTCTTATTAATTATTCCTTTAATTATCCTACCAGTTGAATTTTTTGATGATTAGAGTTTAGATGAATAAGAAAAGCAGTAGGTAACATACTGGTGGGTAGAACTGTAAAAGTGATATCTACATACCGTTAATAAAACATTGGTGTTACATTATACAGCAACAACAGGTGATACTGGAGAGACCATTGCAACACATCAGTGTCTTATATCACTTGTGGCTTAATCCTTCACATGTGGCGTTGTTGCTCCTCCTATTATTTACACAGGCAATTTTCCATAATTTCCATGCTTTCAATCACATTGATAGATTTATTTTGATAGATTGAATGACTTGACATTTGTTTGACAATGACTTTAGACATCAGTTATTTGTATCTGTCAGTATCTGTGTACTATGGTATAAGGTTGATAAAGTGACACTTGGCGCGTTTCGTTCTACTGAAGTTTGTTTTTAATATTTTTTTACATCGCACGGAAACTTTTATTTACAGGCATTGTAAGTATCCTAAATGTTGCTCGATGGTTTAAGCTACCACTGTTCAAAATTTCATTTAAATTGGTCCAGTCGTTTCGGAGTTTACCGCGAGCAAACAGACAGACAAACAGAGAAATAAGAAATTCGAAAAAAATCTAGATTAGTGCTATTGCACTTCTTACATCCCCCTGACTCGGTTTTAAGCATTTTCTTTTATTGTACAGAAATTCGACCTCTACAATTTTATTATATGTATAGATGATTTTTGGAGAAAGTTTTAATTCAATGCATATGCTCTTTAAATAATCGACGCAGAAACCATGTACTAAGATAGGTTAAAAAATTAAAAAAATATTATCTAAGCAATCGGATACTCGTATTGTGACTACAGGGCCCCGATTCTCATATTTTCGGCATCTACTGTTGGAGTCATTCAGTAGAGCTATTTTAACACACCGTGTGCTTAAAGTTAGCAGCATTCGAAATTAAAAAATAATAAAATTCAAACGCCGCTGTTAGAATAGCGAGGTATATCAAATAGTTCTCTCGTAGTACAACTGATGCACGACTCAGTGACGACCCAATTTGCGGAATGGAGGCCCAGGTATGCTTTCAAGCTCATAAAGGGTTGGTCTTCCGGCACCGTTGGGGGTTTTCGTCGCGCCCCCAGCCCACAGGGTAATCTCAAAAGCTACATGATACACACTAAATCCCAGAGGCGGCCACTCGGCTATGAATTATAGCCCGAATAAATTCTAATCCAGTGCATTACATTAGAATATAGGCTGCGAGCGACGCTTTGTGATAATCAAAATTTATGAACATTGGAATGCAAAGAGCTTAGGGCATGTGGAATTGCGGATGTTATCTTACCCGTATACCAGTCGGAATCACAACAGACTCGTTTATCAAAATTCAGAAACGAGGGCAGAATGAAAATATTCGTTAACAATCACGAATCTCAACACAAAAAAGGCCATGCAATACTGACAGGTGAAAAACGTGCTGAAAAATGAACGAAGCTCGTATCGTATCTGCTATTACTCTCTATACCTTGGGATACTCCTGGCGCTCTATTTTTCGCATCTAGTGTACTTCTATATTTCTACTGATTTCAGTTCTAAATCGAACAAAAATCACAAACAATGAATAGACCATATGACGCAAGTGATTAAAAAAGAATCTATGATATTCACCAAATGACAAGTGATAAACTTTTGTTATTAGCAAATATTACAACAAAGTAAAGCCTGGACACACATTAATGTAAGTCATGACTCATGCATGAACCCTTCGGAATATACTCGTAACTATACTTACATTTACAAACTTTGACACTAATTAAATTTCCTTTGGTACATCGACTCGACCGTTTCCATGAAAATGGTCAATAACAAACCGTTTAACGAGTGTTTACCCACGTGGAAGTGACCCTCCAATTTCACGCGTCACAATTTCATGTCGAACTCTGAAACATGCGAGGAATACAGACAGCTTTGGATATACGATAGCCCGTAAAATGCTGTACAGGGAATAGGAAATGCAATCCCCGCTACGTCCGTCAGTACGCTAACATTTAAATATCAGAAGCCTTTTTGTGAAAAGAGAAAATTTTCAAACATTTACAGGTCTCTATGTATCTCTATCTCTTAAATATGACTCTTTATTTATTACATCGTGTTGTTTAATCATCACTAAATATCTACGTTTATAAATACAGCCAACCAGTTCAATGAAAGGTACGTAACCTAAACTTAGCATGAGAAGTAAGACATAGATAAATACGGATAAATACAACAAAACTTTGCGTATAAATACGTGCCAGTCATGAATGTTGGAGTTTTTCCCGCCAAGATTTTTTCCTCTTGGCCCATCGTGAGCAAACAATGACTATATTTAGAGAGCACCTCATGTATTATGCAGCGATACGTCGCGTCAGCTACAGTTCGCAAGAACAACCGGCAAACTGCCTTTAAACTTTATCGATCAAAACTTTATCAATTGCCGCCAAAGTTGCACACACTAAATGCAAACCACGAGCTTCACATGATCCTTCAATGTGGTTTCTTGTCCGATTGCCCAAAGCCAACTGCTTCTTGTGTTTGTCAATAACTAATAACGGATCGTCAACATCGAAATCAAGACCAACGAATATAGGTACAACCTAGAGGACTCAAAATAAATATGCGTAGCAAATAGCCATAACCAAAAGCCAATTGTTAATTGACAAAACGGTTTCGTCAGATTGAACTTATGCAAATTCTTTGGATCTGACTTCTCTTATTTTTCTTTTCATTTTACATTTAATGGGCCCTTATTTTAGTACTTCAACACAAACTTTTTACGTCCCAATAAACAATATTTCATACAGATTAATGGCTTTCCGTCATTACAGTCGTTCCGCCCAGAAAACTCAGATATGAATCAGTACCGTGGACATAATTCATAAACATCTGCCATGGCAATAAAGCTTTTACGACAAGAATTTGTCCCTTCGTCCGAGCCATTGTTTCGTTAAATACAGGGGCCGTTGTCATTAGGGTTGAGACTTAATCGCTTATTGAACAAATCCTGCATGAGAACATGAGCATTTGTTACAAGTGACACGGCAGTACGAGGTTTAATTGAGACCAACTTACTGATTTACCAATCCTTATGTGAAAATAAAACTTTCATGAATCTCACATACTTGGGTGTACATGGTCTTTAAAATTTTAAAAGCTATTTAATAGCTTGTTTGCCAAGAGTTCATACACACTTATGTCCTTTTTTTATCGTCAGGAAATGCCTTACGCATACCACACCGGCGGTGGGGGCCGCTGGGGGTTATGTAGGATTCCCCCACCCGATATGGGTAGGTATACCTACTAAAACCTGACGGTGTCCACCGGTGCCATTAGTGAGGAGGGTGCTATGGGTTAGCGCCCCAGGCGTTCACCCTGGGCATTCTTCCGCAGCCCTACCTCTTATGTCTTATGTCCTAGACTAATCTTAATAGCCAAAACGAGATATTCTGGGCTGCTACGTTGTAATTTCTCCATTATAATTCCTCCATATGGGTTTCCATCGACACGCTAAGAAGAAGAAGAAGATTGAATCATTAAGACGACACATAATATGATAGTTTGGATGAGGATGAGGGTTTGTACGGTAACTCAAATATTTGGGAGAGCGAATCCGCGGGTAAGCTCTAGTTAAAATATTTCATAAGGCAAATATTGACTCCATCCCTACCAGTTGTTGTTATTAACCCGGTTCCGGACCTTTTTCGTGCCAATCCGGCCTCCAATCTTGGCCATTGTTTCTCGCTCTGAAGATGTCCGGCCATCCGCTTGGTGGAATGCCAAACGGCCGCCTATTCTTGGCTGCGGCATTCTCGCCTTTGAACGGAATACCATTCCAATGTTGAATAACAAATGTCTAATAACATTCGATTTTTGAGAAAGATTAGTTCTCTTCATTAGCGCCCCTTTTTGTAGTTAAGGATCACTATTCCGGTCGATGAGATGATGATGTGATTGACGCTGAAAAGCTCAAAACTCGGATTTTATGTATGAGTCTATGACCTTATGTGTTGTTAACTAAACCGTCATCGAACAGACAAATGCGAGATAATCGTGGACAACATACATTCATACAATCGTATAGGTAAAATTTTGTACCTCCTCTTTCTTTGAAGTTGGTTAGAAAGGCGAATCGGAAGTCTTGCTTTGTTAAAAGTAATTGTTGAATTTTTATACTTTATCCCACTTTTCATAAGCATATGATACCTCTGCAAGCAAATACCAGCTTATTAATATGTTCTTCATCAATAATGCGTTAATTTAATTAAAGTCTTCCATTTCGCAACTTTCCGAAATTGATCTCAGGTGGCAATCGCACGATAAAGTCCTAATGAAAAACGTAACTTCTCAACGTTAATATGAGCTGAAATATTTCATATGGGTTTAATTAATTTCGAAGTTATCTACTTGTTAATTGTAAACAGATTACAGAACCAAATAAGGGTTCGTCGTCAAACTTCGACCTTCATTTGAAATTTAATTTTGGAATTTCCCCGATCGAACTTTCAACTTTGCTGTTAAAAATTTATTGAATACGGCGTTAATCCCTTAGAATTTCAATATAGCCGGTTCAGTTAAACAGAGGTCATTTATTGCGTCGCGTAGTGCTTTGTGGAAACGCGTCGAGAGCAAAGTTCGGGAGTCACGTGTGTTTTATGACGACATATAAAAACACCTATGGACTAAAATGGAACGACTCCTTTACGATTTTGCTTACATATTGTGTTTGACTTCAGAAAGGCTGCGTTACGTAAGACTGTTTTCTCATTTCTGGGTTACGTCGCTACGATTAGGATAATTTCATTAAATAAATAGTATCTATAGTATCTAATGCTTTTAAAATAACTGTTTTTTTAGGAATAGGAACTAGTACTCACAAAGTTTGACAGTAGTTCCTACTTTAATTTTGATGTTACATCTCTCTAAGGAGGAAGTTTGTAGAGAGAAATAAACTTTTTATGTTATGGCTTTGATTTCAGTTTTATTTTATTCCTTTGGCTGATAATGGTGATGATAGTAGTTTTTTTTTCAAAACTCTGTAATTGAATAATAACGTCTTAGACTGTCCTTGACCACGAACGCTGTAAACTGTTTGAAACGTCGGGATGTAAAATTTCATAAACCTTCTAGAAAACATCTGAAAAGTAATATTCGCGTAAGATTCAGAATCATGTATAAAATCTTGAAAAGTTTAACGTTCTACCTTTTATTGCGAGTTTGCCTGTCCCATCAGCCTCATCAGATTCGATTTAGATGTTTTGGTGCAAAGTTCACAGTAAACACTACCGGCAAATGTTTGTTTGTTGTATTCAATTCGAATTTAAAACCTATCACCATTATTGGAAAAACATATAAGTTTACGCTACTGGAAACCTTAGAGCCTCTAAAACGCGGTCGCATTATTCATACCACGTAGTTTTAGTGTTAATAAAACGGTTCTTCTACCATTAAAACGGTTTACTTTGCATTTGTTCGCAGCATATTAGAATATGCTAGTTCTATCTGGTCGCCACAATACAATACATACATAGATTCTCTTGAGCGTATTCAGAAAAAATTTACTAGCCATCTTGATTATCGTATTCGTTTTACTTCTGACTCCTATCTTAGTAGCTGTCAACGACACAATCTCTTGACTCTCGACGAGAGAAGAGACATGCTGGATATGTGTTTATTATTTGATATCTTGAATGGACACCTGGACTGCGCGGATTTGGTGGCGGGTGTCGCGCTGCGCACACCCAGGCGCCGCACTCGCCACACACCTCTGCTGCACACACCTCGACACTCCTCTAATTATGCTAAAAATAACGTCCTAACGCGTATCGCACACACGTATAACACCAAATTTAGTGAACTGGAATTATTCGGTATATCAAAGCACACCTTTAAACGTCACATTGCAAAATATCTTAAAGAACGTACAGGAGAGGGCATCGTTTAAATATATTTGTACCCCTCATTATTTTATACTTTTATCTCCTCACTCTCTATGTAGTGGTCATTAAGAGCCGATCCCAAGATTATTCATAATCGTAGGGCTACAACAACAACAACAACTGCGCTTTTAAAATTTGTCGTTTTTTCTTCTTCTTTTTTATTCTTTTACCTACTCTCGTGTTATGGGAATGTAGCAAATTACACTTTAGGTTGTTCTCGGGCCGCCCGTTGGACACGCTCTGATACGGTCGCCCACCAGACAAATCTGACTAAGTTTAGTTTCACTTTTTATTTATTTTTTGCCTGCCTCGATGTTTGATTGTCCGAGCGCTAAAACTTTGCACAGCAATTATTCATTGAAAGCACTTTTTTCGTCCTTGAATGCAACGGAATATTCATTGTTAACGTTAAGTTAAGTTAAGTCTCACAACTTTTATACTAATCGTAACAAAAGGAAAACCTAGTATTGGCTTACTATTTATTAGTACATTGTAAATTAGTATAAGTAATTTTTAGCTGTTGGTTTTCTTAAATAAATAAATAAATAAATAAATAAATAAACAACATAACTATGTTCCTTGAGTAATATTAATGTTCTACTGTGAGTAATGATTTCGTAACAATGTTAAGAGTGTATTTAGACATGACTACCGAGAATCTGTTAATGTGATTATAATCAAATCTGCCAAACCTAATTGTGGAACTTAAACTATCATTATATAAGGTATTCATATTAACCTATGATACGTGTTTACTCACTGAAACAGGATAAGTTTAAAACTAAGCTTAACTTTGTTGTTATTTCTTGCCTTGTATGATTGTGAAGTGTATGCTTTGTTGGTTGTTCTCAAATAAAAATAAAAAAAATACTATAAGCTCTATTAAAAAGGTTATACCTAACTTGTCTTTATGTAACTCGTATATTTCTCCCCGTTGCTAAAATAGGCGGAACAAAAGAAACAAATACAAAGAGTAGAAATAATAGTCAACTTCCAAATCTCTCAGTGGAGAAATCCACAAAGCTTAAGTAGAGGCAAAAATATTACCTGGAAACTTTTCTTTTTAACGCCTGTAATAAGTAACATCGCAGCCGGGTATAAATTCAGCGGCCACCGCATTTTATACCCGATACCCGGGACATTAATACAGATTTTGCTGGATTATTGCAAGTTAGAACTCTAACTGAATGGAATTCATTTCGAAGAGCCTACCTTTGAAAATAGAGCACCGTTTTTAAAAGGCAAAGCAGTTTATTAAAGAACTACTGTATGTTATGCACCTTGTTTTTATTATTTTAATATTACGTTCTCTCTAAGCTTGTAATTGATAGTTACGATAAGCAAAATAAATTAAGCTTTTATTTTATTTGTTCAAAACTAAATGTTAATTGACGGCTCCAAAAACATCTAAACAAAATAATCGCACAACTTCATTTGTCCTAATTCACATAAAGTATTAATTAATGTTATATGAAATTCAAAAGCAATTACGAAACTGTTATTTAAATACAATGAACTTTATTCAATCAATTTGAATTTGTCCATTTTAAGTAGACACGACCCGCTTAATATTCAAATTAAAAGTAAATCACCTTTGTTCAACCATTTAATTTCTGATCAATCTGGTTTCATCAATATTTTTCTGTTTGCCAAATTCAATAACGAAGATTCAAACACAAATATACTTAGGTTTTATTTGTAATAAATGATTTTTTCTAACTAAAATACTTACCACCTAAAAATAACGTCTCTAGTGTAGAATACCTATACTGTAGGTACTTACAGGTATTCAATGTTTTAATTAAAGTTAAATGCAACATAACGGAAACTGATCTTTATCTACTCCCCCAAAATATACTACGAATATATATGAGCAAACAAGATACTATACTCTGTAATATGCTTTACTTAAGAATTTACATTACTTATATTACAATCCATTATTGTGAAACAGTTTGGGCATTGTTCACATTCAAATAACCCTCGGAATCGCCGTACCTACTTATAATATTTTTAAATAGGTTAGGTACATACTTACTTATTTTATTGAATTTAAAGTTATTCAAACGTATTTCGATTTCGAGTCGGTCCACTCGCATACTCATTAATGTAGTTAGCTATTCGATTTATTATGGAAAAAGTATCAAATAACCATTTATCCATAAGCGAGTTATTGAGAGCTTTCGAGAAGAGTTTAGGATTTAAAAATGAAATAAAATGGCCCAGTTTCATCGCGATCACGTTGTATCACATTATCGGAGTTTATTGGTGCTATTATTTCGCATTTCCAGTAAAATGGCAAACGCTGGTTTTCGGTAAGTGTTCTGGTTTTATACTTTATGAAATATTTTTATGACAGAAAGGCTTTTGCCCCTTGTTACTAAATAGAATAAAATTACCCAACTAATAAGTAAAGTAACCCCTAATTATTGAATGTCGCCATATGCCATTATTTTAATTTTGGTCAGTTAATATTTTCGTAAGGTTCTAAACCTGGTACTAACTTATTTAAATAAGGAGTTAGAGTCCAAAATTATACATTATGTTTGCCTTCGTAGTCCATATCTTAATTCCTATGAAGAAATAAATAAATATTTTTGGGAACTAATAAATGTGCAATGTCATTATTGTAGCAAACATGCGGTCCCGCTGCTGTTTTTAAGAAACAATTTTATCTGTCTACATTCTATTACGCAATTTTATATTTTTTAAGCCACGGCCCGTCGCTATCTTCCGTGAACTATCCCTATTATTCTATAATTACTTATTCTAACTGTTGTATCGTTGTGTACATTTCTCTTATATTTTGATTCCATAGCTTTAATTATGTACGTGGCTTCCGGATTCGGGATCACCGGGGGAGCTCACCGGCTGTGGACACATAGAGCCTTCAAAGTCAACACGCCACTGAAGTTGTTCTTCCTGCTGTGCTTTGCCAGTGCTGGACAGGTAACAACACTGAACTTAGTCATCAAGAAAAACTAAATAGGCCTTCTAGCTAGATATAAGATGTTGACCATAATCTCCAATTTCACGACCCCATTACCTGAACATACCATTAAATAAAAATATAATATTTATTCAAGACCAAATTTATTTAATTATTCTTATAAATTAACAACATTCGATTTTTAATACCTGAGTGATTAAAGAGTGCGTCAGTTGAACTCAGAAAACCATGACGATATGTAAATCTATGGAAAATTATCGTTTTAACAGTTAGTAAAAAGTACGTCAACGATTGGATTGCTTCCACCAAGGCTAGTGCCTTTCTAGATCCGATTGCTTATCAATAGTTAACACAGAAAACGGTTAATGACCATTGGTTGAGGTATTACGACCGATCGAAATCCGAGAAAATAAGATCCGGCGTATTCGTTTTTTAGAACTTGGTTTACACACTAGATACGGTATGACATTCGGTTTCTTGTATGTATACCTAACATTTCTCTATCATTATTTTCACATGTTTGTATCGGATGTAATGCGTAACCACTCTAACTAATATTGTATTATTTTGCTGTTTATCAATAGTGATTTTATATTAATTTCTAGAACTCCCTGTACCAATGGGTCCGGGACCACCGCATCCACCACAAGTTCAGTGACACAGACGCAGATCCCCATAACGCGAACCGGGGACTGTTCTTCTCACACATCGGCTGGCTGATGATGAAGAAGAATGAAGAAGTGATGCTTCGCGGGAAACAGATCGATATGAGCGACATCGAAAATGATCCTATATTGAGATTTTATGACCGGTGAGTATCAAAGTTAATACTACTAAATTACTAAAAAATACTTTGATACAGTGAGACTGGAATCAAAGCGATTATGAAACTTTCCATAGGATAGCTAGCATAAGTATAGGTATATAAAAGTAGAGGTACTGTCATTGACTATACTTGATCGGGCACACGTTTTAAGGTGTCTGTGGTTTAACTTTAGCTCAATGATTTTTCTTTGCGATAACGTGATAACGTCTGTTATCTAACATGTTTAATATCATGAAAGCTCACGAATTCGTGACTTCGTGAGCTTTCATTCACGCTTTGATTTCCCGCCACTCTTCCAATTAGAATTCCGTTGGTAAGCATAGAAATATAGATATTTCTTCTATTTCTCAGGCATTTCGGGCTATTCAAGCTGATTTTCTGCTATATCCTGCCCACCATGATCGGAGTGTGGCTGTGGGGGGAGGACTGGAAGTGCGCAGTGGCCTGGCAGT
Organism: Pyrausta aurata; assembly: GCA_963584085.1. NCBI lineage: Eukaryota > Metazoa > Arthropoda > Insecta > Lepidoptera > Crambidae > Pyrausta > Pyrausta aurata. Next base: position 7,200,479 of record OY757268.1, read on the forward strand.
GCTTCATTCGGTTCCTGGGCATGTTCCACAGCGAGCTCACTGTGAACAGTCTCGCACACGCGTATGGATACAAGCCGTATAATAAGTAAGTGGTTTTCTTATCATCGACGATTAGTAGATAACATTTGTCGGCTTGAATGTACCTTATGCATACTCCTTCACTCAACAGGGGTGGAAACTAAAAACCAATAGGTGTTCCGGTGCCATTAGTTAGGGAGAGCAACGGGTTATTACTAGCATTATAAGGTACCCCAGAAACTAAATGGACATCATTGTCACTACAAGTATTTGTGACTTGAGATATCTCCAAACCAAAAATATCTTAGGCTGCAAATAATATCGACTACAACGCTTCTTATCTTCTATAGCAAATACACCAAAAAAAAATAACTCGCCCACTAGAGCAAAAAGGCTCACCCTAGCAGCTGCTCTGGTGGTCAAGCTACAGCAACAATTGAAAAAACTGCTCCAAATGAGACGCCAATGCCATTGAACTACTATTACTAGCGTATGGAACTGACATCACGAACAAATTTTGTGCTCCCTAAATTGATGACCCGGTCATCAACTCGTAGTACAAATCATAATTCCAAATTCAAATTTTCAAAGAAAACGTCATAATCTTGTCGTCGTTTTTGCGACACACTTTTTGCTTAGCATAGCTTCTCTATACGTAGTAGTAACAACTCACTGGCCAATGCAGACACTTTTGTTCCTCAGAAACATAGTACCAGCCGAGAACCGTTTCGTCGCCGTCTGCACACTAGGCGAGGGCTGGCACAACTACCACCACGCGTTCCCCTTCGACTACAAGGCGGCTGAGCACTTCGACCTGTTCAACTTCGGCACGTGGTTCATCCGGCTCTTCGCGAAGGTTGGCTGGGCCTACGACCTCAGGGAAGCCACGCCCGACATGATCAACGCCATCGCGAAAAGGTTAGGCGACGGCACTCCGATACACTTCCCGGTGAATAATGAAGATGCTAATGATAATGTGGAAAAGACGATAGGATAATAGACGAACATCAAATAAGTAGCTTCTGTTTTATACGACTTGTACTCTTTGGACAAGTTAAGTTAATGAAATAATTGCGATGGAAAAGAAAACGATATTCTGTAGATCTTTCAATAAAATTCATGATTTCTCTTTTAAAACAAGTTTTTATTTATTTTCTGGGTCTCTTCTTTGTCTTAGCCATTTCCCATTATTTGGGGTCGGTCTTTAATTTTTTCTGAGTAATTTCCGTATAAACTTTCTAGCTACTTTTGGTTTAACGAAATACTACGCCTATCTGTTTTTTGTTATGAAAATACGAGTAAATAAGTAAATACCTTCCCCTACGACTACAACTTCGGCACAAATCATTTCCTCCGCATAAAAAAAGAAGGATGACGGGTTAACTCTTTTTCTCCTTTTAGGTAAATGCTAACCACTGTGAGGAGGGTAGTTAAAAAAATGAATAGATAAAATAACAACCGTATAAAATCTTCATGCAAAGCCATGTATACTGGCTATGTGTATCAAAGTCAATATTTACCATCTTTAGTTGTCAGATTGTCAGTTAACGACAACAGACGTCAAATGTTGTCATTTTTGTTGAAGTTTGAAGTTGCCGGTTGCCGCATTTATGCACTTAAGCATTTGGTAAACTTTTGAGATGATTTGATTTATTATTACATAGGCTACATTTTATTTTAATTTGATAAAAGTTTGAAGCAAGTTTAAAACATGCCACTACCGGACATAACAAATCCAGACATCATAAAGTTCCTTGTCGAAAGCTACGACAAGACCACGCGTCTGCGCTTGAAGTGGAACAGGTTGCATGCCAATAAACTAAAAGAGGCAGCCACACTCCAACGCGAAGAACGAGGGTACTACGAAACTGATGTCTTAAAAGAGTGTATGGCAGGGGGCATGGCCACAATCACTAGAGATTTCGTAGTATCCGGCTACAATAGACGCCGCACACCTCTCCGTGACGGTGTCCACATACCAGGCATAGCGGATATGAAGAAAGGTCATTCCATTGTTGATGTTGGCCTAGGAGATCCCAAAGAAGACCCTAGACTCGCACGGCCAGATACAGACCTTTCTATTGACCCAGTAATGCGTCCAGTAGACCCTAAGGAAAAACAGATTATTTACGACGATGTGCCGTATTACGGACGCGCTGTTTACTTGAAGAGTCGCAATCGGACCATGCCAGAGCATAAATACTACTTCATGGAAAGCAGCGCATGGGAATACGGGTGGAGAATGGGTGACAGTTACTTTAAGAGGAATGCTCCAAAGTGCGGTCGTGTGTGGAGACTGACCCGTGACGTCAAGAGCCGCACTGGGCCTCACCCTGATCCTCCGCATTACAAAGACTCTGACCCTCCAGGTGTCACTAAATGTCCCAAGATATAACTTTTTACCTATTTCTTTGTTTTTTATTCACACTTGACAAATACTTCGATAATTTTATTTCTTTTTGCTTTTAGTTGCTTTTAGTTATGTACTTGATTAAATGGTTTATTTAGCAAACTCTTACGTTTATTTATTTTGCAATGAATTACGTTTTTTCTGGTATTTTTTGACCTTACATCCATAAGTAAGGTCAAAAAATACCAAAAAGGAGTTTCAGTCAAGGGACTCAAAGGAGGCTGATAAATAAACTCCTTTTTCTAAGACGGTCAAAAAGAGGTATGTAGAGGGCTTTTATTTCTTGTTTACTCTACATTTGATGGACAGAAAAACTATTTAAGAAAAAAAACTAATTTTTGATAAATATTATCTCTTCTTGTTTAATTTGCATGTCATAATTTATTAGCTGAATTTGAGATTCTTTGTGAAAAACTTAACATCTTTGTATACCATGTTTAATGCAAATAAATATTTCTTTGTTTCAATATTTTCAACCGACTTCAATATGGAGGAGGTTCTCAATTCGACTGTATCACCATCGCATTGTGCGGCCATCTCAAGCACAATCAGGGTAAAAGAATTTGTTCGCCTATGGAGTCCTTTCTTTCAAAGAGTAAATCGTTTATTTAAAACTTTTTATTGCATTTTAGTTTTGAAGTTTCGTTTTACTTTTTTTATTAAAGTTTATTTTACTTTTTGATGTTTTATTTACCAATTTTCGTCATGTAGCTACCTATTATATGTGTTTTTTTTATTTTATTTTACCGTATTTTAAGGGGTTTTTTGCTCATGAATTGTACAATAACAATAATAAACAATGCCCCTCGACTACTCAAAACAAAGTGTAATAAAATTTTTGACGGAAAACTTTGAACACGAGAAGAACCAGCGCATTGGGTGGTTTCTGGCAAATAAGAAAACCCTAATCGGACATGCCACACTTACTGAAAAACACAAAGGTTACCGTGTTGATGACATTCTAAGAGCTCCAATAGAGATGTGTATGCCGGCGCTAACTGTTCATCATAAAGTAAGTGCTGTTAATCGCCGAAAAAAAGTTCCTCTAGACAGGCCTGTTATAGGATTCGCAGACAAGAAATCTCTATCTCCTGAACCACTTATGAAACCCGTGGAACCCAACATCAGAAGTATACTGTATCAAGAATTACCTGCAGGAGGCAGGCGTCAGTATCTCAATGTTCGGAAGCGTAAGATACCCGATGAAAAATACCACTTCTGCGAAACAAGCGCCAACGTCTATGGCTGGCAATGCAAAGACGCGTCCCATCAGCGACCACCAAAATATGGAAGACATGAAACAATATTACACGAAGCTTCACGAACGGGGCCGCAACCAGATCCTAAACATTATAAGCCACTTTTGGTAAAAGGATTAAAAAAATGTTCTACTTAACTGAAATTAAATCCCTCCTAAATACATTAAGGTTTGGATTCATCATTCTGAGTTTATATGATCAACCTGTCAGTTTGTGTTGTTAACAGAGACCGAAAGACGTGTTTGTTGTCATCTTAACCTTGGGATATATTCTGTGCCTTGGGTTATTGTATTACCTCTGAACTGCGTAAGTGGGTCTAAGTCTATGTGGTACTTTTGAGTTTTATTATTAACTTTCCAGCTAAATCCGGCTGGAGAATACGATTTCAATATTCTATGTCCACCATACACCAATATTTTATTAGGTATCACTTTCAAAACCTAAAACATAGTCCTCCACCGCGTCAAGTCTGTCTGTTCGCAATAAACTCAAACTATAAATTTTATTTTTCTTTCTGAACTATGCAATGGATTTTTGTGCGGTTTTAACCAATACATAGAGTAATGACTAAGGTTAAGGTATTTAATGTATCAAGAAATATCTTATTTGCACCCGTGCAAAGTTGGAACGGGTCGTTATGAATATTATACTTTCATGTGAAAGGGTAAACAAGGTCTTAAAATAACAGCTGTTGGTCGAACAAAACGCATGAGCCACGCAAATTTAACCCAGGAGTACTCCACATCCCGGTAAACATCGTATAATGGCCGCAGGGGGACAAACTTTTATCATCTGCCCTCTATTGGGGCGTCGGGGTTAAACTTTTATTTTAACACTAAGCGATGTCGGTAGACTGTTCAGTATATTCAGTTGATATTTTCTTCTTATGATGATCGCAAGGCTCACAATTTGTGTGGTATGATACCACATTTTATGGAGCTGAAAATTATTTATCTGGATACCGTATTTAGCATTCTCCAACTGTAATAATTAGTCATTATCTATCACCTCTTTAGGATTATGTTTGTTTGCATCTACGCAATAATGCCTACAGCTACAAAAATAAACGCACCAACCCAGTACGGAACGAAGCTTTAACAACCAATTATATGTTTATGAAATGTTCGCCATATCTCTCTCTCTTAAATATTCAGAAATACTTAGGCAAGCATTTAACGCGTTCGTAATCCAGGTTAAATAAGTGGTACATTAGAATTTCTGAATAGAAAATCTTTGAGCATAAATCACGTTAAGATCGCTCCAGTGTCGTCGTGGCACCGAGGTCGTAAAGAATAAAAGTTCTAACGATAGAAGTTCGTTCTTAAATCCGTTCGAGTAGCTACTTCTTGGGCGTTTGTTGAGTGTCGGTGATGAATCTAGACTTCGTGGTAGGACGTAAAGCCGCAAGGCGCAGACCCAAGTTTGCAAGTTTTACATCTGACTTTGATAACTAACGAACGGAGAATGGAATCTTGTAATGGTAAGTAATTTGAATAACCGATATTATCAAAAGCAGTTTTCAGTAGAGTTACATCTAATTATAATTAAATTACATAATATCCCGATTAACTATGTATTTTGTGCCATACATACCATGTAAGCCATGTTTAATAGGTACTAAACATTTTTGAAAGTGGGTAGTCGCCACATTAGGTTACCCACTTTTGTATTCATAAAAGATGAAATAAGAAACCGCAAATTGCACACGGGCGGAACTCCAACCAGCATCTTTCTGACTAACCGGGCCAAATGCTCTTCCACCAATTGAGCTACCGTGCTGTCGATCCGAGCGTGCGAAAGGTTTCATAGGGATGGTCAGATTTCGGTTTAATTTACAATCGATCCCGCGATTGCTAACAATATAATTCCTTTCGTAGTGTTCTTTGGCAGTGCATCATACTCTACTTGCAAAACCATACACATGTTTGTAAAGAGAAAGTGCGTCAATCAATTCAATGCATTTTCTGGATATTAAGAGTGTAGACAATGGACACAGGAACCGATGGTTACGTTTAGGAAAAATATTGCTAATTCGTTTCATAAAACAATCCTTACAATGAATCATACAATCATATCTGATTTCGGAAAATAAAATAAAATAAATCGGTATTATTTCCATTATATTTATTGAAAACTTAGCAGTAACTTAGAATACTATATTTACAATGAGAGAAAGACTTGACTTGGTTCAAAAATGGGCAAACCTTCATCATAAATGAACACAATTGACTCCCCCAAATTGCTCAAACGAATTAAGCATTGGTCATGAAAATCTTTTTAAACAGTCAGGTATCAAACGACTGCCGGGTGCCGCATAACAATGGAATTTTTATTGTGTCTCGTTTACACATACTTGACGAGTTAATCCATTTCTGACTATAAATGTGGAATGAATATTTTTTATGTATAACTGATTCCAAATGTATGACAGATTCTTATGAAACTGCGCCTCATAACTAGCAAACATTACAAATAACACAACAATCTAATGCCTCGCCACATAACCGACATCTTAATTGCATTAACAATTGAATATTATTTAGGAAACCACAATTTCGCGAACTCTGATGGTTTGAAAGAGGTAGTGGGTTGGAATCTTACCCGCAAATTTGTGGGTCAAAAATATTCAATCAATATACAATACAATTCATAATTAGTCCTTCAAATGGCGAAACACAAACTCGAACCCAATTTCTATATGTTTAGAGAAATCGAAGAACCGCATACGTTTCTCAGTCCTTCTTATTTCAAAATAATCTCCAACACACACACGACCCTATTATTGAGCAATAGGTTATAGTCGGTGCGTTAGCAACTGAGTCGTGTGATGCCATAATGTCAATCAAATAGAGATAGGAATAGGCAGTGCGCCGCTTTACCGGTAAGTGCAAGCGAGATAGACATGACACTGACAGGACTCGGTTTATAACAAGCCGACTATAGTTGACACCACCAATCGTTGGCGTACTTTCAAACGCTATCTCCGATAGACTTTCTATGGCTATTTTAAGTATGATATTCTAGTATGTTTGTGTCCAACTGACGCTGTCAGAGAATTAATAATAATATAATGATGTAAATTATTAAGCATGATTTATTAAACTCGGTATTAAAAGTTGCATTTTAATTAAACTTTAGGGTCGGTGAATACTTGTAGATTGTAGAAAAACTATCCAATTAAAGGTCACATTACACATGCTGCCTCTTCTTGACCCTATTTTTAACTAAATAAAGGTCACATGACACATCACATCACACGTTGTGCTGCCTCTTAGCCGTGGGTTTGTCGAAGACTTGTTTCATCCCGCCTCTGAAGTTGGCGAGTCGAGCCGCCGCACCTTCGTTGGACCAGGCCGAGTCGAACTCGGTCGTGTCTTGATCTACTAAATGAGTGTACTTCGTACGACCCGATCTGCCGAACTTCTTTACTTGCATTACCTGGAAAAAAAATTTGGTGATATAGATTGAAGTCGTAATATTAGGTTTAGCTTACTATTGTCAGAGCGTCAGCAACTGAGTAGATAACAATAAACGTCAATAGAGTAGGCATGAGTTAGTTTTCTCAAAACGTAACTGAAAACCGATATGACTTACATATCGATATCATATCGATACCCTTAACTACGTAACAGTTATTATGAAAACTATAAAACCGATGCAAACGCAAAACTTATACTCGGATACAAGTTATGAAAAACCATAACGGTACGACAAAACGCAAACTACGCAAAACTATATCGTAGCCGAAACTTCGTTGGCTCTCCATATTCGCGCCGTCCCTTTTACTCGCGCCTGCTTAAATAGGAGTACAAGAGATGAAGCGAATATGATATCGGTATCGCTGTCGGTCGGTGATTATCATCTTCCTTAGTGTATTTGCAAAAATGAACGTAATATCATTGCAGTAAGGTTGAGTTTTCACTGTAACTTTTAATGTTTGTTATTGCTTGGTGTATTTGGTGACATATTAGGTAAATATTTTTAAGTTTTGGCGTGTCCTTGACCTCGAGTGGCACGTGCGTGCTGTGGTCGATTTGTTTATTGCTAAGATCTTTGTTTGTTGAATGTTGATGATGCAATTGCAAATTAGTGCAGTATCGTATATCAATAATTAGTGTTAATAGACGTTTAATTAGGTGTAGTATTGTATATTATAAATCCCGGGATAGTTTCATCTGATATCTATATCTGAAAACGGATATTGATATCGATATGCATACTACATATCGGTTATATAGCGGTTTGCCTAGAAAAACGAAAACGCCCATGCTTACAATAGAGATAATAATATACAGCGCCGGCTTTATCGGTATACGGTAGATGCAAGCGAGATGGATGGACATAGGAAAATAATTGTGGTAACCCGTCCACTCTAAATATAATGGTAATTAATGATATAGAAATTCTATAATAGAATAGATAAAGACAATATACGACGACGCGTTTGGTGTATGTATTGGTTAGCGCTCCTGACTATTACGCCGGCCGTCGCGGTTTCGAATCCCGCAAGGGGCAAATGTTTGTACCTAAGTCGTGGATGTTATATGTATTTAAGTATTTATGGGAGCCGCCCCCGTCATAATCGTTGTCTGGTACTTCGTAACAAAAGGAAGATAATTCCTTACCACGAAACTACACAATCGGTGTGTTGTCTGGCGCATATTTATTTATTTATATTTGTATACTTCGAGTTTAGTCAGCTCCTCTGTAAAACTAGACGTCATTAGTAATAACTAAGGTGTGTCTTTTACAGAAAAGTAATAATTTAACATCTGGGTTAAACCAACGCTATTCTCATCAACATCATTACCAGCCAAAGGATGTCCACTGCTGAACATAGGCCTCCCTCCCCCACGGATTAATATAAGTACTTACATAAATACTATTATCAAGTATACTACAAGAATAACTTTGAGGGCATTACTAACCTTTGGCAAAACAGTCTTATCAAAGTGATCGTCCAATGTAGGTCCAGAGAAGTCCTGCTTGAACACCTCTTCCTCCTTGTCCAGATAGAAAGCACCTCTGAAAACAAACAAATGAATTATGATAAGAATAATCCATGTACGTTCGACGTCTCTGATGCCAGACCACTTTCTAACTAAAATCGCTTGCACACACGACACAAAAACGGGCGTCACAATTTTAACAATATATGACGCGAGGTGCAAGCTATTTTGGTTCTTAAGGTGGTCAGGCGGCGGTGACTTCAATAGCACGGTCGCAGTCACTTTCAAACGAAACAAAACGACAAAACGAAAATCGCTTGAACACTTGAAACTTAATCTTGCGAGTTTGAAGCTTGCTTACATTTATTGAAATAATAGAAAAGTGACCTTTCGAGGACACCAGCGCCTTGCATCACGTCGTTTTTTTACTGAAGTGAACGGGTTTTTGTCTCTTGTAGTGTGTACATGCGATTTTTATTTGAGTGGTAAGGTGTCAAAGACTGATAGAACCAATAATTCAGAAAAGAGTTATTTATTAAATTCAAAATTCAAATTGTGTGGAATAAATCTGAAATAAATGATTATTATTATTATCATACCTGTGATAGTATTTCTGCAAGAACTTGTACTTCCCCTTGACAGCTTTGTTGGTGACCTGTTTCGGATTGATGCGCTGTTCCACGCGCCGCTCTTCTTCGGTCATGTTTCGCATGCGTTCTATCGCCAGTAATTCTTTCTCCATACTGTAGAAGAAAAAAAAGATCAACATTCATATGCCCGTGGAAGACCAACCGCCACTTGGATGACGACGATCGATAAAGATCTGAAGGAGGCACATTTAGAAAAGGACGTAGCACAAGACCGTGCTAAATGGAGAATGCGGACGAGGAAGGCCGACCCCAAGTAAATGGGAGCAGGTCTAGGGGGAAGAAGAAGAAGAAGATTCATGTTCTCAGAATTCACATGACACATTTTCGTTCAAAATTTCAAATAATTAATCCCAATTTTATGATGTTTTATATGTTTCAATGGATAAGTATAATAAGATTTTTTATGTTAATAACTTACGCTTCTCTCTCTTCTTTGTCGCGTTTTATTCTCTTCATTTCACGCAATTTCCATGCTTCATATTCCAATTCATCATTTTCATCATCAGTGCACACATCATCAATGTTACCTTCTTTTTGTTCACCCTGTTGATAAAACATATTCTCATGTTAAGTGATACTGGAGCCCAATTATTATTGTCAAACAGATTCTAACTAAATCTTAAGCTAAGAACTCACGGCACGATCTTCTCAATCTGAGCGCGGTTTGAAATAAAACTCACGAGCCCGCCGGTATTTGCGGCCCCGCAGCCGACGCGGCTACGATTTTCGATCGCAAACGTGGCGGGCGCATCCCGGCAAGGCTGCGGGAACCGCGAACCACGCGACGACGCGGTTTTCAGCCGCAGCCGCCGCGGCGGCGGGAGCCGCAAGTAAACCGCGCCCGTAGCGGGCGTAAGCCGCGTCGTGAGTTTTGTTTCAACTTTCACATACAAATCTAGATTTTACAGAGGCTGGGGCGGAGCTAGGGCTACTACAGCGGCGGGCGCGAGTGGAAATCGCGCTGTGAGTTCTTAGCGTAATACCTACTCTTGTGATAAAAAACCAATAGTTGAACTTAATTGTTTTCATTAATGGCCTAGGAATTGTTAATGGAGTTCCTTAGGCTTTTTATAGATACTTTGAAAGCAGTTGTCTAGTATTTCTAGAAAAAGTATGGTGGAGGTCTATACTGACCGGCTTACCACTTTTAAATGAAAATTGCTTACGCACACAACATAAAGACATCCCTTCAAACAAAATATGACACTTAACAGGAGATCTAAAAGATTTTGGGCTCTCAACATGGTAAGGCGACAGTGGCCTTGACAGTACCTACTTGAGTATGTCTTTGTTCCGATCGTATAGTTTCTTCAACCAATTTGAGAGCCTCTCTACGTCTTTCCTCTTTTTCTTTCCTTGCTTCAGATTCTTCCTTCTTTTGCTGTTTCATTTTACGTTCCCTTTCAGCCACTGTCATCCTTTCTGATGCTCTTACAAATACTGGTTTTACCCTAGGACCTGGAATAGAAAGCCAGACAAAACATGAATGAATATAAATACAAATCACCATAATGTGAACAGAAATCACTTATTTACGGTATAAGAAAGTAAAGTTTATAGTATATATTTACCTGTATCTTCCTCACTGTCTGTATATTCAGTGTCTGATGATCCACTTTCTTCTTTGTCACCATCAAGCATTTCTTCATCATCCTCTCTGCCAAGAACCTCTTTTTCTGCTTCCCTGAAATTCAAATATACAATACTCACAAACTAAAATGCTTTTAAAGCAAAGATTATAGTTGCATCAACATGTCTATTGCAAAGAATCAAACCACCACATGCTGAAATATCCAGGCTTATGCGTTTACCTGCTACACTATTATTAATTTCTTGAAAATAGGACACTAACCTAGCAGCCAGTTTTGCTTTCAGAGCCTGTCGACGTCTTTCAATCTCTTCCTCGTCAAGTTCATCTTCACTCTCGGAACTGTCTTTAGCCTCATTTGCACTTGACTCTGATTCTTGTTCAGGCTCTGCATCAATGATCTCAGGTTTGTGCTCAGCACGACGAGGGGGTGAACGGGCTGCATTCTTCAAACGTCGCAGACGAGGATCATCTACCTGCATTTTCAGAATACACATTAATTACAGTTTAAGAAGTTAAGATAGAGCTATGCTTAGTCTTGCAGCAAACATGTTAAGAACTTAGATTTGAATGTTGAGATAAATAAAATGGTAAATAATTACCTCTTTCTCATTATCACTATGTTCTTCCTTATGACTGATAATTTGAGGTAGGATCTGCTGCCTGCGCTCAGGGCGCTGCTGCTCTATAAAATCTTCACTGTCAGATTCCTCTGAAGAAGAGACTCCTTGCGCATAGTCTGGCTTTTTACCCGAAATGTACCTCTGAACTTTTACCTTTTGCATAGATATTTCACCTGTAGTAAAAAAAACATTTCAATTTCAAGCTAAGATATTGAACGTTGGGATGGGAACATTATGTGCTAGAAAAACAGCACATCATTAAAATACTATGACCATCAAAACTTTTTACAAACCTTTCTCATTGCGTACAGGTACAGCTCCTGCTGTACTTTGTATGCCAATAGGTTGAGCAGGCAAAACGTTCATGTTCGACATGTTTGTGGACAATCAAGAACAGATTTCTGTCAGACGAATTATCAATTTGCTCGGTGGCACATGGAGGGCGCGCAACACGAATATAATATATAAACGAAATATTGTAAGTTGGAGTATATATTGTACTTTTTAAATAAATTCCCAAATTGCAAAAGAAAGAATCAGCTTGCTTGAATTTGCTTGCATTTTGTGAATTAATGATTGTAATATGACAGACAGACACATAGAAAGTAGTATAGTATAGAATGACAAACGCGGATTTTCAGCGTAACCAAAAAGTTACTTTACATGTGTGCGTTCAATAGTGATGTGTATCTTATGGTGGTCCAAGTTTTATCGACGAGGTTACGATAAATCATGTAAATTGAAACAAAAATAATTAAATTAATGCACTTTTAATTACATAATACTTTCTATTTGATAAACAAGACAACCTCATTTTTGTTAAATTACATATTTATTTATTTATGTATGAAGACATTCTAGAAACACTTATACACGTTCCAACATAGACCTTACCACAGCACAGCTTCGGGCCAGTTGTGTGGGCCAGTGCTGAGAAGAAGCTGTGCAAGAATTACGGTTACCTAAAAAATCAGTCAAAAAATTTATCGATACTGATGACGTCATCATTTAGTCAAGCCCTAGTGTAAAGAAACGGTTTCTTATTTTACTGAAAATACCTGAATTAATCTATTGGAAACTTTGATATATGGCTGCAAATCACAAAGGAAGTCCTAAATTTACTGTACAATTTGGCATCGGAGTCGATTTCACTCACAAATTTTATAAAATTTGGATTTAAATTTTTTATCAATGATTCATATTTACTGGTGGAAAGTATGATTTTCGGGATTGTATCCTCGGCGCACTTCACAGTTGCTGAAAGCACAAGTCATTTCATCTGAAATTGTTATACAAAACTTAAATTATAATTATATCCATTCATAATTTTTCAAAAATTCCAACGACGGAAACTTGACGTATCCACTAAATCCATTATTTCTTAGAAAACGGTCTCGCTGTCATAAGGACTTTCGCTGTCAAATCCTATAGAATTTCACTAAGTAGCACGCTCTTTTTAAAGCGAAGATTTTTTCTTTCTCTATGGACAGACATATGATTGTGGATGAATGAATGACAAACATTGACATTGACAGATTGCGGCAGTGACATTTAACTTTTTTAAACCACAGAATAAATGCGTTCATTGGGTTTCATAATCAAATAATGCAACGTTTGTACTTGCGATTTATCGCGGAGGTATTATCATAATCTTCAATTCTTCATCACCATAGAAATTCAATGTGAGACAAGCAAGAAGGACAATCAAATGGTGGCTCCACAGTGACTGCGTGGACACTTGAAAATTTGGAATGGGTGGAGCTTTTAAAAAGGGTGGAACGAAACACTATGTAACATGTTATGTATGTATGAGTATAATAGTGGTGTGTGTGTATCGTCTATTGAGGCTTTGGTGGAGCCTGAGAATATATTCTCAGGGTGGAGCAAGTTTTATAGATATTTCAAGTGAAACAAATTTTCTTTGTCTTTGGAATTGGTGGCGAACTGGCGACCGAGGACAACTTGTTGTTATATTCGTTCACTTGTTATTGGGATCGCTCTATCATTGACCTACTTTTTGTGGTAATAAATGTTCCTTGTTATTTGTGTTTTTTGTGATCTGTTTAGTTACTGATTATAACTAGTTAACAGCAGGATCTTGATGCCCGGTATTGAATGCCATTTGTATTCTTAGGCAATCTAGCTCACGTAGAAAGACAAGTTACTTGCAAGATGATTTTTGTAAGAGAGTTAAGGATACATCTCTCATGTCTATGGTTATTCTCATTCGTTTGTTGCTTTGCTGCCCTGCCCTGCTGGGGAACCTATATTTTATATACCTATCTAAAGTCTTTAGATTAGACATACTCTTACTAATCTGTGGGTGGTATTTTGTTGATAACTTGATTCTCGCTCCATTGTTGAAATATGTGAAAAGGCTAACTAGTACGTACCGTAGCCTATAAGCGTAGGCAATCTGTAGGTAGGTATGTATCGCGTGTACCATCCATCATCACACGTGAGCGTGATAAGTCCCTTCTTAGGTCCCTTCGATTTCAATGTTTGAGAAAATGTTTATTTGTGATTAGGAGGACAGTAAAAAATAAACAACGTCTTCAAAGAAATAATAATCAATGACATCATTATCATTAATTCTATACCTACAACGATTATTATATTCTGTGCCTGCCTACATACAAAAGTTTATTTACTAATGTTATACCTATTAAAGTTTTATCTTTTCGAGCTCACTAACTAACACCAAAACTCCAAACAATAGGTGCTTATTCTACAATAACAAATATTATTGTGATTCGAATAGGAATACCTCGACCAGTCTCGGTATTCTCGGTCTCATTCATTACTAGGAGATAATTAATGTACGACTATACACTTTGTTATCTTATCGCTTTGCCAGGTCTTTAAAACTGACGGGACAAAGCTCGAGAAAACATATTGAAACAAAGTCATCTGACTGTGATCGTGTAATAGCATACATAAAATAGAAAAGGTAGCTCAGAAAAATATTTCTTTATATTATTAAAATCCATCCATTATAGTATACTGGACTAACTTCACCTACTTACTTACCTATGCCTGGTGACAACATTAATGAAATGATGCAAGTTTGTAAGTACCTACCTCACGTCTTTCTTTACTTAAGTTATGTATTAAAATTTACAGAAATGGCTTCTACATCTCAATTTCCAAGTTTGGACAAAATGATAACGAATTCACTGTCGGAAAAAGATTTGTCAGAATATAACAGGATACACTATGGAAGATGTGATCATCATGCAATTGAATTAAAAAGAAGTAGCGTAGAGAACGCAGACAAAAATGACTTTGAAATTGCAGCTTATAATTTCCCAGCACAACAAGAAGAAATTAGGAGCCCAAGGATCGTAAAAGTTGGGGTCATACAAAACTCTATAGCTGTCGCTACCGACAAACCAATAGCAATGCAAAGGCAAGGTATCTTTAATAAGATACAAAGTATTATCGAGTCTGCTGCTAGTGAAGGTGTAAACGTTATATGTTTACAAGAGGCTTGGAGTATGCCATTTGCTTTTTGCACACGGGAAAAACAACCATGGTGCGAGTTTGCTGAATCTGCTTCGGAAGGTCCAAGTATCATATTCCTTAAAGAATTGGCTTTAAAATACGGCATGGTCATAGTATCTCCAATATTGGAAAGGGATGAAAAACATGGTGATACAATTTGGAACACGGCTGTAGTTATTAATGAGTTGGGAAAAGTTATAGGAAAGCACAGAAAGAATCACATACCTCGTGTAGGAGATTTTAATGAATCCACGTATTATTTTGAGGGAAATACAGGCCATCCAGTCTTTGACACGATATTTGGTAAAATAGCTGTTAACATTTGCTATGGACGTCACCATCCGTTAAACTGGTTAATGTTTGGTATCAATGGGGCTGAAATAGTTTTCAACCCTTCAGCAACCGTTTCTGGTTTGAGTGAACATCTTTGGGCAGTTGAAGCTCGAAACGCTGCCATCGCTAACAGTTATTTCACGTGTGCCATAAACAGAGTAGGAACCGAGTCTTTTCCTAATGAATTCACGTCTGGCGATGGTAAACCAGCTCATAAAGACTTCGGTCACTTTTATGGGTCGAGCTATATCACTGCCCCAGATGGCACGAGGACGCCAGGACTTTCAAGAACTAAGGATGGTTTACTTATTGCGCAAATAGATCTTAATCTGTGTCGCCAAATAAAAGATAAATGGGCATTTCCAATGACACAAAGATTGGATTTATATGCGAAAAGTCTTAACGAAGCAATAAAACATGACTATGAGCCTCAAATTATTAGCAATAAAGGTAAATGAAACTTAAATCACCATTACCATAATAAAATCTTTCTTTGTATAGTTAATTTATGTACTTTTTCAGTTATTTCTTTACTAAAAATCCCTACAACAAATATTGACATAAAATAATAAATAATGTTTTATTTTTGTTTTAAAGTAACAAGCTATTAAACTACTTTATTAGAATAAAAAGTTTATTTTATTTTAAGTTAAAAGTTGCTATTTTGACTAATAAAGCAACATAGAAAACCATTTCCGGTAAATTGTAGGCAATGCTTTACTTCACTTCCTCCTTTAACTTTTTACCGGAAGTCCGAGGGCTACATTCTAAATTGCACCTAAAATACCTATAATACACCGTCGAGGTTACAGGCGTTACCGCCGCCTATTACTTCAGAGCCAAATGTTTCACATCTTTTGTTTTAAGTGACGCTCGTTTCTTGTGTGCGTGCAGGCCAATATCGTTTCAAAGTGGTTAGGCGCCAGAGACCGTACATACAAAATTAATGAAAGTTAGATATATTTAAGTTTAAAATTGTAACATGTCATTTCCTTCGTTATGTACCTAAAAAGCGTGTCCCGCGACTTTGACCGCGCTCTTTAATTTCTATAAGAACCTAATGATCATCATGTGTGTAACTTACAAGGCTCTAAAATAAAACAACATTTTATAAAACATTGTGTATCAATGATGAGAATAATACAGAAGTGAGCTATACATAAATATTGGGATTGGGATGATGGGGTACATCCAAACATTTTTGTTTATAGTGGTTCCATAAGTTTCTGTTTGAGCACATAATTTATGTATCTATAATACAGACATAATAGTTAAACATTAGACCAGCTATTTATAATGATCACAAAAAGTGACTCAATTTATACCTATCCCAAAAAATACATTAACTTTTAACAAAGCATACTCAATCTATGTTCTGTAAGGTACACAACATACCTTCCTAATACATTACCAAATAGACATTTAGATTATGCCATTGCACAATGAGTGAACACAATTACAACATCAGCACCAGATTCAAACTGATAGGTAATAATAAGACATAGATCTCAACAATTAAAGGACAATGGTAATTATTACAGTAGGTATGTACCCCAGACCCACAGTAAAATTAGTTTATAACTATGCACTAATACTTTATGCAGTCTTTGCACGAATGGCTGCACGTTTGCCAGTGACGGCCTGGAAACCAGACTTGATGCTGGCTACGGAGCATCGGGACCCACATGTTTCACACTGCAGGAAGAATAGCCGAGTATCCTTTTGGAGAATGGTATCAGGGGAGCGGCATGTGTGGCATGTCACATATTCTTTAATGTATCTCCGAAGCACATTTTCTATCTGTTTTTGCTGGAAACGACCCTTGATAATGAGTTGACTGTTGCCGTCCACAGACCCACTAGTACCTAATTCAGCCAATAGAAAATCTAGTAAATGTTTAGGTTGCCTATGAAGTGTTTTACAGATTTCTGTAAAGTTTGCAAAGGATGTCTTCTTGGTGCCGATACGAACAACTTGAGGTGGTCGCATAATAAACTTCTGTTTCTTTCCTGATACCATGCTCGGGTTCTTTTCCCGCATTATGTCAAAGACCCTCTCAAGCAGTTCATCATAGGTGTAGTCGCGATCGCTGCCGATCCAGTCGCCGTGGACGTCCTCGACATTCTCCTGGTCTTCACCCCTGTTGTCATCGTCTACAGGCAGATCATCTATGTTTCTCTTCTTCTTCTTCTTTTTACTTTTAGAAAAATCTATGTCAAATACTAACTCATCTACGGCGTCTTCCTCCTGCGGCTCGGGCTCCTCGGCAGGGGGAGTCTCTGGCAAAGCGTTTTCTATTTCTTCCAGATTGAAGAACTTCTTTTTCTTCTTCTTCTTTTTCCCAAAAGTATCTAAATCAAGGTTATCATCGTCGGGCACGTCGACGTCACCTGTCTCAGCGGGTGCTTCCACGTTCGAGTTCTCTTGCTCGGCCAGCGCTGCATCTATGTCGAATCCAGTCTTCTTCTTCTTTTTCTTCTTAAGAGAAGGATCAAATATCATATCTTCATCCATGATTGCACAATTTGTATGGTATTTCTATTCCACTCAATACCTTTTTGGTTAGAAAATGAATGATGACTTTCTGTCTGTCTGTGTCGTAGACGGATGAAAATGTCAAAAATGTTGCATCAGATTTTAGCTTTTTCACGGCGTCACTAGACATCGGATGATTGGCCATTGGCCAGACACAAGCTTATAAAAGCTGAATTTCACTGGTGTTATAAATACTGTATGGGTACAACAATGAGGAGTCCTTAAATCCCTTAAAACCTTTTTAAGGATATTTGATTATGATATGTATACGTAAAAAAAACTTGGCATTTCAGCGCATTGCGATTGCGAATCGCGCTCGCTATTCTCCTCCTCTCGCATGTGATTCGTGTCGTGAGGTCGAAGTAGCAATAATACTGAAATAGGCCATATGTACGCTGTCTGAAGCCGTAAATAAAACCTAAAAACTTAAAAAAAAAGTTGTCAGCAGTCAGGTGGAAAATAACCTAACCTATTCTAATAATTTGTAAAAAATAAATAATAAAATGCATCTTATTCGAACGCACAGAACATTTCCAAAACTTAAATCTATTTTATTTCGGCATCATTCACAAGTTGCGTTAATTGATCAGAATGATTACACGGAAACGCCTGAATATCCGCCAATATTGGATATGTCTGTCCAAGGTAGAAAATTGCGAGAAAGACAAGTACTTCATGAGAAAATAAAGAAATTGAATACTGTTGAAGAAAAACAAATAGCTCTAAATATGCCACGATATTATGGGTGGCCTTGTATTATGTTAAACGAAGATAAAGTACCGTATAATGCCATGCCTTTAGTACAGTGTTACACAAGATCTCACTTCATACCAACGGAAAAACTGCCCGATTCCTATGCGGATACTGCTTTGACTGCCGAGGAAATAGTAAAAGAAGTAAAAGCATTCATTGAAGATGCTCTTTGTGTAGAGAATGAAGGAGTTGAGTAAGTACTTTTCTGTAAAACTTTAAAGTTGAGTTAGGTTTAGTTTAGTTTGTTTCTCTAGCTTGATCTTTACAAATTTACATAAAAAATGTTTTTTAAACTTCAGGCACAACTATACTCTGTCATTAGAAAAATCAGAACCAAGTCAAAAAGAAGATGCCCTGGCAAAGTGTATAGTACGACAAATAAACAGAATTATTTCAAATAACTTGACTGATAAAGTTCCTCACATTATATCCACACAAGTAAGTACTTTGATTCCATTAGTAGCTGTAGTATTTATATTTCATTGAACATTTTATGTATGTAAAAGTTTGTAATTTATTAGGTTGATTATGATCCGCGTCATGAAGCATTTTGGTTTGTGGGAGGAGTTGATATACCCACTGAAGTATTCAAGTGGCGTGCAAAGCACTCGTGGTACAAAGATCGGATGGAAGAAAATCTTGACAGGCCTGTCCAATACATAGGTAGGTTCTATTATATAAGCTTACTTAGAGAGTAAAAAGCACAAAATGTCTCTACTTATTATTTTGTTTTTGTGTACAGGCACTCCTTTTCTGACATTGAGAAACCGGCTTCCTTTGAAGCCCATTATTCCCTACAGTGAAGCAGAAAACCCTGATTTCAAGGTGGCTAAATTTACTTATACCCCCAATAATGTGGGATACTTCACAAACTTTCGTCATGGAACTAACATACCAGGTAAACTTGTACTAAATATATTCCTTTTATTTATAAATAATAAAAAAACATCTTTATATTGCTCTTCTACATTGATTGATTAATAATTTTTCTTTCATTCTAGGTTATTGGCCTGGTGATTATGATGAGTTTGGAATGCTGTCATATCACGGCCGGGGACATATTCTTGAGAGAAAGGATTCTTATGGACCTGAGGACAATTTAGAAGCTTTACACTGTCAAGCCATGAAGGCTAGCTTTGGGTGGCTATTAGCACAAGCAAATTATCAGGGCTTTACCACTTATAATGACTTGACATACCCCTTAGTTACACAAACTGTAATCACAAATGGCCAACTTTGGTCTTTTTATGCTTACCAACTAAACACAATAGTGATGCATGATGAGCAAATGGATCAAAATCTTAAGCACAATGTTTGCTTTGGCACAAAACCAATGAAATTGTATGAAACTATAGAAAATGGGAAAGTTAAAGGTTTGAATGAAGAAGTTCTAAAAACTTTAGTTCAGTTCTACTTAAATGCACCGGAAGAACGAGAACATGATTTGAAGCCTTATTTAGGAAAAGAAGAGCAAGTCATAGCTGACATTGAAGATGATAATAAGCGTTGTTGGCTAGAAAGCCGGTATAAGCATTTAGTATCTAATAGACCAAAACACCTTTTGCTTCCAGAAGTATATCACTGGGAAAAGATTTATAAAATTCAGTTTAATCAAAGATTCCATGAAAAAAAGAGAAGGCCATTTGAGCTAGACATCAACCCATACAAGAGACGTTTAGATGAACATTTACCTCCATACATACCCAAAGCCCTCCGCCCATATCCAAAGAGTAAGAAGAAGTTTGAAACCACATACTACCCAGATGTGTAATATTACCAAATTTTGTATTTGTCCAGTTTGATAATTTGTAAGTTTATTAGATAAATATAATTTAGTGATATATTTAAATTGGTTTTCTTGAGCCTTAACAGTCAACCATAGGTCTGAGCAGAGAAAATACAGGCAGTGCAAATAAAGTTTTAATTTCGATCAACGTAGAACGTTACATAAATTATTAAATCAGTAAAATTATCTTAAACATCCTCATACACAGTTTAAAAGGAAGGGACCCAATTAAATTACTGTATGAACGAATGTAAATATTATGTGTGTGGTCAATTTATGAACATAAATTCACACAATTACATTACTTAAAACTGTGCTAAGTGCTGCTTGTTTTGTGGCTTTTTTATGTTTATTTGGTGGACTTGTAACGGTTAAATAAAAATGTGAGGTGAGAACAGATGTTATTTTTAATTTGCTATATTTGCTGTAGTCCAAAGCCTAAAAAGTTTAAAAGCAAATACGTCAGTCAATATCTGTCAGTCACTGTCAGGGTGCGTACCACTTGTACCCGTAACGACTGCGCTCATGAGCACCCATTTTTCCGCTCCACTTGACTATTGTTTTTGTTAATTTTAGCTTGAGTTTTTTCTCCTTCACGTAACTCACGTTCTATTGCGACATTGCTAGCGCGTTAGAATTTTGAAACATTTGATTTGAAAGATAAGGTAAGTGGTACTGCAATTTTTCTAACTAAAGACTTTAAACGCGTATCGTTTCATGAAAGGAAAACTGCTCATTTATTAGTCATTATTACCTCCCCAGATTAATAAAAAATTACATCAAATACTTCCAAGCCCATTCCACTTGACAACCGCAACGCTCGCGCGGATCACTTGGAACGGGATAATAAGCGCTGGTGTGCGCTGGCGCGTCAAGTAGTACGCACCCATTTTGGGCCCTCGCGGGCGTGGCGGCGGTATACGCGGACGGCAAGTGGAACACACCCCAGCAGTGTCAGTCTGTCATTTTCATGGTCTGTCAAATACTGTCAGTCAATCATGATCAGTGATCAGGCTGTATGGCTTTGTTCCGTTGCCTTTCCCGAAAGGGATAAACCAAACTACTACTACTGTGAAAAAAGGCGGGAAATCTCGAGGCGGGAGGTTTAACATTTTTTTAGATTTTGTTTAAAAAATATTTTTCATTGGTTTTCTTCACTGAAACGTGTGTAGAAATACCCAAAATGAGTACCGAAAGCGGTGGTACTCGTGTAAATAAGTCTAAGAAAAAGCGAAAGGCTGCAGGTCCAATTACGGACTTCTCAGATGAAGAGGAGGAGAATTTGCTCTCACCTTACTACAAGAAGGATCATATAAGGAGCTACCCAGCCAACTCTACAGGAACTGTCTTCCCTGTATACATTCAAAGTGTGGATGACTCAGTTAAGTTTGGTAACAAAGACCCTATATACCTGAATTCAATTTTCAGTAGATACAACAAAGGCGTGAAAGAAATCAAACGAGTAAATGCTCTTAAGTATGCAATTATATTTGACAATCCTAAAAATGCTAATTCGTTACTGACCAATACTTCATTTTTGACTTCACATGCCATCAAGGCATTCATCCCGGCGTCGACAACAGAATCAACTGGTGTGATTAAGTTTATACCCACAGATTTGAGCTGCAAACATTTGTTTGATAAATTGATAAGTACTCAAGAGATTTTGTCTGTCCGAAGGTTTACGAAGCGGACTCCGGAAGGGGTGGTTGCGCTGCAGACAATTTCAGTCACCTTCGCTGGTAATGTACTCCCTAGATCTGTCAATTATGGTTTGTGCACACTACCTGTAGAAGAATACATAAGACCAATTATTCAGTGCTATAAGTGTATGGCATTCGGCCATACAACTAAATATTGCAAAAAGGAAGTTGTGTGCTCTATATGCTCTAAACCTCATCACTATACAGAATGTACTAATGCTGACAAACCCTTTTGTGTAAACTGCAAAGGAGAGCACATAGCTGTGTCTAAAATATGTCCTATAAAACAGCAAAAAATTACAGAAAATAAGGCCAAAATTGTAAGTAAACAAACGTTAGGATCATTCTTCCCTGCACTGGGAAAAACATTCTCAAAGGCTGTGAGCTCTCCTTCGCCGCCTTCACCTGCAACAAATCAACACAAAAAAAATGATAAAAATGAAAAGGACTTTTTAGTCGATATAATTAATAATGAAAAAGTTATTAAAGCCATAGTTGAAACTTTAATAGGATTTACTACAAGTAAAGAAAATAATGACTTACCAATAAATAGTTCAACAATTAAAGAAATGTTCATCAAAAACATAAGCTGCAAATATGGCGCTTAGAGGTTCTTTAAGGGTTTTGCAGCATAATGTACAAAGTTTAAAACCTAAGATTTCACTTTTATGTCATTTATTAGATTCGCAAAAGATAGATTTATGTGTATTGAATGAAACTTGGCTTCGGCCCTCAGATTTTGTAAATATAAGAGGTTATGTTTTGTATCGTCAAGATAGGGTCAATGGTTACGGCGGTGTTGCCATTTTATGTAGAAAGTCCATTAAGTGTAGTTTAATTAACACTCCAAGTTCCGACAGAATTCAGACAATTGCAGTAAATGTTCAAATAAGAAATAATAGTGCTTTAACTGTATTAGGTGTTTATTGTCCTCCTAGAAATGGTCGCTTTCCTGTTTCCACATTGAAGAATATTATAACGTCCTTACCTTCTCCTATACTAGTGATAGGAGATTGTAATGCGCATCACACAGCCTTCGGTTCACTCATAAACAAACCCAGAGGGAATCAGATGTATGATATGATTGATGAACTAGACTTATTTATATTAAATAGTGGTGATTTTACTACACTTAATCGACCAAATCAATCTCCTTCAGCTATAGACATAGCATTTATATCTCCAAGTTTAGCGACTTCGTCGGAATGGTCAGTTTATACTGATGATAGTCTTGGCAGTAATCACTTCCCAACGATTGTTAATATTGACATTAATGTAGATTTATATGAACCAAGACAAAGTTATGAAAAATTTTTGTATAATAAGGCTGATTGGATGGGTTACACTGAGAAATCCAAAAACTTTTTTAATGAAGTCATTTATGAAGATAATCCTATTTCAGCTTATGATCAATTTTGTATCTTACTCAATGCTCTTAGAGATGAATTTGTTCCTATTTGTAAGAATGTAAATAGTAACCCTAGACTACACAAACCAGTTCCATGGTGGAATGATCTTTGTGATAAGGCGGTCAATGAAAGTAAACTAGCATTACGTTCCTACAGACGCCATCCAACGATAGAAAATTATATTATTTATAAAAAGTTAGATGCAGCGAAAAGGTTGGTGATAAAAGAGCAAAAAAAGATTAGTTGGCAAAGTTATTGCTCTACTTTTGATAGAAATACTCCCACAGGTCATGTCTGGAATCTTATTAAAAGATTTAACTGTAAATATAAAAGTGTCAAACCTAGAGATAATTGTTTCATAGATGATTTTTTGAATAAATTTTCTTCATCCAACCAAGATATAAATGATGATACCCTTAATGATTATTTTGAAAGAAATGAATTAAATGAACATTTAAATCTGCCTTTCTCTGAACAAGAATTTGAATTATCTTTAAAAAATAAAAAAGACACTACTCCAGGCTTAGATTCCTATCCTTATATTCTTATTAAAAAACTGGATAATACTGCAAAGATGATTTTACTTAATATATTTAATAATTTATGGCAAATAAATCAAATTCCTAGTTCATGGAAAACTGTGGCTGTGGTACCAATATTGAAACCAGAAAAAGATCCAAAACTTGCAGATTCTTATAGGCCAATATCATTATCTTCTTGTATTGGTAAAATCTTTGAAAATATGATTAAAACTAGACTTGAATTGTTTGCAGAATCTAGATGTATAATTCCTCCTGATCAATATGGTTTCCGTAAAGGTTGCAGTACTACTGACAGTTTAATTAAATTTGGGGGTGACATAAGAGAGGCCTTTTTAAATAATAATTATCTTGTGAGTGTATTCTTAGATGTAACTGGCGCTTTTGATAACATTGATTTAATAGAGTTGGTAAAAATTTTACACAGCTATAACATACCAGGGAAAATATGCAAGTGGATTTTTAACTTTTTTTATTCTAGGGAAATTTATGTTAAATTTGATAATGTTTTATACGGGCCAAGAACAGTCTATAAAGGGGTAATGCAGGGGGCGTCCTTATCGCCTTTAATTTATATTTTATATACTTCTTTAATTCATAAATATGTTTCAGTTCCAAGGTTATCCATTTTACAATATGCAGACGATGTTGTAATGTACACGTATGATAAAAATATATCTCAAGCTGTGAATACTTTAAATGAATCTCTAAAGTTATTATCCTTATATTATAAACAAATGCTAAAATTAGATATTAACCCACAAAAGAGTTCAGCTGTAGTATTTAGTAACAAGATTGATTATGATCCAGTAACAATCGAAATAAGTTATTGCTCTGTAAATATTAATGTCGTTCCAGAAAAACGATTTTTAGGTATAGTTTTTGATTCAAAATTAACTTTTCATACACATGTTTTAAAAGTAGCCCAAAAAATGCAAAGAAGTGTAAATATTATGAAATCTTTAGCAAGCATATCCTGGGGAATGGATCCGAAGTTACTTAACATGGTATTCAAGGCTATAGTAAGGAGTCATTATGATTATGGCTTAATAGTTTATGGGAAATCTTTGAACCAGTCTCTATTTCGTAAACTGGAGGTTATTCAGAATAAAGGGCTCAGAGTTATTACAGGAGCAATGTGCTCAACGCCAATTAATTCACTTGAAATAGAGGCTGGTATCCCACCTATTTTTATAAGACTCAAATATTTAACAGAAAAATACTATGTTAAAGTGTTATCAAACAAGAATTTTCTATGTAGATATAATAAAAATATGATTTTAGAGCCTGAGCACATGACTGACTTGAAAGATATTTGTAGATGCATAGATCATAATATTCAATGGGAGTTAGGCTCTTTAGAAATTCAGACTACAAAGCCTTATATCTGCACGCAAAAAGTAATGAATAATGAAGAATTTCTCAACTTTGTAAATACCGAAAAGAAAGATTACATTCGAATTTATACGGATGGCTCAAAAACAAATGACACAACCAAAGCAGCTTATTATGATTCTAAGAAGAAATTTGGTCGATGTTTCACACTAGATCCAAATACGTCTATTTTTACGGCGGAAGCTTATGCTATACAATCAGCACTACAATACATCTTGGGCCTCAAAGATACTCGTTTGATCCTTATTGTTACCGATTCATTAAGTGTACTGAGCTCACTTGATAACCCTGTCATATCGTACAAGAACAATGTATATATCACAAGGATAAGACAAATGCTTCATGAAAATATAGACAAGATTATAGAATTCGTATGGGTTCCATCACACTGTGGAATCACAGGAAATG
Source organism: Pyrausta aurata (assembly GCA_963584085.1). Taxonomy (NCBI): domain Eukaryota; kingdom Metazoa; phylum Arthropoda; class Insecta; order Lepidoptera; family Crambidae; genus Pyrausta; species Pyrausta aurata. The sequence continues at coordinate 7,226,341 of OY757268.1, forward strand.
AAATAGTAGACAAGCTTATGAAGATACCAACACCTTCCATGAACACAATCGTTCCAGCTCCTTCTGTTCCATTGACTGACTATTATCCTATAATAAGACAACGGATGTTCGATTGTTGGCACTCTGCATGGGAGATAAGCAAGCAATATAAAGGAAAGTGGTTCGCAAAAGTTCAGGAAAAAATCCCAACCAAGCCTTGGTACTTCAAATTGAAATCTCCAGCTCGGAGGTTCATCACCACACTCAACAGATTAAGATTGGGACACGGAAGATTTCCAGCTCATCTCAAAAAGATTCGTATGAGCAGTTCAGATATTTGCGAGTTTTGTTCAAGTGAACAAGCCACACTTGACCATTTAATATTACATTGCCCGGCCTTCAATATACAAAGAATGCTCCTTATAGATGGCTTACTAAGGACATATAAAGATAAAGACATTCCCCGCCTCCTGCCATCTTTGCTACAAAATACAGAAACTTACGAAGATATTTACATATATGTTTTATCCACATTTCAAGAAATATGAAGAATTGAAATTAGTTAATGGACACGAACACCTGTTTGAAGTGCTTAAGAAGAATAATTGATACTTGAAGACTTATACTCAACTCAATGCTCGAGGATGACAAATATGAATTGAAGACAAGACAATAGGGAAATACCATCAAGATTAATGACAATACTAAAGATTTGGCTGGATGGCTAAGAAGCCGCAAGCCGTAAAACTCAATATTAAAAAAAAAAAAAAAAAATACTACTACTGTCAGTCAATCTGTCATCTGTCATGTCAGTCAAAAAAAATTGCCAAATAAATTGGAAAAACAATTCAGCAGCATTGTTTGTGATTTTGATTTGATTTTTAATAATGAAGAATCTAAACTTGTGGGATGTGTCCCATAAAAAGCATATTATTAACGCAGAGGATGGTTTAACTATAACATACAGTCATAACGAGCGCAGTTGTGCTGAACTGTATACATGTTCACATAACCTCCTAGTCACCAATATCGGCGAGGATGGTGATGTTAAATGGGAAAAAGATCTTTCAAATATTGTTTTCCAGAAGAGTAAGCCGGTTAATGTGACCTATCTTTCGCTACTTGATACTTTGTGTGTAGGATTAGAAACTGGGGAGCTAGTTACTATTGCCGAGGCTGGTAGCATATGTGACTTGGCTGGAGTGTGCGACAATGGGATTCTGGTATGTATATCATTAAGGAGACTAGCCTCAAATACGCCTTATGTTATGAAATAATATTGTTTGCATACTTACCTAACAGTAAGTAAATAATTTACTGTAATATCAATTTTCCAGGCAATGGAATGGAGTCCAGACCAAGAGTTACTAGTTTTGGTTACAAAAGAACTAAATACCATTTTGATGTCATGTACATATGACCCACTAAACGAAGTTAACCTACTAAAAGAAGACTTTGGTGAAAAACAATTCATGACCGTTGGATGGGGTAAAAAAGAAACACAATTCCATGGATCTGAGGGTAAACAGGCAGCAAAGGCAAAAACTGAAATAAGTGCAGGTAATTTATTATTATTAGAAATAATGGTAATTCCCTGTCATCATTGTTTACCAACATCCCTTTGTTTACACAGCTAGATGCGGCTGGCAGGTAGCTGAAGTATTTTAATGTTTAGAATTCACTCTGCTAAATTAGTTCTCCTCCTCTTCCAGATTCAAATGCAGACGATACAATTAAAATAACATGGAGAGGAGATGGAAATTTATATGCAATTGGTTTTAGTGTGGAAGGTATAAGAAGGTTTAAAGTATTTGACAGAGAGGGGCACCTTCAGTACACAAGTGAGAAACAACCAGGATTAGAAGCTAACCTCTCATGGAGGCCTAGTGGAAATGTCATAGCTTCAACACAGAGACTTCCCGACCAGTATGTTGTGTCATTTTTTGAGAAAAATGGTTTAAAACATGGTGGTTTCAGCATTCCTGTAAAACCTACAGCTTATGTAGAAGACATATCTTGGAGTTCAGATTCTGAAATTCTAGCATTGCTGTGTGGAAGTATTGAAACAAACACACAAGAACTACTTTTGTTCACTTCCAGTAACTATCATTGGTATCATAAACAGTCCCTTTTGTTCAAGAAAGAGCAAAGGATCAACAAAATAATTTGGGATAATGATTTTGATGTTTCTAATAACAAGAGGTTGCATGTATTTTTACAAAATGGTCAACACATAACTTACTCATGGATTTGGAATATTGACCACAGCAAGGGTAAGGAAAATGATGATGATGCAGTGGTGGCTGTTATTGATGGGAAGAAAGTCTTAATTACAGGCTTTAGACAAACTGTAGTTCCACCACCAATGGCTGCTACAGAAATAGAATGTGACTTTCCAGTTAATTCAGTGCACTTTGCTCCATGTGAACAAGATGTCTGCAGCAACAACTTTTTTGCTATCACTACTAATAATAAATTGTTCTTTTATGAGCAGACACAAAAATTTCCTTTGGAGTATACTTCAACAAAAGTTCTAAACTTGGAGGAAAATGATTTTCCATTTCAATCCTACAATTGGTATTGGATGGATTCTGAAACCTTGTTATATCTTAAAACAGAACATGATGGTTGTTATTTAATGGAGTATAAATTTGGAATGGGTAAACTTGTACAAGAGTATAAAACCTTGCTGCCTAGTGGTGCCACAAGGATCTGTCCTCATCCTGCTAAAAATGCAGTGGCTTATCTGCAGCTAAATACTGGAGAAATCATAAGATATGATAAAGGAGGAATGATTGAGCCACAAGACATATCTTTCTCAGCAACATGTCCAAAATTCAGTATACTGTCAATAGATGAGACTTTGTATTTCTTAGGATTGTCTCATAAAAATAACTTGTATGTGAATGGAGCAGTCATTTTGAATGGGGTTAGTTCTTATTTTGTTCACACCCATTTTCTGCTAGTAACCACTTTACAACATTTGCTTCTGTGCACTGAATTGACAAAGTCGGGACTTGATGCAATCATGGAGTATCAAAATAATGAATCCACTGAACAGGTGTACAAAAGAAAAATTGAAAGAGGAGCCAAATTAATTGTAGCCGTCCCCAATGATACTAGAACAGTTTTTCAAATGCCTAGAGGAAACTTGGAGGCTATTCAACCAAGACCATTGTCATTGAAAGTTATTGGTGAATATCTTGATGCACAAAAATATCATGAAGCATTTGATTTAATGAGAAAACAGCGAATAAATTTGAACTTGATTTATGATCATGATCCGAAGAAGTTTGTGGAATCTATTGATGTATTTTTGGAATCAATACAAAATAATTCTTGGCTTAGTCTTTTTATATCTGATTTGGAGAATGTGGATGTAACCAAGACAATGTATGCAAGCAGCTATCCTGATAAACCAAAAAACCTATGCAATGGAAAGGTGCAAACTATTTGTGACATTATCAGGTCACACCTTAATCAAAGGGCTGATAGTGACTCAAAAATATTACCACTGTTGACAACATTTGTAAAAAAGAATACTGTGGAAGATTTGGAAAATGCTCTATCACTTATCAAGGAATTAAAAATCAAAGAAAGTAGTTCTTCTAAACTAGCTGTTGGATCAGATGAAGCACTCAAATACCTACTTTATATGGTAGATGTCAATCAGCTTTTTGATGTTGCCCTTGGAATGTATGACTTTGATTTAGTTCTACTTGTTGCTAATAAATCTCAAAAAGACCCAAAAGAATATATACACATGCTAAATGAATTGAATGAAATGGAAGAAAATTATAGGCAATTTTCTATCAATAAGTATTTGAAGAGATTCAGTAAGGCTGTGAAATGTCTTGTGATGTGTGGTCCTAACAAGTATGAGGAGTTGAAAACATTTGTTAAGTATCATAGCCTGTACAGGGATGCACTGCATCAATTTCCCTTGGACAGTGACATCTACAAAGAGATATCTAATGATTTCGGCCATTATTTAAAATTGAAGAAACAATTTGTGGAAGCCGGTGTGGTTTTTGAAAGAGCTGGTAACTATGAGAAAGCTGTTGAATGTTACAGAGATGCATTAGAGTGGGAATTGGCATTGAAGGTGGCATGCAATAGGTGGTCATCAGAGCAGTTCAAGGAATTATGTTGGTAAGTGTTCATTTTCCCACCAAAATAAACAAATTATTTTTATGAAAAAAAATAAAAGCTTAACATTTATAATTTTATAGCCATTCAAGTATGACCAACCAACACATTTGGTAACAAATATACCATTTTTATTTCAACAGGGATCTTGTGCATGCTCTGAAGGAGGAGAAGCGTCATAATGAAGCATTAAATATTTTGGAGACATATTGTGATGATTGCGAAAAAACCATTAGCTATGCAATTGAGAGTGGCCATTATAAAACTGCATTTAGATTGTGTTCACAGCATAACAAGGATAATATAAGAGGTATGTTTTCTTTCGATAACATCACATCAGTACCTAACTAAGGCTGGTGTCAGAGCGATGCGTTTGAACAGCGCCTTCTGTACGCGCTTGTATAACCATGTTTCATAAACACGCAGCCCAAACGCGCCGTTCGTGTATTGCGCATCATCACACGTCGTGTCGGTCAGCAGAAACGCGCGCAGTCCGAGAGTTCTATTTCCTACTGTCAGTTAGCATTACAAAACGACGCCGCCGATCGGATGCGATGCACGGCGTATTTTTTTTTATTTAGCTATTACTGTCCCACTGCTGGGCAAAAGCCTCCCCCAAACTTCTCCAGTGGTCGCGGTACGATTTCATAAATCCGGTACGTTCCATCGACGACGTAACGGAGGGTACTTTAAAAATTCGAAATTCAAAATCTTTAATTTAATTTAGGTCATGAAATGACACTTATGAACGTCAAATATACAGTGAAAAAAATATAAATAAATGTGCCCTAAAAGGGCCGAAACATGTCTCCTATCTTTTGGGCCCGACCAGCGCTTCGAGACAGAACACAGACAATTAGGCAAGTGCTGAGAAGAAACGCCGGAACAAACTCAGTCACCACTAGCTGAGCTGCCGTAAAATCAAAATCATCAAAGGTAAGTACATCGGTCGGTGCAGGCTGGAAGGACCACACATTCGTGTCGTTTAGATAGTCTTGAACCTTACGAGGCATGCCTTTTAAGTTTTGTCGTTTAAGTAAAAAAACACAACTAGAACCTTAAAGTACTTTTTATTGTTTTTCAAAGTATTCACCACGTAGCTTAATACACTTTTCCATTCGCTCAAACCAGTTATTATAACATTTATTCCACTCTAAAGTAGGGGTGTTCAAAATGGCTAATTAAAGGCGTCGACTGCTTCTTCACCAGACTGGAACCTTTGACCACGAAGACTTTTGTTAATTTAAGGAAATGTAAAGAAATCGTTAGGGCTTAAGTCAGGACTGTAAGGAGGATAGCCAAGAATTTCTACCTTTTCCTGCTTCAAATACTCAATCGTTTGACGAGCGCTGTGTGAGCTTGCGTTGTCGTGGTGCAGGATGATGCGTCGCTTTGAGTTAGATTTTCGAAATTCGGTGATGACTTGTGGTAAACAAACTGTGATATAACACTCTGCGTTAACCGCTTTACGATCTTCAAGTGCAATAGTTGCAACATGGCCGGTTTTTCCAACGAACGTGGCCACCATCTTCTTTGAAGTGCTTCGAGAACGAACAACTTTAGTCGGCTTTGGCTCGTCTTGAAAGACCCAGATTGTAGATTGTTGTTTGGAATCATGGATCGTAGGCACAGATCCAAGATTCGTCATCACTGATGATGTCGTAGACGTGATTTGACTCTCTTCGGTTGAACCTTTGCAGAGTTTTCTTACAACATCTGACGCGGGCCGCCTTGTGATCGTCGGAAAGCAGATGCGGTATCCAACGGCAAATTAGCTTTCTCACACCAAGCGCTTCATGCAAGATCTTCTGAATGGTTGTCCCTGAGATGCCTACTAGAGCCTCTATCTCTCGATACGTCACATGACGATCTTCGAGAATTAGTTGTCTTACAGCAATGATGTTATCTTCAGTGAAGGCGGATTTTAGGCGTCCTTCGCGAGATTTGTCATTTACACTAGTACGTCTATGCTGGATTTCTAAAAACCAGCGTTCGACAGTCCGCAGACATGGGGCTTCATCACTGAACACAGATGCTAACTCTTCGAAACACTGAAGCCGTGTCAGGCCTCTCCTAAAGTTGTAGAAAATTATTGCACGAACATTTTCCTTAGAAAGATCCATTTTCGTACGTGACCTAACAGATTCCAATCGACGCTGTGACTAAACAATAGCATTAATCCTAATACTTTGAACTGTTCTGAGATTCAAAATTTCAGCACATTTGAATATTGAACAGTTTTAAATTCGAAATTGCCGTGAAATATGAAAACGACAGAACTTAAAAGGCATGCCTCGTATCATAGCCTTTAGACATAAGCGTGTTTTTAACGTGTTACTTAAATTTATCAACCGGCAATTCGACAAGATTGTGTGGTATATTATTAAAGAATTTTATACAATTTCCCATAAACGAATTACTAGTTTTAATTTTAACTAATCTGAAGTTAGGATCGACAAGCTTGTGTTTATGTCTTGTGTTATATGAGTGAACGTCGCTCTTCTTCATGAAATTATCTAAATTTTTACGAACGTACATTATATTGTCAAAAATGTATCGAGAAGCCACAGTTAATATGTTGATTTTCTTAACACGTTCCGGGACAGTGAACGCCTACAGGCGTGAAAACAATAAAACATCTATTGTGTCTGGAGTAGTGTCCCGGAACGTGTTAAAGACCTCTCTCAGGGAGTCACGAGGACTTTGTCTCACAGCGGTCCGCCGGTCAAGCCAATGCGCGGGCGTCGGCGTCGCTCCGAAACAAGCCTAAGAAAGTAGAACTTTCCAACTTCCTCATTAGAATAATTCGATACGAGATTGCTTCCATGTCCCTTATTATTTATGAGCTTCCGATATTTCTGCACCGTTGCAAGTGCCTCTATCACGGAGTAACTGTAGAAATACTTCAGTGTCAGTTAACTGCAGAAACAGTTTAGTTTCAGTTAACTGAAGAAACTGTTTAGTTTCAGTTGACTGAAGAAACTATTTAGTTTCAGTTAACTGAAGAAATAGTAGTTTTAGTTAACTGATGAAACTGTTTGGCTTCAGTTAACTGAATAGTACAGTTTCAGTTAACTGAAGAAACTGTTTAGTTTCAGTGAACTGAAGAAATAGTACAGTTTCAGTTAACTGGAGAAATAGTAGTTTTAGTTTCATTACTCCGTGATCATGGCGCTTGCGACGGTGCCGAAATATTGGAAGTTCATAAAATCCCGTATAATAGATACGGGATTTAACGCTACTGACCATGAAAGTTTAAAACAATATATCACCCTCTCAACATGTTTTTTTTTTCAGATAATCTGTTGTTGCCTGCAGTGATAGAAGAATTTAAAAACTTGAAAGAGCTAATCGAAACTAATTGGAGTACCTTCACCAAGCACAAAGAGCGGCTTCAGGTAGTACGGGATAATAAAAGCAAGATGCCCACTGAAATGTACGACCCATCTTACGCCAATAAAGATAGCGATCTGTATTCTGACGCTGGTAGTACTCTAGCTTCTTCATCAAGGGGTTCAAGGTATGATTGAATTGATATCGTTAAAATGTTTAAATAAAATCATTTTGCAGCTATTCATCCATCCATTTATTTCATTTAATTTGCAACTGTTTCGTTTTTACAATGGCTAATATCACTTACAGCTAGAAACATACAATACAACACACTAACAAACACCATAATAAATATTATATTTCAACAAGAACGTCCCGCCCAGCATAATCACTCTAACATAAGTATTTTTACAGTCGAAGTTTCCGGTCGAGTAAAAACAGAAGAAAACACGAGCGTAAAGTGGCGTCCCTGAAGGAAGGTTCGCAGTACGAGGATGTTGCTCTTGTTATGGCCCTACATACATTAGTTACGTCGACTTACGAATTACGGCTACAAGTGAAACAAGTGAACATCGCACTGTGTTGCTTAGATAAAGATAAGGAAGCATTCATTTTACAGGTGTGTATAGTGATTTTTATACAAGCTATATTTTAATTGTGTTGAGTTATATGTGAATGAAACTACCTGTTTAATAAAACACCTACTAAATTCCATCTATATTTAGTGTTTTTTTTTGTTTAAATAAATGCTAAAAGAAGGACTGCGCCGCCTTATCAGTTTAAGAGCCAAAATAGCTTGGACCTCACGTCGAATCTTTTTAGATGTTACGTTTTTGGAAGGATTTTGTGTTGCGTGTGCAAACTAATTTCGTTTGAAAGTTTTTTTTTAGTTTGAAAAATTTTATCTGTTAAAATAACTTTAATATTTCTTCGTTAAAATAACATTAACAGTTACGAACTTCATTTGTTACAGATGTCGTTAGATAAATGTTTGAAGGAGATGAAAGATAGCTTTAGAGACATTTGGACTAATGAACTAGTACTCGAGGCAACAAACGCCGCCATTGCTGCCCTGAATGTGCCAGAAGGCTGCAGTGTTTTACCCCAGGGTATAGCAACATTGGGTAAGTAAATCCATAACTGGTTTTAAGAGATCGTCAACACACTACTACTGTGGTGATAGCCCAAAGAATGTAATACTCTAAATCCCACTTGTGCATGATGTAAATCACCTAAGATTTCGCTAATTCTGGATGAAATCATCTTTTTTTTATATGATATGGGTTTGCTCTTGTCTCTAGACTATACCGAAGGCATAGACAGGGACGAGGATGAAGCGAGCTCACCCAGAAGAAGCCTGTCTCATCATCATCATCCTTTCTCTGTCAGTTTATATTACGTTGACAGAGACGCAATAAAATTTAATCCAGGATTAGTGTAAACCTGGTTTAAATCATCATGCGCAAGTGGGTATAAAGTTTCGCGCGCATTATTATTTATTTGCAGCGTAAAATGCTTCCTTAGCACATTAGTGATGGACTGGGTATAGTGCATTAGTGGTTTTTTGAGTACAGTGGTGTACTTACAACAAACAACTTGATTTAGCACACTGCTCAGGCGGGCCGCATGGCATAATATTAATTAATATGAATATGTTGTACTGAAGGAAAATAATACTATGTTTTATTAAATAATTTAAAAAATATACCGCTCAGTTATTGAAAATGTTCCGCCACTGATAAAATTTTCTGCATTCCCAAGCGGTTGACTGGTGCCTTAAGGCATTAAGTCCGCCAATTGTACAGTTTACAGTGCAATAAAGTTTAAATAAAAATAAATAAAATAAATAGTATTGAAACTAGTTATTGTACGCCTTGAAGGCAGGTTATAGTGTTTCAATCAATTTAAGCTTAACTCGTCAAGTATGTGTAAACGAGACACAATAAAAATTCCATTGTTATGCGACTCTCGGCATTCGTTTGATACCTGACTGATTACGATCTGCTAAATGTACCTATTTTATACCTATAACTAAACAATAAATGATTGATTGATTGAATCTGCGACGCAATATGCGGCCCGCTGCGCCCCGGCCATAGTCTGCGATAATTTACATTATTATCATACGGGCGATTTTAGCGGACTTTTAAAATGCAACCCGACATAATGCGCGCGAACCCTAATATCAGCGGCCTGTACCAGTGTGACCTCAGCGTTATTTACTAATAAACCTATTTATTTATTTTACATAATTTGAGTACTTATTACATAAACATATTACATTTGACCTATTTTTACTGACATCTTAAAATTACTTTCAGAACCACACATAAGGATTGCACCAGTAATTCAAGACGTGAATTGGAAACTGGAGGGCTTAAATTAAACTGTGCAATATTGAATTCCAACTAACAACATAATGTAACAATGAAGAAAACATAACAATAAAAAACTTATTTCTATCACCTACTTTAAAGACTTTTTAATCTCGCATTTAGAAAATATTGACTGATACAAATATTTCAGACATAAGTTCAAAATTCAAACTGAGAAAATAATAGCCTTAATCAGAATGCCACTAGACACATTGGCGAACAAAAATAGCACTCAAATTCAACGGAACTATTTCTGAAGTTATCAAATACTACAACATTGAAGTAGGTTTTCAGGTCAAATTCCATGAGGCAGAATATGTCATTAACCACAGGGTTCCCACAGACACACATGTTTGAATCATCTAAGAATTCAACTAGGGTACGGGGTATTATGTTGGGGGCATAGAATATTTTGTGTTTCAAAACAACTTTGGATGCCAAGTGTACTAAACTTCCTACATACATACTCCAAGGGCTGTTTGTTGGGCATTCTCTTTTTCCTTTCTTTAAATCAAACTTATTGTGGCAGATGTCTATGTGTTCTAAGCGGCAATGCATTAGGCTGCAGGGTAAAGATTCCAACTCATTCTGGGATATATTCAAGTATCTAAAAAAATAATTAAGTATTATAATTTTCCATTTATTATGAACACATGAAATCGGGGAATAATCGAAAGTTTACCTTAAGGTACTGATGCGGCCAAGAGTTGAGGGCAACTTTGTCAGCTTATTATTGTCCACATTAAGAGTAACAAGGTTTTGCAACTTCCAGATGCTTTTTGGGAGTTCTCCAAGTTTGTTGCCCTTTAAATCCAATAACTTAAGCTTTTGTATAATCTAAAATATAAAGTTATGTGAGAAATAGGTGGAGGGTTTAGTAGAATAACTAAGATTTTGATGTAACAGTACAATCACTTACTTGGGGACCAAGCAGCCACCTCCAATCTATGTCATTTTGATTACCAAGTTGATTGTTTGACAAAATCAATTCAGCAAGATTGGGCATTCTCCCTGTAATAATAGTTTTTTTTAAATATTACTGTTACTATCTCATAATAAAATACACTTTACTCTGTAGAAACTTACCAAACTCTGGAGGTATTTTTTCAATTTCATTATCACTCAAATCTAATGTTACTAGGTTCCGAAGCAATAAAATATCTCTTCTAAAATTATGCAATTTCAGTCCAATTATTTGGAGAGATTCTAAAGTCCTTGGCAACCCTTTGTCAGGAAACTGACTCCTATCCCGGATAGAAAGCTTTGTTGGGGCATTATCAGTGGCTGTTACTGATATATTGGATATATCACTCAATTTAAGATTTGCACTGTCTCCTGATACACAAGATTTTAATAGTTTCAAAAAACATTTCAATTGAGTAACTTCACTTTTTATACATAGATCAACAGGTGGTTCTTCAAACCTCAAAGTACATAAGCCTTTATTTAAACATTTACAAAATACTTGTTTCATACATTTAACTCTATATTTAGTACCCGTTTTATTAACAGATGTGAAAAGCAATATAACATATTCTGGTTTCTCATCATCACTCTTGCATTTTGGTTCTTTTGCAAGAGCTAATGTAGATTTTAAGTATCTTCCACTAGGTCTCATATTTAAATTACTGAGTACTCTGTTCACAGCATCAACCTGGCATTGTAGTTTCATGGTGTTTTTGATATTTACCACTATTTTTACATCAAAATATTGTGCCTGCCAAACCTAAACATGAAAAATTCACCAATCAATCAACCACCCCACACAAAACAACTCTAAATCATAGACAACGTTAACTAGACAGACATTGCTTTTCTTAAAAAATATTGACAGTAATGGAACACCTACATTTGCCAATTCATGACAAGAAATTGGGAACGCAACCACATATCCGTAGCATTATTTGGGGTGGTGGCATGAGGCATCATAGAATGTAGTATAGTATAGAATGACAAACGCGGATTTTCAGCGAAACCAAAAAGTTACTTTACATGTGTGCGTTCAATAGTGATGTGTATCTTATGGTGGTCTAAGTTTTATCGACGAGGCTACGATAAATCATGTTAATTGAAACAAAAATAATTAAATTAATGCACTTTTAATAACATAAAACTTTTTATTTGATTAACAAGACAACTTTTTTTTTAAATACATATTGATTTATTTATGTATGAAGACTTGCTAGAAGCACTTATACACGTTCCAACATAGACCTTAGCACAGCACAGCTTCGGGACAGTTGTGTGGGCCAGTGCTGAAAAGAAGCTGTGCAAGAATTACGGTTACCTAAAAAATTCAGTCAAAAAATTTATCGATACTGATGACGTCATCATTTAGTCAAGCCCTAGTGTAAAGAAACGGTTTCTTATTTTACTGAAAATACCTGAATTATTCTATTGGAAACTTTGATATATGGCTGCAAATCACAAAGGAAGTCCTAAATTTACTGTACAATTTGGCATCGGAGTCGATTTCACTCACAAATTTTATAAAATTTGGAATTAAAATGTTTATCATTATCAATGATTCATATTTACTGGTGGAAAGTATGATTTTCGGGACTGTATCCTCGGCGCACTTCACAGTTGCTGAAAGTACATGTCATTTCATCTGAAATTGTTATACAAAACTTAAATTATAATTTTATCCATTCATAATTTTTCAAAAATTCCAGCGACGGAAACTTGACGTTTCCACTAAATCCATTATTTCTTAGAAAACGGTCTCGCTGTCATGAGGTCTTTTGCTGTCAAATCCTATATAATTTCACTAAGTAGCACGCTCTTTTTAAAGCGAAGATTTTTTCTTTCTCTATGGGTGGCATGGTGGTGGCCGGGCCCGGGCCGGGTGAGGTGAGTGAATGATGTGTGTGTGTCATCATCATCATCATCATCCCGGCCGTTGTTCCTAGTTGCGTGCGATGACACCCGGAATGATGTGTGTGTGTGTGTGTGTGATAGATTGATTATGTATGAATATGAATGAATGGTTTCGGTACCTACTACATCACTAGTATTGACATGGCGACATCCATAGAAAGTAGTATAGTATAGAATGACAAACGCGGATTTTCAGCGTAACCAAAAAGTTACTTTACATGTGTGCGTTCAATAGTGATGTGTATCTTATGGTGGTCCAAGTTTTATCGACGAGGTTACGATAAATCGTGTAAATTGAAACAAAAATAATGAAATTAATGCACTTTTAATTACATAATACTTTCTATTTGATAAACAAGACAACCTCATTTTTGTTAAATTACATATTTATTTATTTATGTATGAAGACATTCTAGAAACACTTATACACGTTCCAACATAGACCTTACCACAGCACAGCTTCGGGCCAGTTATGTGGGCCAGTGCTGAGAAGAAGCTGTGCAAGAATTACGGTTACCTAAAAAAATCAGTCAAAAATTTATCGATACTGATGACGTCATCATTTAGTCAAGCCCTAGTGTAAAGAAACGGTTTCTTATTTTACTGAAAATACCTGAATTAATCTATTGGAAACTTTGATATATGGCTGCAAATCACAAAGGAAGTCCTAAATTTACTGTATAATTTGGCATCGGAGTCGATTTCACTCACAAATTTTATAAAATTTGGATTTCAATTTTTTATCAATGATTCATATTTACTGGTGGAAAGTATGATTTTCGGGATTGTATCCTCGGCGCACTTCACAGTTGCTGAAAGCACAAGTCATTTCATCTGAAATTGTTATACAAAACTTAAATTATAATTATATCCATTCATAATTTTTCAAAAATTCCAACGACGGAAACTTGACGTATCCACTAAATCCATTATTTCTTAGAAAACGGTCTCGCTGTCATAAGGTCTTTCGCTGTCAAATCCTATAGAATTTCACTAAGTAGCACGCTCTTTTTAAAGCGAAGATTTTTTTCTTTCTCTATGGCGACATCAGCCAGCCAGCCAGCCAGCGTCGAAGCCTTTTTTTGTATATAGCAACCCTTTGTGCAATACTGTCAAAAATCGTTTGGTGGAATTTTGCGATATTTTTATTTTCGAAAATAAGTACGCCAATTAAATTCCAGTAATTATCTTGTTATATTAATAAACCTTTAGATCTTTTTATTTATTAATTAAGTCATGTTAAATATTATCAGGGTCATCATTTCCATTGCATTGTTATCCTTGCACTTTCATGTTTACGTGTACGATCATTTAGAAAACACTGCAAATAATAACTTTGATATTGAATAACAAAACTTTGGAGAATTGAACGTAATTAATATTAATCGAAGTTAATCATTTGCAGGATTGAAAGAATATAAAATGGCTGCACTCGTAGTACAATCTCGTTTTGCTGGACTGAAGATTGAGGATGACGACTACCCTCCAACCGGCGATGGTCAGAAGTCTAAGAAAGCGAAAGCTACTCCCGCCGCTGCTAAGAAGGCTGAGCCACCGAAAAAAAGCAAGAATACTCCGAAGACTCAGGTATTGCTTACATTATTATTGTAGTACCCTACCTTTGTTTGTTTCACAAGCTGTACTCTACACTTAAAAGTGCCTTTTGACTGTGGAATATACTACATATATGAATTAATTTATATACATATTTTGATATATTTTATATCCCAAAATAGTATCTTTCACCCCTTCATACTATGGGGTAAATATTTTCTTTGTTTGGTATGGGATCATCCACCGCCTGAGGGCAGGAAAATATATCTTTCTCCAATCACTCCAAAACATAAATCGGGATATAATATAATATTTCTCAGTGAATAGAGTTCCATTGCAAACTATGGTACCTAGTTCCATTGTAAACTATTGTGAGTGATATTGAGTATATCTTGGTATACATATTAATATTTATTTATTAGTGAATAGGCACCTTAATCTCTCAAGAATGAAGCGGTCACATAAGACCGCATAACAAAGGAATTTCTATTGTGTCTCGATCACATACACTTGACGGGTTAATTGAGGCATTGCTTGCAGTGACTTCTATTTGTTCTTTGTAAAAGCTGTTAGACTTTTATGTGATTTATATATATTTTAAATTGCAATTCCTACCATGTTTATATTTTTCAACAGTTAGCAGCCTTATTATAATCAATAAGCTAGGTAGTCATCTTGCATTAAAAATGCTTTTAAAAATGGCTTTAATATGATTACTGCGGTTTGCTATCATTTTATCACTTGCTTGAACAAAATTGAGAAAATGATAATGTTTTGTTAAATTATTTGCAATTTTTAGGGTTCCGTACCTCAAAAGGAAAAAACGGAACCCTTATAGGATCAAATTTGTTGTCCGTCTGTCCGTCCGTCCGTCTGTCAAGACCCTTTTTCTCAGGAACGCGTGGAGGTATGAAGCTGAAATTTATATCAATTACTCAGGTCTACTGTCCCTTGAAGCTGTGAAAAAATCAAACTTCTAAGCCAACGCAATCAAAAGATACAGCCGTTTATGCCGCAAATTTTCGACACTTGCAAGGGAATCAAAACCTACAGGGTGCTTCCCGTGAACTCAGAATCTTGAAATTTGGTACGAAGCAACGTCTTATAGCATAAATAAAGGAAAAATTACGAATACCATAAATTTTTAGTTACATCACATAATAAATATTTTTTTAATAATTTTAAACTTACTACACATTTCCTCATAAACGCATAGAGGTATTAAATTGAAATTCATACCAAATACTCAGGTCTATAATACCTTTAAGCTGTAACAAAATCAAACTTCTATGTCA
Source organism: Pyrausta aurata (assembly GCA_963584085.1). Lineage (NCBI taxonomy): Eukaryota > Metazoa > Arthropoda > Insecta > Lepidoptera > Crambidae > Pyrausta > Pyrausta aurata. The sequence goes on from OY757268.1 coordinate 7,241,906, forward strand.
ACGCAATCAAAAGAAACAGCAATTTAAGCTGCATATTTTGAAACTCGCAAGTACTCGCAAGGGAATCAAAACCTAAAGCACAGAATATATAATAGACTTCCAGTCGACCTAGAATCTTGAAATTTGGCATGAAGCAACGTTTTATAGCACACATAAAGGAAAAATTCCGAAAACCTTAAATTTTTAGTTACATTACAAAATATATATTTTTTAATAAATATAAACTTATTACTTTTTTCCTCATGAACGCGTAGAGCTATCAAGTTGAAATTCATTCATGTTATGTTATGAATTTCATTTTGCAATAAAAATACCATAGTTATGACTCGATTGTCGTAATGAACGAACTTTGTAAACCTTGCAGGTTTGTACGGAACCCTCGGTGCGCGAGTCCGACTCGCACTTGGCCGGTTTTTGTGCTTTTGATACCTTTTGGTCATCCAGATGATCATTAGTTAGACCCCTAACCAATTACACCAATCGACTTCATTTTTTCTTTAAGACTGCTGCAAAAAAGAAGAAGCCTAAGCAAAATGCGCCCACCGTTGAGCAGTGGGAAACATGGAAACAGAAGGATAAGCTGCTAGTTGATGGAAACTTTGAAAGTGAATTGCAGCAGGTAGTTTCCGAAATTTATAAATATAAAAAAAACATCTTACGTTTAGCATTTGTGTTGGTTTTCTGCTTTTAATTATCATGCAAACAGAAATCATAATACTTGCTTACTCTAGGACTACTATTTGTATATATATTTTTTATCTTTTCATCTTTAAATTGTGTTCTTCCTGATAAATGCAGGCTATACTCTTATCAAAACTTGACTTTGAAGAAAAAAAAGATGTCTACAAACAGATAAAGAAAGAAGCAGATAATGAAAAAAAACTAAGTGAGCAAAGCTCTCGAAGTGGAACAAAAAAACAAAAGAAGAAGAATGTTATGAGTCTCGATCAATTCAATGATATGATGAATGCTGGTGATGAAAATAAAGGTAGAATAAAAATAATAAATTGTAAATTTATTTATAAAATCTATCTATACCTTATTTATCACTTCAGTGATCTATACAGATATTTACCAATAAGAAGAACACTTTAAATTGTCTTATTAGTGCAAGACATATTTATTTTATGATTATCAGAAATGGTTGTTATTATTCTTGTCATACCATGTTTCAGTAAATAATGAAGAAGATGATGACACTGTTGATGCAACAAAAGTAGCAGGAAAAGATACAGAGTTTTTCGAAAGGATCAAAGACGACACAAAGAACGAGCTCATCAAAGATAAAATAAATGACAGAGTTCGAAATCGGCAGTCGGTCTCAGATGAAGTTATAACCAGAGTACAGTTTATAGACACTCTCGAGAAAAAAGATAAAGAAATATTAGCCTTACAGCAACAAGTATCATCGCTGAAGCAAGAGCTGTTGACAGTTAAGTCAAGGAATAAAAAATTATGCCATATACTTGGACAGGGCGAAAGTGAGTATATTTGTGGACCTACATACATCCTTTTTTTTATTTCGAATTATTTTTATACCTATTTATGTAAAACCAATAAGTATTGCTACTAAATTCAAATAGTTTTTTTTGTGTAATATAATTCGTTCTTTAGTTATAAGTGGTCTAACCAACACGACTTTCTGTTATGTATTAGAAGAAGAAAGAAGAGAAGATAACGTTTCCTTACTAGCACTACCATGTTCCTAACAAAAAAGCTAAAAATAAGCTTTTGCGACTATAAAACTTCTCAAGCATTGAAATTCAAACCTTAGCTATACACGGCCATATTTTAAATTCCAGTGAAAGACAAAGCCGAAGTGTTGATAGAAGTGGAACGCTTGCGGTCCGTCCAAGCAGAGCTCAATGCTGAGCTGGCGTCCTTGCACACCGATCTCGAAAAGGAGCGCTCGAAAAACGCGCAGGACCCGCGGACTAAAGACAAGGTAACAAAAAAATAAATATATTTTTTTTTCTGTTATATTTGTCACTAAAGAGACAAATTATTTACAATACAACGCTTTTCAGAAACATTCAACTAAAAAGAAAAATATCCGATTTGATGTTTCCTCTGAAGCACTGCTATCAAAAGAATCGAGCACAGGAACTGGTTAATAAAATAAAACTATCTCATTAAATTATTTAAACATTTATGAAATAAAGATTTAATAATTACTTATTTATTTTTACTGAGCAATCTTTGTTTTCTAATTTCAGAAGAAAAAAGGGGGCAATGATAAAGAAAAATTGTGAATTACATTAACTAACAGTAGGTAATAAGTAGAGATAGTACGCCTAAAAGATATTAATCAATGTCAATTTTATTTTAAAGATTAACAAAAAACTACTTATTTTATTTTATAGTAGAAGGACCGTGATGTTGTTTTCGAAACATATTATAAAAGTGTTTATAAAGTCCACTCACTATTATCGAAGGAAAAATATTATATATATTTTCTAAATAGGTACTTGTAACTCAATGTTTATGCTTTAAGTAACAGATCTCTTTTTTATTTGCTTTTTTTAGTTATTTATGGATAGTATACTCAAATTTTTTTAAAGGTAATTATTTTGTTTACTTTTGGCCTTCAGAAGAGAAATAAAATAAATAGTCGGTAGGTAATACCTACCTAACATTATGCTTATTTCGTTATTTATTATAACGGAGCACGTCGAATTTATAGCACATCGCTGTGCTAAGGTACACTTTATTTTATTTTTGATTCGTTTGTATAAGCCAACCAAAAAATTTTAGAATATCTCGCGATATTCTGCCTGCCTTCACTCATCACAAGTATTTGGTTTTACTTTGGTTAATATTTTCTTTCACCTAAATTTAGATGTATCACTATAGGTAAACCGCTTTATTGAGACTTCGTCTGTGGGGCACAGGAACGCGGGGGCAGGCGAAAGCGGGGTGCGTGAGGGGCGCGGGTGGATGTATCCTAGCCGCCCGCATCCCTCACGCAATCCGCTCTCGCCTCCCTCCGGTCTCAATTTCGCGGTCTACCTATAATCTGCAATACCCTAACTAAATAACACATCTGTTCCTGAGAAATATCTGGGACCTGAATATACGATCTGTCCCAATAAATTCAATCACCAAACTATGAGTATCATTTAAATAGTTCAAATCATCAAAATAATAGATCTGTCTCTTACAGTGTCTCTTATTGCATATTTTATATCTGTTCCTTAATTTTGTGGGAAAATGCCCGGCTCACATTTTCATTGTGCGCAACTTTTTATTGATGTATAGTTAATTATTATCGTTGAAAAGTATTTTTTATAGCATAAACCCCCTTTAATAAATAAAGGGTTAGGTTGAAAATGCGACCACACAGCGCCATTTTCTAGTGGTTTTCTAAGTCTCACTGTGAAGATAATATTTATATCGCATTTTCATAGCATTTCGAGGGTACATTAATATTTTTTTCAAAATATCATATTTGAAAAACTAGGAGGCATAATCGAGGGGGAGGTATGGGGGGTACCCCTCATTTGACTTCGGTCGCGCAATGGTTATAATTTTTGGTGATTGATTTTATATTGTTTGGTGATTTAGTTTTAGAGATACTTTTGTATATTTTGATGCCCAATATAATTATTTGGTGATTGATTACTTAAATCATGCCCTTATACTTTGCCAGTCATCTTCTGTCAGTTGAATCTTTCGCCATTTAAAAAAAGCTATGTAGATTTATATAAATTTTCTGAGGCGATACTTAATTCTAGTGAATTACTATGAATATTTTTATGGCGGTTGAATATCTCTAATTATTAACAAAAGTATTTTTTTAATGATAACATATGTCATAGATAATACTTTTCAAAATAGCCTATACTTAACAATATTAATGCAAATTAGGGAATATTGGTATTTTTATCAGTAATAACAAACCAATTGTTTCCCTGTGATTCTTTTCTTCAATATTCCGTCTATAGAATTAAAGAGTTTATATGTCAATGTTTATTTATTATTTATCGACCTCATTGAAAAAATCCATAACACTAAATAGACTTGGGGAAATTGAACCTTTTTCAAGATAGTAAAAGATGGGATATAATTAAAAGATATATTTTAACGATGCACAATTTATTGCCATGTCTAATTAAATACACAATTATAATTATTACCTACTACATCCATGTGATATTTTACTCACGAAAAATCAAATATGCAGTTTATTTAAACAGTAACTTCCTATAGCAAGTGAGTTAGTACAAAAGAGTTAATTTGATCAAATTAAAATTGTGTATCAATTGATCGACAACTTGTTCCTTGATGAGTCTTAGAACTGAAACATCAGTGAACTTACCTTTACAATGATTACATCTATAGGTACGTACATAAATAACATAACTAATTCATATAAAATTATGCATAGTCACATGTAGAAAGGTAAGGCACAAAACATAGTATAAATTAGTTTGTAAATATATTCTTATTAATTTGTTCCGGATGTTACATTTAAAGGTATTTAATAATGATTGAATATACATTCCAGTAAATAGATAAAAAAAATAAGTGGTATCAAATGCAATTGTTCACGATGATTACAGAACCAACAGAAGTAGGTACAAAACTTAAATCTGCTTTACATTACAGCAGTGATACTCAAACTTTTTGTTATTATGGCCGCAAAAACGATTTAGGAGTAGAACTTAGGATCGCAACTAAAAATCTAGCTAGTCTTGGGCGGACTCGCAAAATCTTGGCGGGCCGCAGTTTAAGTATAGCCACAGAATATATAATAGTACTACATACAGAACGGACACTCACCTCCCCTCCCTAGTCTGACTTACCTCACTATCGCGCCGGAATTAGGGATCTCATTAGGGGACCGCCTAGCGGGCATGGCACGCGCATGTTTGCGACGTTAGCGGAAGTACAAAGTTATGTGTACGAGAGATGCCTAAGTACTGTGCAGTGTACGGGTGTCTTTCTTTCTCGAGAAATGACTCCGATAGGAGCTTTTCTCGTTTCCCAAAAGATGAGAGGTGGAAAGTAACTTCATACAAAATATGCAACTACATATAACCTATTCTAACTATTCAGTTACAGTGAACAACTTTAAAAACGTTAGGTAAAGGTAACATTCATCAACATTCAGGTAACATTAAGTGTAGTTAGGAAATTATAATTGTATCATTTATGTGATCGGTGAAATCAGGTTTTGCTAAGGTAGATTCTATCTTTTTATTTCTCTACGATACCAGGTGAATATGACATTACGAAAATTAGTACTGGTTACGTTGTTTACTAAATTAAAGTAAATTATTTACGTTGTTTATGTATCTGTTTATATTAAATTGTTATGTGAAAATAGCTATGACCGGTGCGGTGTAACGGACTTTGTCAACCCTTATAGCACGCACACAAACGCAGCGTCTGTGCAACACGCCATCTGTCAATGTATGGCCAAAATGAAAAGTTTCTTCTGAGTGTCCGGGCTGTGGTATAGCTGCATTACAGTGTTGTTTATTTCAGGGTTGTGTAAACTACGAATTCTAAACAGATGACATGAAACGATAGCTATCATTACTGCTAAACATTGCATAACTTGTTGACTAGCTGTGTACGTATTACTATATTCTAAAGGTAAGCAATGTTTTACCTACTACGTCTTGTGTACCTACTTCTAATTTTTATATAAAAATAGCGACTTTATTAGTTTAAATTATTAACTTAAATAAGGTATAATTAACTTTAATAATATAATACAGTGTCATATTGGCAGTAACCGTGATTATGGCAACGTGAATTTGAATTCTAAAATATTTTTGGTCCAATTTTATAGTACATACAAAACACTTTCACATTTAGTCTGCATATTTCCAGAAATGCATACACCACTTTAATACTGAAAAATATTATTAGTCGTTAATAACTAAGCGGAGACTATGTTAAAACTAGAAGTTACTTATGTAATATGGCAGTAAGTGGTAATTGCAGAAAACTGTATCTCGCGAGATTCGCACGTCACCACAGAGTGATTCTATTCGAGTTCTTAACGCGTATTTTAAGTCTATTCGATGGGTTACTTTATTCATTGTAAGTAAAACGTAACACATGCCCCCGGCTCTCATTCACATTTGTGGTATCCACTTCGAAGTTATTTTGTCCTTCGTAAATTCGCTTCCCAAAAACACTTCACTCTCACTGTCAACTTGTTCGTTAAATTATTTTGTTATGTCACTAGATTTCGTAGCCAGTCGCTTGTTATTCAATGATATTAATCAGCTACTTAGTTAAAATAATCTTCAGTCATTTGACTCTCATATTTTGTTTGTAATTCGTGTTTTTCTGTTGGATGAAATCCAAGGTAACGTGATCCATTTGGTAGTCGCGTTCGTTAGCCGCTAGCACGCAGGGACGTCAGCGCATTTGATGACGCTTATCGGTTTGGTGGTCGCATCGCATCTGGAGTCTTCCACGACCCCGTTCGATACCTTGTCCACGCAGTAAACGCTGCGTTGCTTCGTTGCGTCTTCACCCTGCAAAGGATAAGAAATTACTAAAAGTTTTAATGCTTCATGCCCATCTAACAGCACAGACGGGTAGAATACTTTGCATTTGCGTAACCGTAAAAGTCTAACCTCTAGAACCAGGTTAAGTTCGATAACTTATTGATACGAGGCATAGTAAGAATGATGGTTTTTTGCCCACACTTATCTTTTAGCTTGTTAAGGTTGATGTCTTTGGCTTCTTAGATTATCTGTAACACATCTATGCTTAGATTTCGTGTGACCAATCTATGTTTAGATTTTGTGTAACCCATCTATGCTTAGATTTCGTGTTACTAATCTAAGAAGCTTAGATTTTGTGTAACTAATCTAAGAAGCTTAGATTTTGTGTAACTAATCTATGCATAGATTTTGTGTAACCAATGTAGGTAAGGTTAAACTACATTGTCAATTTTAGTCGTGATGACTTACCGGCATGTGGCAGGGCTTGGAGCAGGGGTTCCAGGCGCCCACCCACCAGTGCGGGCAGGCGGCCGGCCGGCACTGCTGCATTAGCGCCTCGTGCCGCGGCGGCTCTATGTGGTAGCACTGTGATTGTTCCACTAGATCTGTTGACAAAGTAACTATTTTGTAATGGAAATCAAGTAAAAATTCAACCTTTAGGGAGACGTGACCTTAATTGGGAAGACAGCATCGGTGCTGATAGATACGAGTGTTGTTTTTAAATTAGAGACCAGATATTTGGCCACAATTGCACCCTGATGGGCCTGATGTTAAGTGACAATGTAGCCTAAGATGCTTGTCGAAGCACCGAAGTTGCCGGTCCACTGTGTACGTCACACCGGATTTGATATATGTTAGTATAATACACTCACGGTTGTGCTCGTCGACGCACTCGTAGTGGTGGCGCATGTAGCCGACGCCGCAGGTGACGGAGCATGCTGACCAACTCGGACAGCCGGTAGCCGACGCTGCCGGTCCAGTGTGTTCTATACGTCACACTGGAGCTGATAGATACGTGTATAATACACTCACGGTTGTGCTCGTCGACGCACTCGTAGTGGCGGCGCATGTAGCCGACGCCGCAGGTGACGGAGCATGCTGACCACTCGGACAGCCGGTAGCCGAAGCGCCGCTGCCGTTGCCGGTCCACCGTGTACTGGTATGTCACGCCCGGGTTGCGATGTTTGCCGCGGTATATTCGTTGCTGGAAAATGTACCATGTTACTTTTGTTCTAAGGTTTTAAATTTGGTTCTTCTAAGTCAATTCTTGGAGAGAGTTATTGCGATAAACATAGACAGAGCTAACCCCATTAAATATGTTATAATAACGTATAACATACCCCGACTAAGTAGTTTTCTCTTCGATCATACATATATACAAGGACTTGATAGGCCACACAGAAAATGAATGTAGTAGGCCGGAGAACTGAGTAAAAAATTCTACCTGTAATATGTAATAGCTAAGTACTTATATGTTATACGATTGCTATGTTGTAACTTATAGCCCCTATAGGTTATAATGATTACTTACATAAACTTTGATGTCTTCCGCGATCGGCCCTGAGATCCTAACTTTCTCCCAATCACGGTCTCGTTCGTAGATCGCTTGCGCTCCAGCCACGAAGTATTCAGTCAAAGTGGTATTTCTACAATTATTAAAAGATTGTTAATTTATCGTGTACATTTGTACCTAATTTAATTACCTACTATTGTAAATAGGCTAAGAATAGGTAATTTACCTTGCTCCACTCAAATAAATCTTTCTCGACCTCGCGCTTCCAATGGAGATGTAGTTTCCAGGGCTGACTTTCTCTTGAATCTTCACGTTTCTTGAGCCGGCTGGGATGACCGCTACCTGTGATAAAATAGTGATATCATAAAAATGAAGATTTTTTTGCATATTTTGCAATCTTACTGGACAATCCGTGTAGGTACATATCAACGTACCCTAATTTTACTATTACCGGAACCATTCATTTTGTATAAGTAAATACTGTTTCAGTTAATATTTGACGTGGTACACATTTATGTGACAGTAATTAAGGTACGAGTATGATGTGGCGCTTTGGGACCTTTAGCAACATCATGACTAAAATAAAGTTGTGAGAATAGAAGTGGAAACCTTTATTTCTGCAAAGCCAAAAGCCTTTGGCCGGTTGAGATTACCACATGGCTGTAAGTTTACCTACTATAATTTTAGGTGTGGTTCAATGAAATAATTAACACACGGGATTTAATGCAACGACACTTATTTATAAGGTAAACATCGTATTTAATCGTATTTAGTTAATCATTTTAGTACAAAATGCAACAAAGTTTTAAATCATATGTGTTTCTATGAAGCTTTACTACTTTCATAAGTGGCATATATTGTCCTAAACTGTACAAAGAGTTTTTGATTTTATATATTAGACCAGTGGTACTAAATACTTAACTTTTTTTAAAAGCCCGCAAAGAAGTTTTAGAAGCGATAGTCCGGGCCGCATCACGAATTCCACTTATCATACGAGATAGTGCTAACTAAAACAACTTCAAATTATAGCGTGAGTGCGTAAAATTTGGTCACTTATGACTGAAAGCTGCGAAACTAATGTGAACGCGAGTGTAGCGAGTGCGAAAATTTAGATCCACATTTTCCTTTCATGCCAAGATTCCTAGCGTGTCTCGCATGGGGTCTTGGGTCAGGCTGGGGCGGGCCGCACAAAAGGGCTCGGCGGGCCACAGGTTAGTATGGCTGCATTAGACAGTTGTTACCTCGCTGAAGCCGGACTGCTTGGTGGTGCCCTTGTTGTAGATGCCCTTGACGGTCTTGCAGGCGGAGCCGTTGCCGCCGCACACGCCGCACGCGTCTTCCTCCGCGTCAGAGTTCACTTCCCAATCGCACCCAACTTTGTAGCATACACCTGCCAACATATTACTTCTTTTAGTGCTTTTTTCCGACGAACAAGCGCCACGAGAATAGCTTGGCCAAGACAAAGTCACGGCTCAAAAACAGGAGCTCTATTTTTGAATCATTCGCTTCAAGATGGCGAGTGAATTTCGTTCGAAAATAAATTAAAAGTCAACGAAAATCACTCGTAATATTGACGCGAGTGATTCAAAAATAGGGTCCCAGAACTTTAATCTCCTGTCTGGTTGTGTTTATAATACGAGTACATACTCGTGCATATAATGCTTTGATTTTATATTATTCATTTTAGATATGATAACTATGATAAGATATGGATCTACTTCAAACAAAACATGTTGCGGAAAAAGTGGAACACTGGAAGAAATGTCAAAGTTCTGTGCCTCAGCTATAAGAATTATTTTCAATATACAGATTTGCCGTCCCAAATTTGCTATCCATTAGACAAAAGAGCAGCGTCATAATTAATACTTACCAGCAATGCACATATCCCTGGAGCCGATGCTCTGCCTGCAGGGTGTTCCGTCGGCAACGAATGCTGGAGCTGACTCCAGGTCACTATCGTCTCTCGGAACACACTTCAGCTCACACGGCCTGTCTGTAGGCACAAAGGTATTGACAGTTATGTTTCTGGTGCTCTACAAAGAATGATACAATAAATAGCTTCGCGGCTTAGCGACCCGATGTTGATTACAACCGAGAGATAGAAGAGCTACTGTCTGAGCCGAACATCATCGGAGAAATAAAATCTTCCCGACTTTGCTGGCTAGGACATGTGGAGAGGGTGGGAGAGGATCGAGCCGTAAAGAGAGCTTCTTGGGCAACCTTCCAGGCGCCGGCCGTTGGGGCGCCCAAGATATCGCTGAAGACTTGAAAGAGCTAGAAGTGTCCGACTGGTCAGATTTTGCACAGTATAGGGAAGAAAGCCGCACTTTAATGTCGGAGGCAAAGATCCACTTTAATACAGTAGATACTTAAAAAAATTGTTTCCAAGGGTTGGCAAACAGTTTAGTTGAGATCAGTAAACACACAATTGCCTAGGTATAATTTCTTACGTGAAAGATATTATGGTACCTTGGTCGAAGTAGGGCACCCATTCGGTCACAGTGTGGTTCTTGTAAGTTCTGTTGTTGTATTTAGAGCACTGCACTTCTCTGAATGTCGGCTCGTTGATCGGGCAAGGGTCCGTGTTGCAGATTTTGTATCTAAAAAGCAGACAAACAAATGAATAGGCAAAAAAGACAAAATCAATTTTCGGTTGAAACGGATGGATAACCTTTTGTCATGGGACGCCTAATCCTTTACTCAGCGCTTTTTAGAAGAATTATTGATTAGGCTCAACTGAAGCGTTGCCGTCACGGTTACATTGACAAATCTGTTACGTCCTTCAGACCCCCTAGGGTTTGTGCATAATTTATTAACCGTGACGTTTCCTCGACAAAAAGATACTTAATCGTAATTTAATCTCTGTCTTGACCTGAGTCTAGTGAGTGATTCGAAGAAAGACATTATTTGTGGCTTAAGGGCTTCAGTGTCTTTGCAACCAGCTACGATATAGGTTTACGATCTTGTCTGCACGCTTATCTGTTGTCACTATAAACGGTGTTTTATGTCATTTACCGTTTTAATATGCACTACGTTTCCAATCGGTACCTAATGAACTAGTTTGTATTCGCAGACTGTGTATCATTACGATACCTACTAGGACTTTTCTGGTGTCTTGGAATTGAAATGGCGTGTTTATTCGTCGCACGTTTATTGGACTGCGATATCAATCTGAATCGCAGTTCACACGCTATAATTTAGCATAGGTTTGTATCTGTTAAAGGTAGATTAACTTGGCCCTGCTAGTTAGAATAGGAGTAGGTTAATCCCATTCTAATTATAGGTAGAGTCAAGGCTTTGTCCAGCTTTCTAATTGGTATAGTAAAGTAGTAAAAATACAAAATAATTCCATCAGTTGAGGTCTGCCTCCTTTTGACGGTAAATAATATTGATATGGCCCTACGTATGAAGACTAGCTGTTTGAAGAACAGCCAGGTTAGCTAGCTCAAGCACTGCTCAGGTAGGCATGTGGTGGAAAGATGACATATAAGGCAAGATCATTGAAAATGTCTTGACTTCGCCTGCGGGGCGGCGAAGCGCGGGAGGAGACGAGAGCGCGGTGCGTTAAAAGCGCGGGCGGGTGTATCCGCGCCCCCCGCACCCCAAACGCAACCCGCGCTCCGCAGGCGATATCTTAACTCGTCAAGTATGTGTGAACGAGACACAATAGAAATTCCATTATTATGCGACTCCCGGCAGTCGTTTGATACCTGACTGATTAATTTCGCAGTTTACCTATAGTTAAGCCAAGTCACTCACCGACTCCGGTCGCCGATGCAATAGTTCCCGTTGTTGGAAGGCTCCGGGTTGGTGCACTCGCGCGACTGCGTGGAGACGCCGGCGCCGCACGTGCGCGAGCATTCGCTCCATTCGCTCCACGGGCCCCAGCCGCCGTGTCTCGGCACTGGTGACGGGGTGCGCGGCACGCACGTCTGGTTCTGACACCACTGTTAATAAAACAATAATTATTTGATTAATTACGTTTACGAACCGTTCCCAAAATACCAAACCTACGGATTTCAATCAGAAAAGGTGGTGTTTTGAGAACTACCCAAAATACTCGTAGGTGGATAAGTAAGGCATGTCATTGTGATGCGTTTGTAGTGAACCAGTCATTCAATCTGTTCTTTGTTTGTACCTACCCATTATCTCAAGTTGAACATTAAAGGGCACAAGCCTAGCAAGTTTAATTCTGTCCTATCAGCGTGTTACTGAAAAGCCTATAAAACTCACCATATCAGGTCCGCAAGTAGTGCCGGGCGCGGCGGGCCTAAGCATGGTTTTGCAGGTGTTGTTGACGAGGCACCACAGATGCTCGCACAGCTCCGAAGGCTTCGCGCATACGACCGCTTCCGCGCCGAACTGTAGGTGGCACTGCGTTGCTGCATCGAACATCACACCTGGACAATAGCCTCAGATTAGTAAGATAGGTACGAAAACCAATATTTCTAGCATTTGGCGACTAGATTTGCTAAAACTAAAGTTTCAGTATCGTCATTTGGATGCTAAAGACACTTCAATCAACCTGCATGCGTTCAAATAGTTTCGTAACAATAAGCGGTTATGGATGAATGTATTTGCAAAAGCTTTTCTTCGACAACGTTACGCCTTTTTTAGGGTTCCGTAGCCGAATGGCAAAAAACGGAACCCTTATAGTTTCGTCAAGTCTGTCTGTCTGTCTGTCTGTCTGTCTGTCTGTCTGTCCGTCCGTATGTCACAGCCACTTTATTCTGAAACTATAAGCATCACATAGATGAAACTTGGTAGGTAGGTGTATTTTGTTCACCGCTTTCCGATTCAGATACAAAAAGTAAGAAAAAATAATATTTAAGGGGGGGCTCCCATACATGAAACTAAAACCTAAATTTTTTTTTTTACTCAAACCTATGCGTGTGGGTCTATGGATAGGTCTTTTAAAATTATGTTGAGGTTTCTAAAATCATTTTTTCTAAAAGTGTAAGGTTTGAGATATAGACGCTTCCAAAGTGGTAAAATGGGCGTCCCCCCCCTCTAACTTTTGAACTAAGAAAGCGAAAATTTTGAAAAAAATATATGATGTAGATCTCAACAAAAACTTTCAACGAAAATTGGTTTGAAGGACATCGAACCAGTAGTTTTTGAGATATTGCACATTTTTATCAACCGCAAAAATAACTTTGTCTTTCATACAAACACTATGAAAAACAAAGTTATTTTTGCTGTCGCAATATATTGTGATGTTTTCGTTAAGTGAAAGTAAGTGGCCCCTGAATTCAGTTAAGGGTGGCACGGAACCCTCAGTGCGCGGGTTCGACACGCACTTAACCGGTTTTTAAATCTTTTAAATTAAATGATAAAATTAAAAACACTGCATTTTCATTGAACCAATGTTAATGTAAGAGATTAGAAATACACATCCTTGAGAGTGGTCCCCTTTGGATCAATGCCAATGAAAAAATATTAATCTTCGAGACTTCTTCGTTGGTTTTGCTATTATAAAGGAAACAACACTTGGCAATAGAAATTTCTAGGAATGCACTAATATATTCTTACCTGCTGGGACCTCCGGGTAGATGTACTCGTCTTGAGAAGGCCTGTCGCTCAAACATTCGCCCATGCCAGCACTGTGGAAATACAAATTCATGCAATTAACAGTTGAACCAATCAATTGAAAAGTCAATATAATAGAGTATATTAGCAATAAAATATAAGCAATCAAGCCTCTAGTTATCGTGCATAAACCTAATTAATTTCCATAAAGAACACATAAGACTGGCTTAGGTTATAAAATCGATACATCGATGTTTATAAATATAAACTAGGTATTAACTTTTATCTACTAACAGCTACACATTAACATAATTATGTGCTTGATTACATTCATTCACATTCGTATCGGAACTAAGGCTCGCTATAAAAATTTCGGATAATGCGCTATAACGTGATGGTTTATGGTGATTAGTGTGGCCGATGACAAATAACTTAAACACGCAGTTTTGGGCCGAACATAATAAATATTGATAGATCGAATCACGGCATAAATAATCAATATTTGGAGGCCTTGGCGACGAATGGCATCCGGACCCCACGTCCAAAAGAGGCGTTGCGTTTACTGCGTGTAGGATTTCTATTCCTACTTTCAGTTTTATTGAGATCGTAAACTATTTGTAAGCAGCGTGTAATAAGATGACAGATAACTAGTACAATCATATAACTTTCTATGCTAAATGACACTAGTTTGGATCTAAGTGGCTGTAATAACGAAAGTTATAATAGTATAAAGTGGCAGTTCAATAGATCCGCTGCGAGGCATCTGCGTTTGCGATCGCCGATAAACGCGAATTAATATAAAAGGTTTGAAATTTAATTCTTGCGAGTAGGAAGCGTTAAAAGCTTTGCGCAATTCGCGAGGGATCGCGTAGGCCTTTTATTTTGTAGTAAATGTACTTAAGTTTTATGACATCTGCCGGATATCAAAGATACGCGTCGATGATAAATGAAAAAGGATTTTTGCGTTAATTGCAAGCATTATTTTTGTTGGGTTTAAATGTTTTAATTAATGCAGATACCGATCAATTAAGTTCTTATTGCACAAGCGCTAAAAGCGTTTTATGGCTTCGTTTCTTCAACATCTACCTACTTTGTCTATTGTATTCAGAAGAATCATCAACAGTGTGCCATTCATCGATATGTTTAAGAATCTGCTGTAACCCATTATGAAGGTGACTTATAGTGATATTACAAAAGCAATACATGCTTGATTGATTGATATTAACTTTCTTCTATATAAGAGTGTTCCCTCAATAAACCGTTATCCAATCGCAAATAATGTAATCAGCTCACTAACTCCAAGAAGTTGGTGACGTCTCTCTTGCTGCAGCGCGACCAGGCGACTTGCACGGTGTCGGACTCGAAGATCGGCGTCATGATGTGCAGGGTGGACCCCTTGCGTCGGTGGCAACCGATCTTCTCCGTGTCGTGGTATAGGCCGAAGCTGGAACAAAAGTTGTCATCATCAAAACGCAAACTTAGCGTGTTAACCGCTTTGTTGGACTCACAATTGCTGCGGCACTGGATGCGCCTGCGCTGCGTACCGTCAAGGGTGTAAAGGCGCACCCCGTGTGCGTCAATTAATCAATGTTTTATTATTATTGAAAAATTTATTAGTAGATTTATAAACTAACACTTGGTTTTTAAGATTGCGTGTACTAATAACATGGTTTGGATCAATTCCGAAATAAAAATATACCTAATTAAATTTAATTAAAAAACTGCCGTCGTACCCGTAGATATTGTAAAATAAATATAAATAAATTGTAACTAACCAGTGAATTGTTGCTTGCTACGACGTGTTATTATAATGTGTATTATTGTAAGGTTTTATTTAAGTTCATGCCATTCAGTAGCATTAAAGAACAATAAGCATCCATCCTGACAAACTTTTTCATTTTCAATAAATATTACTAAGAAATATTAAGATTTGATTTGTGCGGTCACCAAAGGCGAGCATAAAAAGCACATTACACCTAGTTGAAGAGTTCAAGAATTTTTTTTTTCATAATTTCGTCGGAGTAATCCGGAGAATGTGCAACGAATACAAATGCTGCTGAACAATACAGTCAAGGGGATTTGCGGTTAAATTTTTTGGCACAGTTAAAATAGTTATTCGTGTCTCAGAAATGCGCGTAATTCTGCGGTGCATTCTTATGCATACTACGATGTGGCAACGCGATTGAGCTCGGATATTGACTATTTTAATGACTCTATTAGATGGCAGCGTAATCGTTATTACCGGCAGCGAGTACTAATAATAAGTGTCAATCACATAGATGATAATATGTTTTTTTAAAAGCGGCTTTGCGTTATGTTTATAACCAAAGAAATATAAAATTACTAGGGATTCTTTCCGAATCCTCAGAGTTGTAATCTTATCATTTGTTTTATTAATTATTATCACAATGTATTTTGGTTATTTTGCAACATGGTATGTTATAAAATTATGGAAAAGCTAGCTGGGGTATAGATGCACTACTTACATCCTGTTTTCCTATCTATAGCAATAAAAGAGAAACACGTAATGTGATACTCTTGTTTGATTTATATAGCAGCCTTAAACGATTAATTGGCGTTAAGTAATAAATCTTTTTCTGATATATTACAAGAATAAAGTCATAAATGTGATGTAAACGGTTAAATTGATGAGATGACTTGTGTAGGTGTTAGGTGAATGATTTGGACGTTGGCCACTAGGTTATCTGCTGTCATTACTATTATTCCGGTATCGATGGGTTAAATTGGACTCCTTTTTTCGGCCAGAAATCAATTTCATTTTCTCACTTCCGGCAAGTTTTAAACCGTGGCAGACGTTACATTCGGACTTATTCGGATTCACTAATATTTTATTGAAAATCTTACTTCTGAATCTACTTTCATCGTGGTATCAGGAGGCGTATTGCTTTAATCTGTTCAATTTCCAGGCAGTTCAATTCCTACTCAGCTAGCTGAATCGCCCAATAGGTATTGCTATTCAACTTAAGAAAAAATAAAAGTTACTCTTTCTTACTCGCTCATATGGTCAGATTATATGGAAATTAGGCGTAATCGCAATACGAAATTTGCTACCGTCCAAAAGCAGAGCAGCTTAACTGTCAAAGCATGATCGCAAACCGCAATATCTACGCACCCGGATCAGACGATGTTTTCCTCTATTCGTTAGTTCATCAGACAGCAGATCATGAAGTAATAAATGACGTAGTTTATTTTTGTTTTTATAGTGTTTTGTCACCATACAAACTTAATAATATAAATTGCACTTGTAAAAAGCAACTGTGACTCTGTGACAGACGAGGAATTGAACCCCGTGTCTTACGCTATCCGGGCGTATGCCTATACCACTCGGCCACCGTCACATTAACAAGCCTGTTGAATTTAGCAAGTGCTTCGCCTACGCGTTAAAAAGCACTGTCACAGAGTCACAGTTGCTTTTTACAAGTGCAATTTATAATAAATGACGTGCTTATAATTAAGTTCAACATAAATTAATCAATTAAGTAGGTACACAACTTTTAGCAAACTATAAGCCTGTCTGTATTGTAACCTACTTATGTGGTTCATGAACTCAGTTATACAATAATTTGACTGCCTCGGTGGCGCAGCGGTGAGAGGGTCGCATTATAAAGCGACGGCTGTGCCGGAGGTCCCAGGTTCAATTCCCGGGTCGGGCCAAAAATATGTACCGGAGTTTTTCTGTTCAGAAATTCTCAGGGTGGCCCGGAGTTTGGAAGTTGGCGGTGTTTCACCCCCGTGCCTCGGAAAGCACGTTAAGCCGTTGGTCCTGCGCCTGATCTCTCTCCGGTCGTGTCAGATTGCTGTCCCACAGAATAGAGAGTGCACCTGTGTTTGCGCACACACTTGTGCACTATAATATGTCCCGCGCAGTCGGTTGGTCCTTGTGACTGGCCACCGTAGTCGAAATCGGCTAGGGGGACTATTATACAATAATTTGTACATATTGTCAATAATAAACACGCTTATTTTTTTAAACTATCAAATTCTAAATATATTTATTTAAGTAATAAAAACTATATAGCTTGTCTTTATTGCCTTTATTTATCGATATTATTACAAATTGTAATTTATAGGATCATTAAAATCAGTTGATGTGAGATGGTTACAAATTGTATAGCTATTTTTTGTCATACCTACCTGTTGTCGTATTTATAAATTAATACCTACAAACATTAAAAAAGACGTTTAGTGTATTTTATTCCAATTTCAAAGATCAGTAAATATTGTATTCGTTGACAAAAATGTAATGAAACTCACGAAATATCGAACCTAATACGCAAAATTTTATCATCAAATCATTTATGACTATAATTATTAGATAATTAATAGAATCAGGCGTTACTTTGCAAAAATCCATTATTAAGTAGAATTTATAAAATTAATTTGCTTTAAATTTCCGCTTAGCGAAAATAAGCTTAGCGGAAATTTAAAGCGAAATTAACTAATTTTATAAAATTCTACTTTATAATTATTTGTAATAGTAATGTCGAATAAATTAAAATATAGAATTAAAGTATGTAACTGCTGTTTAGTAACCAAATGAACACGCCCGCCCGCCTCCTAACACATAATCAGCGCGAAGCTCGCCGTAAGTGTGGTCTGGTCAACGCAATTTTATTGCTAATAAAATCTTTAATTGTATTAACAAGCGCACTTTAGTGTCCGTTTTATCATTTCCACTCATTATTCTTTGTTTATGATAAGCTGAGTTAAAAAAAACGATGTTGTTGAGCGATTATGCGCGGGAGCATCGCACGCGACGAATGATGCATTCACGTCTCGGGAAGGTCATTGTGCGCACCGGTTATGTAACCGCTGTTTGGATTATGATTGTGGGTGTTGTCTAGCACGCAAATACAATTACGTTATATACTGATGCAACGAAAGAGATAATTGATATGAGTGATAGGTTACGTCGATGTTAATTTCAATTAGTCCGAATGTGTCTGGGGACTCTTCAAGACGAATTATCGATTCAGTAATTAGCACTGTCTATTAAATAACATTTTAAGGTAACAATTAATTATTTGTGTGTGTGTATTGTGACAGATGAAGTTTTCTTTTCACATTATGTCTTACTATTATTAAGCTTATTTTATAGTTGAATATTGATATTTAATTTTATTTCTGGACCCACGTGGCCTCGCGTAGTAGGCAGTAAACTGTAAATAACCAATTGTTCGGTGCGTATTCAAAATATTCAATGCCTCAGCTAAACGTTTCGCAGAGTCTTTTCTCGTACATGTCGGCTCATAATAAGCATTCGTTTGTGTTCGCACAATCCCTGGCCTTAAATTACACGGATTTACACCCCACTATCGAAGTGAGATTTAAATCCTTCTTAGCAACAGCTTACAACAGCAACGCATTGAAAGTATTTTGAATACTGTGAATTGTTAAGATTTCAAATGGAAAACAGGTAAAAGCAAGCTAGGACGTAGTAAACACTTAGCAGACCCGTTGTTATGCAGATTTTCATGAATCGCCGCCGAGAAAAGCTTTTAAAGATAGAGCTCATAACAGCGCAAAATCAATAAAGTAACATGTAAATACACGTGCCACGAGCACTTACGTATTTTTAACCACAAGTTATTCCGTCTCTAGAGGGAATGCATTTTTTCAGCTTTTCTATCGGTTTCTATCGGAAAACACCGTCCTTGCGGCGATACCGAGTTAGTAGCATGAGTCAGTCAATAGCGGTGCGCTAGGCAACAGTTGCCAAATAAAATTAGCACTTATTTTCAAAATAATATAGCATAACAATAACCGCTGACGTGTAGCTTTAAAAATACCTTAGTATTTGTGGGAGTGCTCGGGTTATCAGTCGGATAACCTATCTGGCACTTTTTCGTTTTTGTATGCAATTTGAACAGTCGTAATGGCCGAGTTTAAGATTTCATGTTGAAGCCTTTCATGTTACAACATTCCCAAACGTTTTAAATATGTAAGATATACTCCAGTAATATGACTAACTGATTGATTTGTCCAAATTCGATTATGTCGTAATGTTGGTAGTCCTGTTCGTCTTTAATCGCTGTGATCAGAATATCGATGAGAGATAATGGGTTTGATAGAGAACCTCGACATATATCGCGAAGCTCATACAGTAGCGCCTGGAGCGAAGTGGACGACAGACTAATAACTCTGTTGCAACGTACAATAACCTATTTGTGGGCCAATCGAACTTATAGGCCTTAGGGCCACCTCTCACTGCGATGCCAAGGTGGTGACATATTAGAAATTGAAATTGAAAATAAATACGAATTAATGCTGGTCTTTAGTTGGGGAGTTCTTGTTTTGAAGCGCAATATCACTTGATTGTAGTTAACTTTTGTTTGATTTAATATTAGTTAGTTTTAAATTTCTTGTTATCATTTTGGTAGGTATCATGATGATGATGTTATGCGTAAATCATTTTCACGACAAAAAAGGGTTTGGCCAACTAAGTTGACTCAACTCGTACTAACTCTACATTTTGTTGGTAAGTAAAATTTTAAGTCTGAGAAATAAGTTTCTGATTTGTTATTTGGCATATTTTTTTATTATTTCTGGCGTCATCGTGGCATCATCGTGCGATGCGGCCCTTAGCTACTGGATACTGTAAACGTTTACGTTGCGTAAAACGATCAACGTAAATACGGCTAGGAATAATTTGGTGTTGTGAGACGATGGATATCGAACACGCACTGAAATGGGAACTCTTGTTCACTTGATATTCATATTCGAACTAGATTTCAACGAACTTTGCTCGTGATCGTGATACTAAAACTATAAATAGTATGTTTATTACACTTGTATGTGTACTAGGATATTGAGCCAATCTCAACTAGTTACAATTTGTATTTGCGTTCTAACATTTGAAATGAATGATAACTGAAAATTAATTATATTGTTAACCTATAAAGCACTGTAACAACCTTTATTAAAGTTCAACTACTTCGCATTTAGCTCTACAGATCTTACGACACATAACGTAAAGTTTGTATTTGATTGGCTGTTGTAATTTATACTGTGGGCTCAATAAATCACATAAAATATACTGTCCGATGTAAAGCATGAAATCCATTTGAGTTTATCAATGCCTATTAGTATTTTATAGTTTCAGTATACTGGGCATCGGAGCCACGCCGCCGATAATGCATCGCCCTCACTCCTCGAACATAAATCTTGCTTATGGTCTAAATAATTTTCTCATATCTAATCCAGCATTAAATTCTTTATAGCATAGTAAAACATTCAGTAGATACTATTATCTATTGCGAATTTATGAAGGTCGCGCCGTCTGTATTTCGATTTAGTTTATGCACAGTTGGTGATACTAAGATAAATCATGAAAATTATCACACAATTACACTGTAATGTAGTATGTTTACAAAAATAATTCCAAGCTTTAAATATAAAATTAATGTCTCAATGGCTGTCCATTTTAGACTAAGTATCATTTTGTTTTGTTTTTAAATGATTCATAGTCTAGTTCTAGTAATATGAGAAGGCATCATCAATATTTGTCGCATTCAAACTGCCGAGAAAAATGACACTTATTTCAGCGCCTCGCTGATTTACTGAATATTTTGATATTTTATTCTTTGATATTATGTGTCTGTGGTAATTATAATGTATCAAAATGCTAAAAGAATAAGCTAATAAAACGTTAGAGTTATAAATAATAATTAAAATGTTTGTCACAACATTGCACCAGACCGTCAAGAATTCTAAGAAAGTCTTCCAACAGATCTACCGCAGTAAAGTCTTGAGATATGTCTTAGAATATTAGGATTCCGCATATTGGGGGCTGAATAGTAGATGCTGCTGCACTGATATCTACGGAGTCTATCATATACTTACTAGCTGTAACACCCCTCTCTTTCGGCGTCGGGGGTTAATAATACCGCGTAGAAAATGCGTACTGGCCAGAAGAAAGTCGAAAAAAAACAAAACTGATGACCTAGCCGCTGCTCTAGATAATTAAAATGATGTCTGCTGCGTAAAAAACCACAGATGAATACAGTTAAAACTCACTTGTGTCCCAGCTCGTGCGTGATGGTGTGTGCCAGCATTATGCCGTTGTCTTCGTTGACGGAACAGCTGCGATCTGGCTTGCACATCCCAGCCACATGTGCCACGCCTAACGTGCTGTTGACAAATAACAAGTTTGTTAATACCGATACTCTAATATAATTATAATTAAACCCTTTACGGATGTGTTTATCCTGCGAGCCCTGCGGGCGTAGTTTGAAGCAAAATTATTGTCATTTCTTACTATAACAATATATTGATTGAGAAGATTTTATTGGATATAGCTTAAAAAAATACAAATATTTTTAAAGATGTAGCTACTTAAGTTAAAATTATATTAAACTTTCTACGCGTAATGTCAACAATTTTGCTTCAGACTACTCTCGCAGAGCGTTTAAGGATATCATGTACTGTAATTATTGCGAAAGAAGAAGAGAAAATACACCCTTATATTGCAAATACTAGGAGTCTCTACAATATATGTAATACGAAAAAAATTGCTACCTTTCGATGGTTTCAATGTTCATTGACAAAAATGAGATATAGGTAAAAACTATTATTACCATTGAAACATCAAAGGTAGATTTTATTATTACTTGTGCATTATGAAAGCGATATATAATTGAAATGAATTAAGAATAATGTTAAGTGAGACGTGTGATGTTAGCCGCTTATTAGGTGCGTGTGCTCAAGTCGCAAATCGCCGCCGGTAATTGCAGGCCGCGCATAGCAGCGGCGAGCGCTATGCCGAATAATTAATCCCGACCAAAGACAAACAGTCGCGTAAAAGGATTTAATAATGTAACCAAGCAGAACGGGGACCATAGAATGTAAATGGGAAGGTAGAATGCTCAAGGAAAGAACCGAAATAATTCTTCGTGATTTTCTGCTCTTACTTGCGCTAAGGTGAGATTGAAATAGGTAATCTTCATGTCTTAAAAAAATACTGGGGTCGCATTCGCACTTTTGTACCTACAACAGATGGAACAAACAAAAATAATCGCGAATCTTCTGGTTTTCAAGACAGATGATGCATATGTAATGCCTATGTAAAGATGCCGCATCCATCACATATGAATGCTTCTTGACCCCCGCTCATATCAAAACTTTTTACATGTCCTAGCTCTTACCTCATCATCATCTAATTTAAGACCTAAGCTTTTGTCGGTGGAGTTTTTTCCATTTTTTACGACGACGAAACATTCAACTAGCTTTATTTAATGCATAGATAGCTTATTCTTGGTCTTCCTCTCTTCCTTCTATTTTTCCCTCTATTATGGTTCTGATGAAACTTCGTGTCGTATCAAGTGTCTCTTCTACTCTCAATTGTTTCTAGAAGTTTTCTCTCTTTCTTTACTATGACTTCTTCAGTCGATGCTTTTACCTAACGCATTAAATTCGAATGTATGCAGTTCACTTCTGCAAGATATCTGTCGGCTAGTCTGTGGCGGCACGGGAATAGGCGGCTAATAATACCCGCGCCGCTGACTCACAGCCACGCGGAAGCCGATGAAAAGCTCTATAAATTGCGTGCAATAAATTCAATATACTCATACACAAAACACCAGAGCGTTTAAGCTTTTTATTTATGGATCGGCGAAAGGGCTCCCGAACGCAATACAATATACGCATTTACGGCCCTTCTAAATATTGGCATATGTGCGCTGTAGCCTCTTATTTACAGCTATTGTGATTTTCTGCTTTTTTAATTGTGAGATAAAACCTATTTTTAGACATCAAACTGTATAATGCAATAAAAAAACTAACGCGTTGATGTCTTTTGTACTAAACGCTTGGAACCAAAAAAGACCTTAACCAATAACTTTTGATATGTATTTTTCTTTGTATGTTTTTATAGTAAAGATATCTACAGTAGCAGTATAACACGAGGGACTATAAAGAGCTAAGCTCTCCATATAAATTTTGTAATAATAAACAGAAAAGAACACCATATTAATCATGATTATACGGCATGTTTCTTAAAGTTATAAAGATATAAAAGACACGCCTTATATGTACAAAAAATATGTTGCGAAGCGTCAAACTAGGCAATTAATATTATTGACGTGTGTAGGTATTGAACAGGCTTGGTCAATGCCCAAAGCGGCATTTATTTAGAGGTCGATTTCCAGTTATAGCTGAGACATAATAAAGCTGCGATTTGTAACGCTCAATTGCGGTGTGATTGCGTTTTAATGACGTTAATCGATTGATATTTTCTGTTTACGGGGCGAGTAAATCATCATTGCAAAGGGCCGACCCTCCGCGTCGCGGGAATTAGTTCCAGAGAGTTGTGAAATTGTATTTCGCACACGTATTGGCGTTTACCGAATGACTTATATATCCTTCAAGGCTCCATTGAACCGTAATACTTTAACAAAACGAGCGTCACAGATCTGCCAAAATTCATACGAAGAAACAAGGAGTGATTACGAAAATCAAAAATGTTTAGTTGTCCACCCGAAACATTCACGAATTGGAAACGCATTATGAAATGAAAGCGAAAACTTTTAGACATAAAAAGATGGTGCAACTGATTCAAAAAGTTTTCGAATCAATACCAATAAATTGTCACTGGTAGCTCTTCGAAAACGCAGAAAGGAACGCGTGTGAATAAACGTCAGCGTGTTTAAACAGTTTACGGTCCGTTTATGGTAAATAATTGTCTCCAATGAGGTCGGCCACATGTGCATGTCTTCAGGGATGGGCTGTGGGATGGTTACGAAGTATAACCATTTCTAAGATTTAATTAAACCGTGGACGTACCATAATAAATCAATAATATTAATGTGCAAGTTTTACAAATGCGACCATAAATTTAATAAATTAATTATTTATTTAAACTATATTGTTAAAGTTACTTACTCTTGAAATGTTTGCCCTATTGGGCGCGTAGAACATATTATGTAAGTATTATCAATACTGTAGTAATTGCAATTTTCCGCTCACATTTCTGGAAGCTCAAAGGTATGCTTAGGCCCCGTTGCATGATAGATAGTCAACTCAACTAATGGTTAAATATTAATTACCAGCGGTAAAAAGAATACCGTAACATAATGTCAGAATGGCTATTTTATTGACCGCATGATGTACTTTTTCTTCAAAATACGCTCAATCAAAAACAAATGAATATATTGTGCATTTCTTTATGGTACGGAACACGCATCAAATGAAAGCCAAGTGACCAATTTTGCTTTGTAAAATGCACCGAATGCCTGAAGCGTCTTCGCGCAAAAAATAGCGTCAAGAAGACGCAATGGCAATTTTATTGAGCAATTATGTCTTGCTAAATAAATATTGCCAGCCTCTTTCATTCCTACAGGGAAAAGACTTGTGGATTTCTTTGTTGTATAAATCACTGTAGTATAAAAGCAGTGAGCTTATTCAGGAACAAACGAAATATACATGCAGAAGTAGGTTGGTTGACCTTTTATAACTGTGATTATAATTTGGGTTTTTATTAACCTTTGATAGTAAATCTTATATATGTCTCCAATTCTGATTAATAAAATATTTATAGAAGAAGTCCATAAATCACTTGCTTATTTAATTTCGTGTTTAAATAACTATGTTTGCATAAGATTAATAACTTAAGTGAATCTATTTAAAATTGTATATTACTAGTACTTAAGTAGGAACATTGTTCTCAAGGTTTAAAAGCAGTCCTTAGATAGTTATCCCCTATATCTCTGGTCACATCTGTGAGCCATTTCACCACACACCTGTCCACAACGACGTGTCCAAGTGGGAACTTCCTGAGCTATTTGTCCGTGCTAATAACTCAGTTATTATTAGCGTGACTATGAGGCGAGCGAGCGGCGGAAGAGGCGGAGATACGCTCGCGAGTCGAGACGGCGTGGCGACCACAGACCCCGTTAACACGTTCCGGGACACTACTCCAGACACAATAGATGTTTTATTGTTTTCACGCCTGTAGGCGGGCACTGTCCCGGAACGTGTTAAGTGGTAGACTTACAAACCACTTGATGTTACGAGCGGAAAATCAAACAGATTTTATTAAGGTTAAACATTTATGTATAGTGATTTGTCAAAGAAGCTTCGCTTGAGCAGGTGAAGACGGATTGAATGACATTGTAACATTCGATACAATCTTGCATAACTCGTTCCAACTGTCATCAAAATACATTAACATTACATATTGCGACCGAGAGTCCAGTTTGAGAACATAAATAAGCGGAATTACTTGGCATCGGATGCATTAATTTCGCTGCGATACAGTTCTTTTCATCATCTCGCGTTCGTATGACAGACGATATTGTAATTAAATGTTTCAGTGCATGACCGCGCCTTAACTGAGTTCATTATTTTTAACGAACGCCCTTTGTGCAAAGACCGCTACCGAGAAGCAGTCTTTAGATTGCGCAGCGATTAATCTCACAGATTAGGTGATAGCGGCTTATCGAACATCTGACCCGTTTATGAAATGGGAACAGCATCTGTCTGCTTTCTTCGGATGTCGGGATCTTTTTTATTTTTATAATTAATGGTTATGACGGCCACGCAGCTCATATAAACACTTTTCGAAATCGAATTTACCGAACGATCGTAGCGGTTTACGGTAGAGTTTAATTTTAAGTCTTTCGATTGGTGTTACGAATAAAAGATGCAATCGAGATGCTATTTAGACTATTGCGTTACAGTGCAAAAACGTGTTTATTAAGTAGGTAGATTCCAAGAAGGTAAATGGTACTTATTCCAACATCTCAGTGTCGCAAGCGTAGATTGCAAAAGCGTATCTTATACATGAGTTAGGAATGCAACGCATAAGTATTTGTTTTCAGCTAAGCAACCTTAGATAATAAATTAGTTGTAAATATATTAAGTAGCTACACATATATGCCAACGCGTTTAAATCAACCGAGAACTTACTTCAAGCTGTATAATTGTTAAAAGCTCTTTTAGAAATGAAAAACGTTAGGTAATTTATGTAGAAGACAAAAATTATATATACATATTAACTATGATTTCAGCTGAAACGAATCAAAATACTATTGAAATCGGCATTTGCTGTAGAAAATAATAATAATAAAAAAATTAAGGTATTCACCTCATCACTATTGACGATTGGATTTTTTTCTCGTCTCGATGCATAATGCATGTGCAAGCCCGCGGCGACACCGTTACCGCAATCGCATTGTCTTTGATTGCCGCCTTCCGAGAACATTCGACTTCTCGTTTGTACCGTTTACCGAACCGCGCTTCCTCATTGCATTCATTACACACTGGTTTTTGGTCATGCGTGCCCTGTATCGGAATCGATTTGCTTGAATAACCCGCATTCTGTGTCTAGAGCGCAACCGTCTGTGTTGCGCTTTGCGTCATTTGAATATCGACCTACGACAATCGTAGAGAGTAGACCATCATCGTATAACTAAAGGAATATTAGAATCTCACGCTCCACTTTGCTACGCATTTATTTGTCACTTGGCAATTTTGCGCTTATTTATAAATTCACATAGGAAAAAAGCTTTGTTCCGAAAAGCGATTTAACGAGTGCAAACATCCGAAACAAAGTTTACGCAGTGTAAACGGTCGCATTTGCATAACAAAGCGCGTCGATAAATATTAAACGAATATTGATGCTGAGAAAAAGCATTACAAGAATGTAAGAGTAAATTGCATCAACATAAATTAGGTACGGCCGGTTAGCGAGCTGGCAGTGGCAGAAGGCTAGCCGGTGGGTCAATATCCGAAGGCACTCGGCCTATGCCGATATATAATTCAGACTAGAGAAATCTAGATCCAATTAATTTGCACGACGCCAGAACGTACGACTACAAAAAGACAAGAAATTTTGCATTTACAGAAATTATTATAACGTAAAGAAAATTAACATGTTTGCATGTAGACTCAAGTTAGTGACACTGTTTAAGCTGCAGATAAAACATTAAACACGACTGGTCCTATTTATACAGCGTATGCAAATCTGAGTTCGAAACACGTGCAGTGTTGATGCCCAAAGTATCGGAGCAGACTCAAGTGCTGTCGGCACCGCTGAAAAATATTTGATTCCAAACAAATAATCAAGAGCTCGATGATATCATTACATAAGATCTGCATCTGGCTCGTGTCAGCCGATCCAGGTTTGCGGGTTATCCTCCGACTCACCTAATGTTTTGTTGAAAATAACACGCGCATCTATGAAAGATTTAAATAAATCCACTTTGGTGAACTGACTCATAGGTTTTTTGTTCCTAAAATACGTGTTCGGCTGGGAATAATTTTTGTGTGAATTCAGCAGGTATTTTTACTCACAGTTAATTTAACGTGTAAAGCAAAAGCTTACCTACTTTATTTACTAAATGGAGTGTTCCTTGCATCGTAGACCTTTACTTTCAGACTGTATAGGTATAGCTTATTCATCAAAGCTGTATTGTTATTAACATTACTGTCATATTATGTAGTAGCTGATAATTGAATGATGACACCCAATAAACTTATTTACATATATGAAAAAGATGCAGCAAGAATCGTAAATAATGGCATAATGATGAATGAATTTAATTTAACCACTTAAATTGCTAGGTATACGCTATTTGCATCGTACAGAAGTGTTGTGCAAGGCAAAAAAGTACACATGCCAAAAAATTGCGCTCGTAATTACTTGCGTATCACTATATGGTTGTAGGCTTTTGTTAAAATAATGAGTGTCCAATTTATATACACCCAGTATCCTTGGCCTTAATGTCGGTGTGTTTGATGTGACTGCATCGCCGTTAGCGATTCGCAAACAAAGTTACGCAAAAAAGCGATAATGATGTAAACGGCAATTTGTCCAGCGCCCGGTGATGTACTTCTCCTTTTATACTTAATTGTGAAACAGATTGTTTTTGCTTAAATTACAGGAGGTGCGTATAAATTTGGCATGTTCACGCATACCCTGATTTTATCTGAACCACTGAAGTGAGGAATTCTGTGATTAATTCACATAACATATATTTTATAGGTTGCGGAATAGTCGTCCAGTTTTTTTTATTTAATAATCACCAACGTTACCTTCAAGCTTGTTTTAGAATTTACGCAATAATCAAGAACCTTGAGTATTTTGCAAAGCACCGTAATTAATGATAATTTAAAGATCGACGGTGGAGAACACTTACGCACGAATGTAGGCTGCTGTTGAGAGCTACAAGTACTACCTACTAATAATAAGTAGAATTGCCGACATTTTTGTGATTTGTGGTAAAGGTCCACATCCGCGAAAATAGAAAGCAGGGTTAAGTGGGTATCATCATCTATGATTAAGCATTATGCGCTTTCATAATTATGCAAATAACTCAAAACATAAAGTAAAACTATCTGGAAAGTTGAGTGAACTTTCGAACATAAGCATAACCGTGATCTGTAAAAAGACTGGTGTGTTTTCAAGAATTCAAGATTCATACTCAGTATGTACAGTAAAAGTATTTTTGCGCAGCAACAACACCACTTAGCACCATTCACACAAGTACACGAGAACTCGACATACATATCGTCTATATCGTATGTGTGGGCAGTCCGTTCAGACACCTCGGTGCCAACCGACAAGTGTTAATTATGAATTATGCGGAATTATTGGTCTACCAACCGACTGCGATATGTATTTGCTATGCATAGTTCCCACCCATCAAACTTATTATCAAGTTCTACATGTATTTTTGTGATGTTTTACTACCATGTTACACTTTTCAGTGACCACTTGGTATGCATATAAAAAAACAGCATAGTTGAATGAACGACATCGCGTATCCCGATTATCTGTTATCATTTAGATAATAAACGTCAATCTCGTCCAAACTAACTTACGATAAGAAGTTTATAAAATTATCACTCCTTGATTGATCTGTACGAGTATTATCTGAGCTTCTATCAATCGCGAGGATAGACACTCCGGTGCCAATCGAGTGTTGTAGAAATTCTCGGCAACTATCAAGTGAAGTGTGAGCCTCCTAAAGCTTAGTCTAAACAGAACTGATTGTGCAACGTTGTGTACACGCCCGGGCATGTCCGATTACAACTGATTACACTGTTATTTTAACACACTCGAAATGTCATGTTAATTAAATCTCCACTTAGATTATTAACCAACTATTTACTCAGTCCCGCCCGAGTGATAAGGAGATGCTTTATTTCATCTGGAGCTTTAGATTACGAGTATAATATTCGACACAACTGACTTATATTTTGTCTGTGATTTCAGTAAATTCTATATTTAAATGACCAGCTGTAAAGATGGTAAGCTCAAACTAAAAAGATATAAAATTAAATATTTAAGCACTAAGCCATAATCTTTTACGAGCTCTAAAGTTTTATGAGAGATGACAATGTTTAACCATATTCCATCTTCTGAAAGTTTCATGTAAGTGTTTCTGTTTGGTTATAAATTTTATTTTGTCTAGAAGCATTGTTCTATTTCAACTTTATTTACAAAAAATACGTAACTTTAAAATAATTAGACACGAACCGATTAGAAGCGCCGACGCACCTGCTCCCAGGTGGCGACTATCAGATCCGAAAGTGTTCTATTTCGAAGCCGGTTACTCATCGCAAATCTGTTTACTTACTAACAGACGCCTGTTCTTGCCATTGACCTTGTCTCGACGTGAGTTTGTTTAGAAAAAAGTATAAATGCAAATACATTTGAAGCAACCGCGTGTCACTACGGACTGTAAATATAATAATATCGCGGCATTATTTGCAGCGCGACCGTCACACGCCGATTCGATTCATTCATGCTGCTTACTCACAAATTAATTGTTAAACTCAGACACGCTACCTGACTATGGGAATACTATTTACACGCTGAAGGTATTTTGAACACGATGAAAACCGTATCAATTGATTTCGTAATTGAGTGCTATTCAGTTCGTGCAAATGACAAGTTAAAAAAAATATAAAACATATTTAGAAGAAATACTACTGTTTGATGTATTTATGAGTCATGCCACGAAATACGAGCACTTCAAAATCGAACGATCTTGAGTCTGTATTATATAATGAAAGTAATAAATTACATGCGATTTTTGTTATGACGGAACATAATACCGATGATTTATTAGCTTCGTTTCGGACGTGGATAAAAGGTATGAGTATCTCTAACGCTAGTGTGCAATAGCTTAGGTAGATGAAGAGTTATAGAAACTAGAGTTCAGTTCTGGATATAAATACGGTTTATGTATATTGAAAGTAATCCATACCTACAAGGGTTGCCGTGCTGACTGCAAATGTCCTGTCTTGTAATGAGTATGGCTACGTCGTGGTGGTGAGGGTTGGCGTCATCGTCCGGGTTGAGTTGCTGCTGCCAGCGACAGAATGAAGACAGAGTCGTGTCGGCGTCCGTCGTCACCTCTAGATCAGGCGCTGCTCCTATGTCTTCGACGAATATGATCTTAACGACAACAACTTTGATGTAGTTTCCGATTGACGGATCCATGTAGAGCGATGAGACCTGGTTTGAAAGAAGAATATGCATGGTAGTGTCTTCTTAATTGGAATTTTTTCCTGATACATTAACGGCAGGTTCTATCTACCCAGAGATATAGTTATGTAAACAACCATTTAATTACTCAACAACGGCAGAATAGTTGTAATGGGTCTTCTTGGTAAATGTTACTTATATTTACTATAATTTGTTGTTGACTGGTAGATAATGTTTCAAGGCTTTAAGGCTGCCAATTGTACAACTTACAGTGCAATAAAGTTTAAATAAATAAATATATATTTTTTATTATTATTTGAAATGGATTCGCTCTTGTCTCCGGCTAGACCAGTGGCATAGACAGAGACGACGATGAAGCAAGCTCACCCAGAAAAAGTCTGTTCACTCTAACTTTGATAATTTTAGGGTTATAATCCATTGGAAACACTGATGCGGGTAGAGAGTTCCACATTTTTGCTGTGCGCATTATAAAAGTTGACGAAAAGCGCTTAGTTCTAATCAGTAGAATGTAACTAGGTAAGGGGTATTCCGCAGTGCGTCTAGATGAGCGATGATAGGAGAGCTAGTGGAATAAGCTCATGGAGTTCCTGTGTACACTCTCCAAAATATACTATATTATACTAAAAAGTTGCCTGCCTGTCGGTTTTCTGCAGGCTATAAGAAAACCGACAGGCAGGCAACTTTTTAATTTAAAAGCGCTTAGTTCTAATCAGTAGAATGTAACTAGGTAAGGGGTATTCCGCAGTGCGTCTAGATGAGCGATGATAGGAGAGCTAGTGGAATAAGCTCATGGAGTTCCTGTGTACACTCTCCAAAATATACTATATTATACTAAAAAGTTGCCTGCCTGTCGGTTTTCTGCAGGCTATAAGAAAACCGACAGGCAGGCAACTTTTTAACATAAATAAGAGTATGTTATGTATTCCGAAAGAAACATACCATGTTCATGATGGTTAGGAGGTAGGTTTCAATGTTGTCTTCGTCGTGGAAGTCCGTCATAGACTTGTCGGCGACCAGGAGCACCTCGACGTGACGGGGCTTGCTCACCGACCGCGTCGGCCGCCTCTGGCCTCTGGAGTTGCCGCGACGGTAGTCGTTGTTGATGCGGTAGTTCTAGAAGAGAACATTGTATCAGATGCTTCAAATCGACCATAAATAGTGCCTTTGCAGGTATCGAAACGTAGTTCAGATATTATTGCAAATAATGCTTACCCTGTTATTGTTATGTCCATTCTTCCTGTGTTGCTCGAGTTCATGGGTCTCCATATTCTTGGTCTTCCACTGATAAGCCGGCTGCTTCGTCGCGCAGTTCTTCGATCGTCTACGCCTCCTTCGCCTGTTCTTCAATCTTCGCGCTCGCATTTCGTTACTAATATTCTTTCGATTCTTGTTTTTCATCGCCGAGTTCTCTACTGACTTGCTTTCCACTGAAATGCTCTTCGACATTGATTGCGATCGTCTCTGCTCCATTCGCAACCTCGCCTGCTGTCTCCTGTATTCTGTGGGATCCCTTCTCATTGCTTCTAAACGTTTTTGCCTTTCTTCTAAATATTCTCGCCGACGGCGGTCCATTTCTAGCTTATTCTGTCTATCCCTTCTCATTGCGTCGTACGATTGATTATATCGGTTTTGCGTATACATGTTACTGCTATATCTCTGTGCAGGTTTACTATCGGAATGTGGTCTCCTATCTACTTCTCGCTTGCCTCTATGAGTGCCTACTTGGTTTAAAGCAGATCTTTTGTAGATGACATGAGGCCGTCCTTGCGAACTGTCTGTAGGAATTTGATTAGAAGGTTCAATCCAATATTCCCCGTGTTCTGTTCGTAGGAGGCCTGCCTGTGAACAAACAAAACCTTATTTTAATTTGTAACATGTATTGTATTATATTGTGAAGCCATTTTCTTAGCGATCGGGCGAATTACGCGTAATTTATATCATGGATCTACTGTCAGCACGGGGATTGTTTGCCTCGTTAGCACTGCGATTGTACTGTCTTCTCCTATCGTGAAACAGGTAATCGACGTTTAGTCGTCTACATTTCTAACTTAATTGGCGATTTATTTTCACTCTAAAAAACTTGATTTGCTCTAACGCTAACGTCCCTTTCTAATATCAATAGAGATTATACGCAATTGTTTTTTTATTTATTTAACTAAACTGAAAAGAAAAATGCGTGCAAAAATGACTCCCAGAGTAACACTGAATGGCTAAACATCCATTGAGCGGCGAACCGGTCCGGGCAGTTGTGGGTCAACAAATCTGCCGTCTGTTTGCTAGTAACTAGATAAATTGATTGATAACGAACCTAAGGCGGCTTTGCGCGAAATCTAATGGAAACTATTCCATCTGAACAGATATCTTGATCAGCTTACTGCTGCGCCTGATTGTACACAATAATGATTTATGTTCGATATTAAACTGCACTTCCCGATTATAAAATCGATTTCACTTTTGAAATAGTTCTAGCGGCTCTAGATCACATCCGTCTAATTGTTAAAGCTAAATGCGTTGAAATTACTATATAAAACCTGCTCAAGGAAACGAAGTAAAAGTCAATATTCAAAGAATTGTTGAGCCATGACTAATGGTGCTAATGGTGTTAGCGATTATAATGTGGACTTGTTGTTTCTTTGACCTAGTGACTGGTAGCTAAAGCTAATATTAATTGATTCACCGATACTTTAACTGACGATATCGTCTGCCATCAATACAGCTATTGCATTCAAATTATGGAATCGACCTTTGTTAATCATCACATCACCAACCTCCGTAGACTAACTATCTACTTCCACGTAAGAAATAAAAACCTTTTTAACTCGGAATAGCATTGCTTATGAACTTTGCAAATTTTTGTTAAAGACTAACAAACAACGGTCCTAAATCGATGTAAAAAGACTTAAAATCCCTTAAACAAAAGTCTGCAAAGTTAATTATTATAACCAATGTTGTTCCGAGACTTCGAATTAGTTCTCGTCTTCATAGGGAGTCATTGCTTATGTCGAGATCTTCTTTTTCGACGACCACCAGACGAGTAAAAAGACCACATACAAGACAAGTATTGTCTTACAAAGGGGCGCGTGGCCACTGGCCAGTCTGTCTGCCGCCGACCTTGCCGGTGGAGGCCCGCGAAAGTTGTAGCGTGCCAACTCGTTAATTAATTAATTAATCGTCATATCATAACCGGTGGGGGCTATGACCAACCGATGAAAACGTTTGATTAAAGTTATACACTCAGGAGGGGTCTTAGATAGATAAATAGATAACTCTTTTAAGGCATCACAAAAGTTACAATTATTTATGGTTTTGTTTATGTTTTATTTATTTTTTACTTTGTTTATGGTGTGCAATAAAGAATTTTTATTATTATTATTACAATTACTATTACAGATGTACAATTATGGCGTTCCTAACGCTAAAAGCAATCTCTTCCAGACAAAATTTGTCTCTAAATATAAATTCCGGCGATTTATATAAATACATATATTTTTTGATTCATTAAGTACTCGTATATAAATCGGATATTCGAAAACTATACAATATGATTTATAATAAAAACCAAAGTCATAAATAAATACAAAATCATCATGAACCGCGTTTGCGGTTATCTCTATCTAGTAAGGTAAGAGTCTCGTAGTATCTACTCATAGCTACAAACATTTTAAATTAATAACAGCATAGTAATAGGAGAGCAATAATGAAGCTAAATTAAATTCATTTAAAAATTATTCCATTATGCAAATGCGTGTACGTGTCTTCTCGCGGTGCTCATGGAATCGATTAAGTTTTTATTAAACGATGTTCATATTCCGGCTTTGCTTATCTTTCGATCTTGATATTATTGGCATTGTTTTATGGAGCCCGTTCCAGCCCACACTTTGTTTCTCGAATGCTCAAGGGCAGTCAGTTTACTATCAAATTTTTTGCTACAAGTTTGTTGCATCAAACTTAACATCCGCTATAAATATTTTTTTGTGGAAGCTCTACGTCTTTTATGCATGAAAAGAAATACTTATTAAAAAAAACGTTTCATTTTGATTCAGCATCTTGGCTTCATCATCATTCAAAAATGTTAACACTAGCTGTGAAGTTAATTCGAAAATAATTTGCGAAAACTTGTAGCTTTTATGCATAAGAGATTAAACGACCGCAAAGAAAAAATGGCGTTGTGTATTTATAGCGAACGCCTTTTTCAATTAATTCCTTTTCGGATTCGCGTCTTAATTATAGCTATAACGAAACAAAATAAAAAGGTGAATGCCGCGGTATTAATGCATGCAACAAAATAGAGGAGTGTTTTTGATTAATGGATCTTGACGTACCCTCACATGGCAGTAAGGGCTGGCCGAAACATTGACCGTGTCTTTAATTCATTTAAAACTTGTTTAAGATGTTTACAGATAAAGTTTTTCTTGTTTTTTTTTTATTAATTTCATTTAAAATTTTATATTCATGTGAACATATTTTATATTTAATATTATTATGTAAAGAGATCGCTTCCAGCGATAAGACCGCCAATATTGTACTTATGATTTGTTTGTAATGTACAATACATTACAAACAAATAAT
Source organism: Pyrausta aurata (assembly GCA_963584085.1). Taxonomy (NCBI): domain Eukaryota; kingdom Metazoa; phylum Arthropoda; class Insecta; order Lepidoptera; family Crambidae; genus Pyrausta; species Pyrausta aurata. The sequence continues at coordinate 7,277,460 of OY757268.1, forward strand.
CTTGTGTCCTTACTTGTGCATAAATAATATTTATTATTATTACTTATTATATTGTAATGTAGATATGAACACATTTTAATGAAATGATTTCATTAACAAAGTATTGTATTGTGTTCTTCTAACGTATACAATTAATTATTATGCAATAGCCTTATACGAAAATTGGTACTGGTTAGTAAGTTCATCATAGTAAACTGTATTTTTATGAGAAATTAAAAGAAAAAGTACTGTTTAGTTGTAAGAAACTTTGAAAGATCCAAGAAGCGGCAACCCTGTGACATTTCATTCAACCGCTCAAGTTCATTCATGTTATTTGACATGGCATTCATAAGTTGTTTGCTGTTAGACGTGTGATCTTTGGATACGTCCATCACTGGTGCAGTCAACAAAGTCTTCAGATGTGCATCGGGGTATGCGACGGATGTTACTCATTCACTCCTTCTTTTTGCTTTTTTTTGGTGAACTGACTAAGAATTCTCTCTACATATGTTTAAGAATTTTATTGCGATCAGCAGGGGTTAAATTAGCTTTTCGAAGCAAAAAAAGTATGTATTGTAGGTTTATCAAATGTAAATTAGTTAAAAAGAATAAGGAAAATTAGTTTTCTTTTTATTTTAACTACAAATATCCGCTCTATCTAAATTAAGTTGTAAAACAAGACGAGAATCTAGTTTATCATGTACAATAATAGCCGATAATAATAGCGCTGTAGAGTATAATTAAGCGAAATAATTGTTAGATAATATCAGTTTTTGCATACATAAATTAGTGAACACGTGACATAATGTGGCCAGTTACAAATGGGTATGATTTAAATAAATTATCCTCACGCCATCAGTGTTCACTCAATGGGGTCTTATGTTCGTTAATTGTCTGTGTCGGTAATTTAAGAAATTCAGCTCGATACTTACATTTCCTCTTTATTATCATACCTACTTTTAGATAGTTAACCACTCATCTTGGAAAAGTATGATCCAAGAAAAAAACTACACATGGAAAAATATATTCTACTTCTTATAGAGGATTCCATATGGCGTTTAGTCCACCGTTTGTACTGGTTTTGTAATTAATAAATTATAATTGAAAAATTTCCACGTCAATTGCTAAGTTGAATGATGTAGGTTATTATAAGAGTTTGAGTTTTACATGCGTCTTATCTCATGAAGAGTATTATCGTATTAAAATTGAAAGAACATCTTTCATTTCCAAAAATATATGGCGCGATATCATCCTTCACTGTTATAACATTATATTTCTAGTCGCTTTTGATTAAATGGCTATAATTAAAATAGATTTATTTTAAAAAGAATAAAGGTTTGTTTCATTCCTCCCGCCCACCAGTGTGGTTAGATCGCATTTTTTTGCGAGGCCGAATAAATTTTAGATAATGCTATTTTGATCGATCACCAACATTTTCAAACATAAGCCACTGTTAATTAATACTTTTGTGTCATAATAACACACAAAAATACTATTAGCTTTGTAGGCAAACGCCCACTTTTTGCCTAATTATTCATTAGCACTTTAGGCCGACACTTGTATGAAGACATTCGACTGTGTTGTATTAATTGCATAATATCTACGTCTGCCAAATTGTATCGCGCTATCGCCTGTCAATAATAGGAAATATAACATAGTGTAGGTTTTGATTGATGTTGATAGCATATCGATATGGCGAAACTATAAATGTAAATCAAAGCTACCAATTAATTTTATCTAACTCCAGCCTCATTCCTTTTGCTTAAGAGAAATCGTCAATTTTCTGCGAATAACGTATTTAGTCGTGAACTTGTTTAATATTTTATTGGCAATCAATATTACATTTAGATTTGACGGGCCAATCAATGAAAACCGATCAAACGATCGAGATGGTGAAATAGTGGGCTCTCTGTGAATGAAACACGAGTTTCACTTTCTTTGACCGGAAGGCGTTACGTTGTTTGATCATTGCCAAGTAGAAGATTGATGGTTTTATAAAGCACTTAGCGGTCCTAGCGAACCTCGTTTTACCCTGGCCGCGTTTCATGGTTATTATTATTCTTTTTGGGGCCAAGACAAATCTAACAATGTAAAAATCATGAAAATCGGCACATACGTTCTGGAGTTATAGGTGGTGTAACTAACACGACTTTCTTTTATAGATAGATAGATAGATAACTCTTTATTGCACACAAAATTAGTGAATTTACAAATTTGTTTAAAGGAAATGTAGAATTTAGGCGGTCTTATCGCTATAAGCGATCTCTTCCAGACAACCTTTGGGTAAAGGGTTTATGTATATTGTTAGAAGATAGATAGATATAAGATAAGATGGAAAAGTTGCAACCATTGAAATCATTACTTTTTATAATGCTCAAGTGTCTTGACATAGCAAGACTTTGATTTGCATGTCGTAGCAGGTTTGATGGGCGTTTTTATTGGTATTATTATACAATATAGGTAATTATGATTTGCTTAACCTACAGGTCACCCATTAGAATCATCTGCGTACTATATTACGCCTGGCCTTGTTCCTTTACAATCTCTGCTTGTGATTTATCTTTGAGTAAGTTTATTTATAGCAGACAATAAAATTAACGAGATCCTATGGCAGACGCAAAAAGTTTTCAGCCTTTTGACTAATGCAAATGCAAAGGCTGGCAGGTCGGTGCATTTGATTCATAACAAAAAATATGCATTGTCATCGTGGTCACTTAGTTAAGTGCATTGTTGAACTAATTGTGGAAATCCCTTTTTGCAAACTTTGGGTAAGCATGTATTACTCATTTCACGATAAATAAGGATACATTAAATTGAAGAGAAGGTTTGACAGCCCAAGAATGACTTCGTCGAAAAAGTGTATGGCCCATCAAAACAAGTCATCGTAAAGTTGGTTCTTGGATGTGGCACTGCTTAGGCTTGTTGCAAGGATTAATTATGGATGTAGGATTAGGCCGTTAATGAAACGTAACTTGCTTTATAGAAGTAAGAAGACCCAGCGCAGTTTTCCGTTAATAAAGAACACCATCCACTTACAAATCAATCGCAAGCTGAGAGCGCGATGCCGGAGGCCGGCTGGCCGCGCACTGAGGTCTGAGCCGGTATAGTGGCAAGCCGTGGCTCTAGAGTTGGGTCGCTCCATGTTCAGCAATCATCAGAAAATAAAGAACATCATCCACTTACAAGTCCATCGCATGCTGACAGCGCGATGCTGGAGGCCGGCTGTCCCCGTACTGAGCCGGTATAGTGGCAGGCCGTGGCTTTAGGGCTGGGTCGCTCGCGCGTGCGCCCGCTGATTCTGTGCCGCTCCACGATCATCGCTGGTCCGACGAATGATACTGACGGTCTGTTGACAAGAAATAACAATTGAACATCGCACTTTTTTTTAGATAAAACCTATTTGATGAAGACTTTGCCACTTTTCCCAAATATCTGTGGTTCCCCAAAATTCAAAGATTTGAACAAGATTTACTGATATTCCTACATCAGGGCCCGAATTTTCGTGCAGTTCGCGTTCGTAAAAAGATCAGTAATTGAATTTTCTTTTTCGGAATCTGAAAAGAAGAAGGTTCCGTTCTTCATATACCTACTCTATGCAATACCTGATAAATGATAATAGTTATGTTTTTTTTGAATACCTACATTAAGATTCAATTGAAACTAATAAAGGACCTACGAGTATTTTATTTTGTAACTTTTGGTTTTACTATTTCAACTATTTAAAGGTAAGTCTAAAATATGCAACGAGACGAAAGCTATAAAATATACATTCGAACACAGACAGCATAAACCTATTAGTTATTTTTGCAAACACTTAGTCAAGGGTCAGCGTTCGACCTTCTGCCGTTTTATGAGGAAAGAGCAGTTTTATAGCTGCGTTTGTAAATATTTATATGGTCGGGAATGTGAGTAGTGGAGTTTTTACTTTCAGTTATTTATCCTCGAATAGCGTTAACTGTGTAATTGACGACGAACGATGTGCTACTCATGCGCAAAAATACAATTATATGTAATTTTGAAATGATGATATTGTACACCTGCATACTGTTTATGATGGTCTCACCATAGCATTTAATATGAAGCCACATAGAAATAATTTTTGAAAGTACAGAAATGAGGAAAAATACAAGGGCCCACAAGGTCCCGTATATCGAATATGTTTTCCAGATGCGGATAAGGAAAGACAGGATGCCACAAGACGGTCAAAATGTAACTTGCACTAGACCGCAGTAATTACGATTTAGGTCGCGCTCAGTATTATGATTTTCTACCCTTCACTACTTTATTTTACTTATCACCGAAGTTTTAAAAGCTCAGCTCGAATTCATTCTTTTTTATGCGCAATACAAAACTACATTATATTTTTAAGTAGTTAAAAGAAAAAGAAAAACTATTGAAATTTGTAGCAACTGAACTCGAGGTCTTGTCTCTGAACTAAGATGGGCAGAGCATAGATCAAGTTCGTTTCTCATCTTAATGCATAATGTCGAACATTGAAAAATGTGTGTGGATAGCCATAAATTCATGTCGGTTTAAGCGCATATCGGCCAAGGAATCTGTCCACTGGCGTCGACCATAAAAAGTAGATTTCGCGCGAGTGGTCTGGCACACGGTCAAGATTTATCGAGTACCTCCAACGGCCTTAGATACCAAGAAATTGCGGAATGCTATAATGTATTAAGTAGAATCCAAAAAGGAGAATGACAGTCCTGTGTTCCAGCTATTTTATGAGTTATGATCTAATGTTGGCGCAGTGCTTTGCATTTTTGAGAGACTTTTTATCTTCAAGCTGTGCTTGAAACTTTTGCATTCATTTTGAGTTATTTCACTTGATGATAAATTAACTAGGTAAGTTTTATAGGTAAACTATTACAAAACACTGAAAGTGTTAATAAAACGAAATTAAATTTACATCATAATGTGACAAGATTGAAGACACTCATGCATATTGGCGATTGGCTGGGACGAACTTTTTTGATTTTGAAGTCAGAATAAAACTGGTGGTGAATTTGTTCATACACAGTATTTGCGTATATAAATTGAAATAAACTGCATTTGGTGGTCAAAGCTCTATACATAAACGAGCCTAGATTTTTAACGTTGAAGAATTACGATGTAACAAACGTTTGATTCGTTTATTTTGCATTCGTTGGTAATCATTAAATATTTAAACACTAGAAGACTATGTGGGTTGTTTCTGTCACTCATGTAACAGTTTGGTGCATCCAAAATCTTATTTTAAACAAATAGTTGCTGAAAACCATTATTCAGATATTTATTTGAAATCTAGGCTTCTATAATTGCTGCCAAGAGAAAGTGCTATTAGAAAACGTTAGATGTGTTATTTCAGAGCTCACGTAAGCACTTGACATCGAATATTGTTTGTGGAGAATCAGCCTTGGGCGGGGTGGGCATCGGCTGCCGATCGGCGTCAAACAACGGCTTAGCACACAGATAACGCTCATTATGGCAATTAGCCGAGGTAAACATGGCCGCCCTAGTTAGGTCGTGTTGACACAAATGTTGATACGGACGGACCACTCTGTCATTCATAACGCAGATTGATCGCCGCTCCATAATCGCTATTAATGGTGGCTACCACAGCGGTTATGTTACCTATACTTATTAGAAGTGACCAACATTTTTATCTAACTTCGGTAGATTAACGAAATAGTAGTAGGTAATTTCGTCAATAATAATTTACAAATTGACTGTCAAAACTTATTCTATTACTTGCAGATACCGTTTTTGGTATATCAGTTAAGTAATCTTCGTGCTTCATATTTAATTTGTTTTTTTTAACATTCATTGAAAAAAAATCTAATTGAGATTGAGAAATCGAAACCTCTGAGCGCACTACGGACTCAACATAGAATAAAGTGTTTGCCATACAGTTTAGTATTAACTATGAATTCACAAATATTTTCTTTAGATTAGATAACACAAATAAATCTGTTTCGTGTACAATAAATCAGTTCAAATATTGAATTGAGCCCACTTAGTTGTGCAAACTTGCCTTTGAAAGGAAGCCCGACGAGTTCCACCTCATCAATAATATCAAATCAAACTATAATGGAGCGTAATTGCAGACTACACATACGTTAGATCAGCCCAATTAACTTGTTTATTTTGAGAAAAGTTTTTGTTACGCTATCATATCAGTTCAATCATTCAAACTAACTACAGATTGCCTTTTTGTACATTTGCGTCTGTATCGTGTTAGCAGTTACAAGTCATAACCATTCATCATTGGAGTATAAAGTATTGCTTTATTTTATTTTTATTTATTTCGTACACATAACATATTAGATATTACAATCCTTATATCATTTAAACATATTTGCATCAACGTAAATGTTCTGGATTATAACACTTAAACATTTATACACAGAGAAACAAAATCAAAGCATACAAAAACAGCAATCAAGTTAAGCAACGATAAACAAGCAACTACTTAGAAAAAACAAAAACAAAAACAAATAGGCATCACCAAAGATGAAGATCATCTAGAGTGGTGCATCAATGTCGCATTAAAGGATGTATTTCTTAAATTTGCACAAATTAAACCAATAAAGATCTATTTCTCTGTTTTTAAGAAACAGATCAAAATAGCGTTTTGTAAAAGCTACTGCTTTATGTAAAAGCGCGGCTGGGTATAAAATGTAACGATTTAGAGCCTATACCTGTTAGTGCCAATTAGGGTGGGTGTAACTTTTATAGACGGAATACCCTTATATGTATAGCTAAGGCTGTGGCTTAGTGACTCCGGCACCATAGCGAGACCTCTACAAGATAACTGCAATAACGACCTAATAGCCGCGATTAGTATGCTAATGTGGATAAAGCTAATAAGCGATTTTGACCTTTGCACACTTGCTATTGGTGTTTAGTGCCGTATATTGAACGTACTTTGAACTTGACCCTTCACGTAAGTAATTTGAAGATAATTAGTAAAATATTTCTTGCAGGGTTAGAAAACACGATCCTACTGGACGAGTACTCTCTAACGTAAAAAAAATTGCATATAACGTACCAGGGAAAACAACATGAAATGGTAATTAACAACATACTGAAATATTATCAAATTCCAATGATATCACATACGTACATGTCGAATCGATAGCCTCCTTTTTTTAAGTCGGTAAAAAAGACCATGATATCGATGTACTTGTATGTGTACCAACTCTGTTGTACTCTATGTATATAAACAAAGCTTGATTAAATTTAAGTGCATGCAACTTGTTACTATCACTTTTTTTCTGGTCAGATACTCGTTGAAATTAGAAGTGCATTTATCTGCACCATTTCGTTTTTGTTACCTGTAACAGGATAAAGGAAATTAATTACATTGAAATTATCCTGTGTGAATACATGGAACTATCAAGCCTGCCTTATCGCACGGTCATGATCGCCAATACCACAAAATAAAATAAGAGTATCTTTATTTTCATTAATTGTTATTGGAAATAACAAGTCAGACGCACAACATCGTAGGTATTTCATGATCATGCATGATGGATGACGAACAAAATCTTTGCTTTTAATTTCATTTATTTTTTTATTGGGCTTCTTACACTTCAAAGACCGTCTGTAGTCGTCGTGACTGTCCTGTCCTGTGACTCATCCCATCGTCTTCATATAGAATTTAGGCACATTTATGCTTTTGTACGTGCAACTAGTAAAAGTAAAAGAAGCTAACCTGTTAAGTCGTGCTCGTGTCGTGTGTATACTCCTGTTCATAACTCACGTTGTATGTGTAAATGTGCATATGGTGCACTGTGGTTTGGTGGCTTGCGAGCCCTTTATTTTATTGTGACGTTTTATGAGGTTATCGAACTCAAACATGGCTCACTCACCCTGCTGCAAATTTTAATAAATTATCGGTCTCTAGAAAATTTTAGATCCATTGAAGTCACTGTTAAACAGGCACAGGTGAGAAAATAGTGTTGTTAAAAAGTAAAAATAATCACGCAACCAAATTAGCTTAACATTTTTTTTACGCCACTAAAATTATAAACATTACAATACCTTTTACATGCAAAAAATCAGCTAATTTGCACAAAAGCGCGTAGGTAGCGTTTTATCGAAATAAGGTTGTGTTGGAATAATAGAGGTGTGCTAACTTGTCGTTACTTAAGAATTATATTTTAAATCTACTGTCAAAATTGTTAAATGTATTAAAATTCACCTACTGCATAAGCAAGCTCTAATCTGTTATATCAATGTTTTTCAGCGTTTCTTCGCTTTCTTATTTTGGAAAAGTTTTTTTGAATTGTAAATTCCCTTTTTTTCTCGGACGTCACGGAGAGTCGCAAGCAAGTATTGCTGTAAAAATATATTGAATGTACTAAAAATATTACAAACAAACCCGCCCATCACTATCGTGTAATGCAAATTATTTTGAACCTAACGACTTGGCACGCACGGCCCGATCGGCCGCGTGCCGATGCGAAAATTTATCGACACCGGCGCCGAACAACGCGCGATCGTTACTGCACTTCGCTTCAATTAGTTTACCGCCTATAATCGCTGTAATATTATTTGGAAATACTTACCTGTCGTTAGGTTAATTTAGTCGTTCACAATCGTTGCTCGCGTTCGGCTACGGATATTTGCAATGCAAAATGCCTTTGAACCAGTATAGCATATTAACCGATTTCTTATGTCTGTCTTATTTATAGGCATTGAACTACTATTACTAGCGTATGGAACTGACACCACGAACTTTTGTGCTCCATGAATTGATGACACGGTCATTCACCAACTCTTAGTACAGATTCATAATTCGAAATTCAAATTTCAAGAAAAACGTTACAATCTGTCGTCATTTTTGCGACTTATTATGGTTTGCTTGGCAGCTTCTCTATTCGTAGTAGTAACTTATCGCTGTTTATAGGTAGTTGTACTGAAATTATTGTGATATAAAAATCAAACAAAGATTTGGTTCACATACTATTATTTTCGTAACTTCTGTTGTCGATGACGGAGGCAACTAACTGACGTTAATTAATTCAGTACGATTTTAAATAAATCAAGCCAGTTCAGTAAGTACGCTGCAGTAATACCTGATACTTCACTTTGACCCTAATTACATCTAGGCACATTTGTTAACACCAAATTGTTTGGGAGTTCCAGATACCGTTCAAGCGGCTGGAAACCTACTAAAGAACGATAAAGTGCCGTATCGAGATAAAGGTAATGAAACTTTTTCACTATTGTAGGTATATAACGATATACTAACTTCAACGGGTTTTTACAAATTCAACCGAATGCAAGTTCTGAGAATTGAGGCGATTGGATTTTGAAAACAAACACATTTTATTATCTTGTTATTTCCAGGTACGGCTAATTTGCCAGTTGATAAATGTAGGTAATCCTTTAATTTTAAATAAGAGTTTACAAATTCCTTGATCATGATTAAGTTTTGTTTTTATCTCTAACGTTGCAAACTTGAATATCATAAATTGAACCTGAAGAAAATATTTTCTGTCAGGTGAGGAAAACAACCCTGCGGCTTGCGCGTTTCAAATTCTTTGATTGTTGGTTGCATAAACAATTTTAGCCTTGGCCTAACATTTTTAGTCCATGAATAAACCAAATTCACGACTGACGTGCTGCGGGTGACGATTTACGTCACAGGTTATCAGGAGGACAATTCTCGTGCAGTTCGTATACGAAAAAGGTTCACCGATCGAATTTTCTTTTTCAAAGAAAAAACAGTTATTGCTTTATTTGGGTCACGTTTTCTATGCATTTTGATTTCTTTCGTGCGGTAATTTTTTTACGTGAATATATGTATTGCCTACTGATTTTTTCGTTAAACAGTGATACTCGAAGTCGAATTACAACACGAAATAAGTTAATAGTAACATGGATTAAATGAATTATTATTTTATTTATTATTTATTTTATTTGAAATAGGATCGCTCTTGTCTCCAGACTAGACCAAACGTGGCATAGACAGAGACGACGATAGAGCGAGCTCACCCACAAAAAGCCTGTTCACTCTGATTTTGAACATTTTAGCGTATAAGTATTAAGTAATCCATTGGAATATTATAATCGTGGAATTGATCTTACGTTTGCCAGTACATCAAAGTTAGTCTGCTCAGCTAAGAATGTATTGAAAATGGATAGGTATTCACATTAGGGTAGCCTGTGCATTTATTCGAAGTAATGAAGGCTTAACCAACGCGACGTCTCTACATTATTATAACGCGTCACTTTTTTTTCAGTAAATAATTTTTTTTGTAGAAACAATAAGAATGTGTGTGATATGGGTGCGAGTCCCAGGAGGGTCGCGTTGCGCAATCTTTGCAATATTCATCGTTCATTGTATTACGGTAATTGGTGTATAAATATGTATGAATCTCGAAGATCATGCAGCGACTTTCAAACTGTCATCTTTTTGTCCCATTCCATTAAAATGCATGAGAACCGTTGCTTGCCACGGCTACGTTGAAATCCGATGAGGCCACCTTGTGTGTAAGTTTGGTGACATATTTCTGAAGTGGCCATGTTTTTTGTTATCCAGTTAAGGCAAGAGAATAATGATGAACCTTCGTATTGTTCCGCCGTGGTAGTTACTGTTAATCATCATAAAATTTTTCAATAAAGTATTGCTAGCACGATATAAATATTTTTTTATATATATCTACTAAACGAAGGATTTCGCAGTTTTGTCAAGTAACTTTGGTTGATCTAGCACAACCTAGACCTAAAGAAGTGAAGAGTACTGAAGTATAGTAGAATGTACTAAGTCTCGGTTGCGTTATCGATGTTCAAATAATGGTTTTAAGTGTCGTCACTAGCAGTTGAATATTTACGATTGTGCGTGTTTTGAAGAAAAAGTAACTTAACCAATGGTCCTTAAAATATACTTTAGATATATAAGTAAAGGTTTTTTTTTCTTTAAGACACGCACACGAGTTAACTATCAATCACGCAACCGAGCCTAAAAGAAAAGATGAATAAAAAGGAATGATTGACTTTTTCGTCTAATGTAACGAAACGATACCTAACTAGCCTAACCTATAGCCAGATAGATGTCACTTTCGTCACCAGGCCACAAGATGAGTGCAGAGTGCAAGCGCAAGTTCCCGGTATGCTTGTGCGTATTTCACACGCGCAACAGCAACGCTTCCGCGAAACGATTGCACGCGAAACGCAGCGCTTCCGCAGAGCACCTTTGATCTTCCGTCGCCCGCGCATGCACTCCGTCGCAAACAAACGAATTAGCCTCGCCTCTGACCGAATTAGTTAGCGAGTCGTAAAAGATAACGGAGATCGCTACTTGTTTATGGGCGTCGTTTAGGGTAATTATGAATATTCATATTCTGAATGGGTAATTCTAGCGTCGAGACATCATTAGCATCTCTAGGATGCAATTTGATTGTTTTGTTACCGCTGTTTTATTAACAGTAGTAGATACATATCTATTCAGCTAGCTAAGTTATCATTATATTTTTATAATTTTATAAATAAATGTTGTCAAATTTGGTGGTGCGATCTAAAAATGAACTGTGGTCAGTAAAAGTGAGAAAGCACATAATAGCAGGCAAAAAAACATTGGAAGAATTTAATAAAAAATATATGTTAGTTACAAACGAAATTAATTGGACAGGTTCAAAGTGACTTAGTTATCCAATAAACAACCGGCTAAATTCTCCCAGTATCGTTAGGTTTAGCAATTTACATTTATGTCGAGTTACATGCCTAGTCTTATTAAGAGAACTGGCTAAATGAATTTAGTGTTCAAATTATGCACAAAGCTGTTGGCGTCGTGATTATGTGATACGTAATAAGTTATGGCGTAATTAATTGAAGTTAATCAGTAAATTTTATCTGGTACCTAGAAGCCTTTGCTCTGTGCAATTTTCTTGACTCACCGAGCTATTACAAACGGGTACAGTCACACACAATATACAAGAATGTATTATTTAGCTATATTTAATATCTAAACGCATATTTCTCACGGAATACGGAGGCGTTGCAAGTAATTTTCTGGTCTATATGCAAATTGTTCCGACAAATTATTGACACAGCACTTAAGTATTCTCAAAATAAGCGCTAACGACTAAAACTGCGCGGTTGTGTTTTAATCTACTGCTCCACTTTCAATTTCTATCTATTTTTTACACAGGTTTCACAATCTAATAATTTTCTAGAGAAAAACTCATGCGTTATATTTTAGTCTATTCATTCCACTACCGCGTAAAACTTACTCTGTAATGTACGGACATTAAAATTGCAAGTGTAACCTCCTAATCATACGTTAACCTAAGGCAATTTTCATTAGACGTCTTCATAAATTGAAACGGAATTTGCACATTTTATAGGAAAATGCATATTATTTTAAATACTCAAGTAAGCTCTTTGCGCACGAGTGCCTTTTGTGTGATAAATTACCGTACTATTCGGGACAGGAATGTTGCCAACCCTCCAGATTAGGAATTCATTATATCTTGCTAAGATAAAATGAGTCAAAAGCTCCGTTTTACTACAAAAGCTCCGTGTACTACCAAAGTTAACAAGTAATCCGTTTGAAAGCTCATTTTATTACTTATTGTTAGCTGTTTCTAAGCAATTTTAGTGTTCGTGTTTGTCATCTTTAAACATAGTCGCATGAATATAAAAATAGTTAGAGCTATTTCCGTTAAGCTCGTCGTAATTTTAATTCTCTGCATTCGTTTTTAACCAGTTAAATCAAAAAGTATTCTACCTTAATGCTGATCTATACTCACCGTTTGCGAATTCGGTGTATACCTCGCTGACCCTCATTCGCATTTAGTCAGAAAATAGATCGAAACTTTTCATGTTGGAAAAAATCAACATTAGTCAGTCTGAGTGATAAGTTGCTCTGAAAAAAGTGTTTCAGTAATAGCAACAGGAATATTTATTGTATCCACTCCAGTCTGATGCTGGTTCGGCGGGGCGCCAACGGCGTGTCGGCCGCGGCCCGTGTCTCGTTTCCAACACAAATAATGAACGACGTAATTATGTTACGCTATTATCAATTTAGAAACTTTGATGTCAAAACTGCCGGCTGTTGTGTTCTATGGTTAATAACTATAATGTTTTTGAATCTCTGTTTGAAAATTACATTGAAGTATTTAATTAAAATTGTGTTTTTGAATAGCATAAATATTCAAACGGCTAATATATTCAAATGTAGACTGCATTTCTGGTTATTTAGGTTATTGGAGGTAGTTTGAGTTGAATTAGTTTATCTTTGATCAGTTCAGAGAAATAAGATTAAAATCGTCGCGATCTGCGATACACGAGGGAGTGATGGGAGATTTACAAAGATTTATGTTCGTATTCGTCGAAACTGTCTGTCCTCAGACGGCCGTCTCAAGGCCGTTGCGCTTATCATGTTCCCGCGACTTAATAACACCTTTCGCGATAAAGCCATCAATCATCATAAGTAATTTAGTCTCTCCAATCAACCTCTGGAGGAGGTGTCGAAATCAATAATATACTCAGGCCAAGGCAACAGTGTCTGCTTGATAGGTTTTATAGATGATGGTGTGAATTCGATTGTCATTGATGAAATTGAGAATTTTTTTAATTATTAATAATTTCCGTTTTTTCATTCAAAAAATTATTTTATGGTGCTCGTAGCGCAGTGGTGGCAGCGCTTTGGTAGTGATACCGAAGTTAAGCAACTTACGGCGCGGTCGGTGTTTGGATGGGTGACCATTCCGACCATATAAGTGACGTATATCACTAGCATCTCCGTGCTTCGGAAGGCACGTTAAGCAGTTGGTCCCGGCTAATATCGGTTGATATTAGTCGTTAAGCCCAGTCAGAGGCCCTATGGGCGGCTTGATAAAATCTGACAGTAAGGTTGGTCGCTTGCCTTGCAACAAACACCCCTCCGACAATCCGCATTGAGCCCGCGTGGTGGAGGTGGTTATGGCGCATTCTACCTCACATTTGAAGTAAGGCCTTTGCCCAGCAGTGGGATGCTTACAGGCTAACTTTCCTTTTTTTTTACATTCAAAAAAATATAAATATACCTACATTTATATTCGTAGAAAAATAAACGTAGGGCCGCTTAGTTTCGTATCGTTCCTTCGATTTGTCACAACCCGACAATTGTGAATGAAGCCAATTTATCTAATTGCTATAACGTATGCGCTAACCGCGGTAAGTAATGTGCGTAACTGAACAAATAAATCTAATGTGTAAGCACATTATATGGCTGTCGCTGTTAACGGTCAGTCGCGAGCGGAGGCCTCACTCTACATTTCTTACGATATTATAGTCACTTGAATGATTGCATAAACCTATAATTACCTATGATTGATTATTTCGATTCAAAGTTTTTTTGTGCCATCGTCAATCGACGTGGGTGTCAACTGCAAAAAGTCAGATGATAGTAACAAAAACGTGCATTATGAGCTCGGTGTTAGCGGATAAGAGTATTAGCATTAAGCGTCTCCTGTGAGATAAAATGATAACAGCACGTTAGCGACGACTGCAGGCCGCAGATAAACTTTGGCGACGCACACTCTACTCAAATATTTGAGAAGGTCGCTCGTATCACGAAAGACTACAGCAAAAAATAAATTATGTCAGTCGTTAGCTGAGAGTCATGCTGAACAATCGCCAGTTGTTCTCTCTTATCAATCGCCGGGTTTCAGTAATCTCGGTCTCTTTAGGCACGATTTTCACATGGTCGAGGTTATCAGTAAGATACGTTAACTACTGATAATAATAATTGTAATATTACATTGTAATTACTACAACGTTCGAGATCAATGCTCTGATAGAACTACAGATGATTTAATAATAGAACTTATCACAGTGCTCTTTAAAAATATAAGCAATTTAGCAGATAACTTCACGTTTGCTATAGTAAGAAAACTATTAATTTTATAGGCATTAAAAGTGGATAAGTATACTCGTATGTATTACTCCCGACTCGTGTAGTATCGCAACTGGTTTTAACACATTAACAATCTTGTCTTTTACTTACTCATAATCTAGAAATCTAGATCAATTTAGTTTGATGTTTTTTTTCTGCAGAGGGGTATTTAGATAAGGGGTTTTTAGGTTAACGTTAAAATATTCAATTTACATTATGCTTCCAATCTATGCCTTGTTGAGAGACAGGCTGTGTTTGTAAAACATGTTTTCCCGTCTTGATTTTATCGTTCATTGATAAAATTAAAATTAGGTAGAAGCTAACGTCACATTCTCACTTCATACGCCGGTGTTGTTAAATCTTCATCAAACACAAAACTTGATAGTGGTGGCCGTGACATGTCATGATGAAGCTTGCTTGTGAGATAGGTAGTTTTGTATATCGAGATACTACATTTATAATTAACCTGAGGGTTAGGGTACAGTCACAAAATTATCGAGATAAAATTACGCAACATTAGGCAACGTTTCGGATTTTATCTCAAAATGCAAAAGTAAACGACTTTTATTTATTTATTCCTTTAACTCTCATTGGTGTGGCTTGTAAGGACCACACCTTCAGGAGAAGGAGAAATAGATTCTCGTTGGTGACGAAAGGAAAATTGGAGTGCTTCCTTAGCGAGGGGGCGGTATAGGTGCGGCGGTCTACAGTAATATGTTCTACCAAACAACAAATTAAAACACACTAAGGTGGGCACTTACCAAAACTCCGGTGATGTGCGGTGAACTGATTAGGGTCGAATAATATCTGGTGCGGCAAATCAGTTGTACGTAATAAGGAGAAAATTTCCAAGCGTTTTTCTCCAAAGGTGACAAGATGACAATTCAAATTTGAAAAGACGAAGAATTTGTTTTAGTACTATTTTCGAATGTTTTGCAATAGCGCCCTCTATGTTTTCTAAGGCACTAGCTGAATGATAAGGCAGTGCCCGTAGTGCGTGCCGTGGATGGCAGATGTCGCTAGTAAAACATACCACGATAAACCACGCACAACCATAACACTCCCGGCCTTGGAAGTTCCAAGAACTTACAAAGAAAAAAGGAGAAGTAGGAGGTAAGAAAAAATAGGAGAAAAAGAAAAGTAATTAAACCATTCAAATGGAATATAAACTTAAGGGGCGATGTAGCGCAAACTAAATATTGCTTGATATTATTCAAGACAAAAAAATCAAAAATAATACTAAAAAGGTGTATTATTGAGTTGGTATGGGGTAAAGTTTAACGACAGGTCGTTTAAAGGTGCTAGTCGGTGTTTTTACTAATGCCACCCTAACCACACCATCAGTGCCAGGGTAAACCTCAATAATAATGCCCATTGGCCAGTGTAAAGGTGGGATATTGTCTTGATCCACCAGAACTACTGTTCCAACTTTGACAGGATTGTCAGGTGTACACCACTTTTGTCTGGTTTGCAGAGTATGCAAATATTCAATTCTCCATTTTTTCCAATATGACTGTACCAAAGCGTCAAGCATCTTTTTGCGATCAGTCAGAGATAAGCGTTCAGAAAAGTCTGACATAGGTAGATATTGAAGTGGTGTAGACATTAAAAAATGAGCAGGTGTCAATGTTTCAGGATAGGGGTCGGATGACAGCAAACAAAGAGGTCGTGAATTTAATAGGCACTCAATTTGTGACAATACTGTCAAAAGCTCTTCATAAGTGAGAAGTTGTGAACCTATCACCCTGTATAGATGCCTTTTTATACTTTTTATATTTGATTCCCATATTCCACCGAAATGAGGGGAACGTGGTGGAATTGTCAACCACATAGTACGATGGCGAGCTAACTCATTGCCAATAGCAGTTTGGAAATTTTGGGAGATCAACAAATTATACATTTCATCTAGTTTTGCTTTCGCGCCTACAAAATTAGTACCGTTGTCCGAGTACATACATGACACCGGACCTCTACAAGAAATAAATCTTTTGAAGGCCGCGAGAAAAGCGTCGGTGGATAAGTCACTAACAAGCTGTATGTTAATGGCTTTAGTGTTCAAACAAATAAATAAACAAATAAAAGCTTTCTGAGCATGTTGTCCACGTCGACGTGCTAAAGTTATTTTGATTGGACCGGCGTAGTCGACCCCGGTGTGAACAAATGCTTTGGATTCACAAATACGATATGATGGTAAATCAGCCATCTTCGGCGTAGGGTGAGTAGGGGATAAACGAAAACAAACGTTGCACATGCGAACCCGTTTACGAATGATATTTCTGGCGGAAAGAATCCAGAAACGTTGTCGTATAATTGACATGAGTAAACCAGCACCTGTATGCAGGTTGGTTTTGTGAAAATCATCAATCAAAAGATCAATAGCGTGATCACGTTTAGGTAACAAGGCAGGGTGCTTACATTCAAAGGGCAAGTCAGATTTAGACAATCTGCCCTCAATACGAAGAATACCTTCTTCGTCTATGAAGGGGCATAGGTGTTTGTATTGCTTCGAAGGCAATTCTTTCTTTTTTAAGCGATCAATTTCGGCTTGAAAATACACAGACTGAATAGAACGAATTATATATTTCTCTGCAATATTCAAATCACATGCTGTGATACAACCAGAGGTAGTCAATATTTTTGTGAAGCGAAGGACGTACACTACAACGCGAAGAAGTTTGTTCCATGAGGAACAACGTTTGGAGCAATCATACAGAATGGGTGAAATATTTTGAACCGTTGTAGTCAGAGTGTTACTCGTAGTTTTCAACTCAGGAAGTTGTTCACATTTGGAAGGAAGGAACTGCTGCATGGGCCATTCGTTAATCGGCAAGCACATCCATGATGGACCATTCCACCAAAGCTTGTGATCAATCAATTGAGAGGGTAACAAACCTCTGGAAAGACAATCGCTAGGGTTGTCGGTTCCCATGACATGGAAAATGTTGCATGGGTCCAAATTTTCTTGAAATTGTGCAACACGATTACTCACAAATATTGACCATCTGTGTGGTGAAGAATGAATCCACGAAAGGGCTATGGTGGAGTCAGAAAACGTATAAATACCTGCAATAGGTACGCGATCCTTGTAATAGTCGACAACAGTTTTTACAAGTCGCGACATCAGAACAGCCGCACATAGCTCCAGGCGGGCAAGAGTGGTGATTTTAACCGGAGAAACTTTGGACTTGGAGCAAAGAAGTCTCACAGTGACATTTCCAAACGTGTCAGTTATGTGAAAATATATCACACATCCATAAGCTTTAAGACTTGCGTCACAAAAGGCAACCAAATTTACTGTGGAGGACTTGAAAACACCTATGTGACGTGGGATTTTTATTTTAGAAAGAAGAGGCAGCTCTTGTACAAGCGTTGAAAAATCCTTAATAATGACTTCAGAGGGCTCATCGTCCCAATCGACTTTACTAGTCCAAAGATCCTTTATAAGTAACTTAGCAAACACTATTATAGGTGACACAAAGCCAAGAATATCAAAGAGTCGTGCCACGAAAGACAGTATGGTGCGTTTTGTACATTTACCTTCTACAATAGAAGTAGTAAACGAAAATATGTCTTCATCAGAGCGCCACGAGAGACCTAAAATCTTGATATCAGCGCTCCCACTCTTAGAAAAGTTGATTGAAGCCCGATGAGAGGCAGGTATGCTATCAAGAACCTTAGGGGAGTTACTTGCCCATTTCACCATGTCAAAGCTACCACGCTTGAACATGTCAATAATCTGCTGAGACAGCTTGATAGCGCTTTCGTCATCAGGGACCGATGTTACTAGGTCATCCATGTACAAATTCGAGCAAGCTATTTTGGCAGCATCCGGGAAAAAGTGTTCTTCGTCACTGGCTAACTGGCGTACAGTACGCATTGCAACAAAGGGACTGGATTTCAGTCCGAAAGGAACACGAGTGAACTGAAAGGTGCGTATTTTTTCATTTTCGTTGAAACGAAATAAAATTTTCAAATATTTGCGGTGACATTCCGGTACACTAACTTGCAAATACATTTGTTTGATATCTGCAGTCAGAGCAACTGGATACAAACGAAAGTCCAATAAAAGGAGAAAAAGGTCTGCCTGCAGGTTAGGACCTGTGTGCAGAATGTCATTTAAAGACAAACCAGAGTGCGTTTTAGCACTGGCATCAAGGACAACCCTTAATTTGGTGGTTGCTCTATCTTGTTTGATAACAGCGTGGTGCGGTATAAAGTAACCTTCATCAACATTTTCTGAAGATTGAACTTCCGATAAATAGCCATTATCAATATAGTCAGCGATGACTTTGTTATAATCTTCACGAACTTGGGGGCTGTGATTAAGCTTACGTTCGAGAGCAAGAAATCGACGGTGCGCAACTGCACGAGAATTGCCCAAATCCTCAGGACTCTTACAGAAAGGAAGAGCCACTTCGTAACGACCGGAACTATCACGAGTTACTGAATTAGTAAACTGGTTTTCACAATCGGCTTCGTCAGGTGAAAGAAAACGTTTTGTCGGAATTTCTTCTAATTCCCAAAATTTATGAAGACAAGACTCTAACCCACTCAATGTGACTGCGTGAAAGGCAGAGGATTGGTCAAAATCAACAATTGACGAAGGAACATCACCCATGAGAATGTACCCAAAGGTAGTCAAAAAAGCTGGTGGGGCTGCAGTGCCAGAATTGTAACGATCTCCTAAGTAGATGTATGGAAACAATTGAGCACCAATGACCATGTCAATATTTCCAGGAATATTCCATGTCAGGTCCGCTAAAGGTACCTTCTGAAGGAAATCAAAATCACGACTATTAATTTCTACAGAAGGTAATTTGTCTGTAATACAATCTACAACTAACGCTTGAATGTTGTATTTGTGCGCTGAAACACGAGACTCAATTGTCATACAAATATAACCCAGTATAGGACGAGCCGACATACCGACTCCTTTGAGAGACGAATTATAAAGCGGTATTACAGGCAAATTCAATAAATCGCAGCACTGTTTAGTAATTAAATTATTTTGTGACCCATTGTCTAACAAAACACGAATTACCTTGCGGTCATTATTATTGTTAATTGCATAAACTTGCGCGGTCGACAAAAGTATCGTAGTACGGGAAGTATTACGCGAAATCATAGTAGCGGGCGAAACATTAGAGTCTCCGGCCACAGGTGGGGCGGGGGCGGGGGCGGCCGCGGCCGACGTGCGCGGGATCGACTCGTGAACGGGGTGTATTACAACCGGAGCGGGTGTAGTGGTCGATGGAAAAGCGACCTTGTTTTCATGAGAATAAGATTCTCTTTGGGGGAAATTGCGAGGTGTATTATTATTTGATACAGTATTTTTATTAAAATGTAATAGTGTATGGTGTTGTTTTTGGCAATGATTACACACGTGACGCGAATTACAATTTGAAAGTAAATGCGTGGAACTCAAACAATTAACACAGGCGTTTTTTGATTTAATAAAATCATAGCGCGCTTGGGGCGAAGGGAGATTTTTAAACGTGGTGCAATTAAATATTGTGTGCTCATTATTATTGCACATTAAACAAGGTGATGCTGACTTATTAGCATTGTTTTGAGTAAGAAATGTGCGCGAATTGCGATTATCATATTTACGGGGATTATTATTTGACGTTGACTGTCTGTTCTGAGGTGACGAATAATTGTTATTGGTGAGATCTAATATTTTTACTTGATCTTGAATAAACGAAATAAATTCCTTGCAAGAAGGGACAACATTAAAGGTGTTACGAACAGACAATTCGAAGGATTGTGCACTTTGTACATCTACCCGTTTAAGAGCAAAATACAAAAATATGAAATCAGCGAGATCTGGGATATTAAGTTGCTTTAGAGCAGCAATTGAGGCCGAAAATCTTTCAATAAATGTGCCTAGTGACGCTGAGGAGTGATCACATTTCTTGGAATCAAAGATATTATTTAAATAAAACGTACCTAGTGCACGCTTGTCTTGGTATTTTTTGACCAAACTATCCCAAATAATTTTATAAGTCTCGCCTGTCGGAATTATTCCCGCTACAACTTTTAAGGCATCATGAGACAATTTTCCAATCAAATATTGAATTCTCTGCGAATCAGACAGTTGTGGATTAAGGTGAATATTAGTTTTGAAAGACTCGTAAAAAGTAGGCCAGTTATCAGTTTTACCATCGAAACTTGGGATTTCAATTGGTGGCAATTTTACAATATGCTGAGGTGTTTTATACGCTGACGCTGACGGTGACATGGCAGCTTTATCAATTTTATTTCTGATGCGTTTAATCCTGCTATACATTTCATCAAAATCCGTCAAGCATTGAAAATCAGGTACATAATTTTCTACGTGCGTTAAATTCATCTGATTTATTTGATCAACCAGAGCTGAAAATTCCTCCCGCATTTCACTGATAGTTTCTGAATCAGCCATGAAACTTTCGGTGGAACGAAGCTCAACGTCTGCTGAAACATTTACCTTTTTAGACTGGTCGTTTAACTTACTTAGTCTTTGGAAAATAGCTTCCCTTTTAGACAGAAGTAGGGTCAATTTATTAGTATCCATATTTATCTTTCAAAATGAAAAAAGCGGGGCGAATAAATATGGTGGGGAAGAGAAACGAAAAATATATAAAAATTACACAGGTGAAAAATACTGATAAGAATCAGGCTCTAAAAGGACCAAAAGGAAATGGTGTGGCTTGTAAGGACCACACCTTCAGGAGAAGGAGAAATAGATTCTCGTTGGTGACGAAAGGAAAATTGGAGTGCTTCCTTAGCGAGGGGGCGGTATAGGTGCGGCGGTCTACAGTAATATGTTCTACCAAACAACAAATTAAAACACACTAAGGTGGGCACTTACCAAAACTCCGGTGATGTGCGGTGAACTGATTAGGGTCGAATAATATCTGGTGCGGCAAATCAGTTGTACGTAATAAGGAGAAAATTTCCAAGCGTTTTTCTCCAAAGGTGACAAGATGACAATTCAAATTTGAAAAGACGAAGAATTTGTTTTAGTACTATTTTCGAATGTTTTGCAATAGCGCCCTCTATGTTTTCTAAGGCACTAGCTGAATGATAAGGCAGTGCCCGTAGTGCGTGCCGTGGATGGCAGATGTCGCTAGTAAAACATACCACGATAAACCACGCACAACCACTCATACTTTAGTTTGCTTGCTCTGTGCAGCTCATGTGCCATATGTAGAGTAGGTATTGGTTCATTTGTGCTCTATGATTGACTGCTCTACAATATACTGTGTATAAAATTAAACAAGCAGCAAGATCGCAATAAGCCCTCGATATTGTCGCGCTATGTCATATTATAGTTCAAAAGAATGAAGAAGAAGAAGTCTGAAACTCAATCGTACCGAAACACACTGTCAAGAATATAATCTTGTTGACATCAGACAATCAGGTTCCATTCAATACAAAATCCTGACATTTCTTAGAGATGAGAAACGTAATCTTCACTCACCGCAGGTCCAGCCTAAGGTCCCGTCCGTCTACTGTGAGGTTGTAGTGCAGGTCATGAGGCAGACTCCGCTCGTGCGTGTCGCGGCGCGCGCGCGCATGCCCGTGGGGATGCTCGTGCTCCAACGAGTGCGACACGAAGTCGCCCGAGTGCGTCACCTTCACCGGCGTCGTCACTTGCAGTCTTGATGTGTTCAGGTGCTGATGCGAGTAGATACCTGAGGACAATGCAGCAAAGAGTCAGCGTAAAGTTGGAGTAAAGAAGCGTTAGAAATGTATGCCTTTAAGGATGATGAAAGTATAAGCTAAAATCATAAAAAGTAAAGAGAAGTTCTAGGACATTGGCAGTCTTGGTAGTCTTGGCAAAGAATACATAGAACCGTTATACGGGCAGGCATTCTCGTGACTTTTTATTTCGTTATTGTAATCTATGGTGTAGGATGAATAAATAATTTATTCTCCAATATCCGATCAAAATTCCATCATATCATCATATTTATGAAGTTATTAATATCGAACTCACAAATTAGATCGAGATCTAACGGATTCGAATCGATTTCTAATTAACGCGTTCGTTAATGTCTATCATCGACAAGCGTCGCTTATTCAGCTTTCTCGTTATTGTTGTGACGATTTCCTAGAATGAAGGAAACAGTTTTGCAGCACTGACCTGCTAAAAACCAAATTATGCTGATGACTGACAACTCTTCATACGCGTGGTGTCTGAATTGCAATAAACATCACACCATTTTTGCAACACGATACCTTTACGTAACAATCCATTATTTTAAGCCTGGTGACACAGTTATTATTGATGCGCAAAGTGTTTACACAGTGCGAGATAAGTTTACCACGAATTGGGAAAACCTTAGGTAAACCTTACAGATAAGATAGCGGTGTTATTAATAATTACGTGTGTTATTTTAAAATCCTACTTTCTTGGTGATTGGTAAAGATCTCTTTTTACTATCAGTTTAGTACGAAGTATTGTTGACTTTTGATTGATTTGATTCAAATATATTAACAAAGGGAACGATTATTAACCATTGTAATTGGAGTGTCAGCATAAGTATTTATTAGTGTGGCCCAAACATAAATCGAAATCAAATAAAATTATGATTCATAATGCAATAAGCATCATGGACTTATTGGGCTCGGGCTGTGATTGTGGGGCCTGGCTTGTCTCGTGAATGGATACATAGTGTGATTTTCATCAGTAACTGAAGTTTCAATTGTCCTGCTTCGAACTTGAAGCTAAAGTGTGTAACTACGAGTATTTTCGTGCATTGAGAGATATCATGAACTTGTGGCAAACTCTATGATCTGTAAAAAATACTACACAGTATATTACAGAGACCAGTTATATAGATGATAGTTTGTCTTTTTTCAACGTCTCCTTTAAACCATAAGTAAAAATATCTTTAACCACGCATAAAGAACCTGTTACCGAATACTCCCCAATTCCCCAAAACAATCAACTTTATTGTTTACAAGCTATTAAAATAAATCACAGCAGCATTAATGGGGGCTACTAAAACGCTATATATATAAATGGAACTCACAAGCTCTAAGTAGCGTAAACCTACTGAAATACAATGACTATACTGTGGCTGGTGTAATTTTGAGGGTCAATGTCACGCCCTGCGCCCTACAACGGCGCCAGGCGGCGCCGGCGCAGCGTGTCATTATCACTCTAATTATAATGTGTACTGATAGCTACGATTACACAGCACACAGCACTGTTTGTAATTAATGATTAGATTTATTTTCGGCTGCGCTATCTTCCGTGTTAAGAACTGTAGTCGCAGATGCATTTGTCATGTCACGTAGACATGGTTTGGAGTCGGAACTTGGAATGAAATCGTAATTTAAGTAATATACATATTTTTGCTTATCACTGTAATTGTTTTAGCTAATTTTGTATTTCCGTTACTGCAAAAATGATTGATGTTTTAGTAAAAGTTTTTAAGTCCATAAATACCTATTTATGAGTAAAATATTGGTTTTATTTTATATTTTTAAATGAGCAGGCTACAGAAAAGTTTGCAGAAAATTAGCAAACTCTTAGAAAATCATTTCCGTCATTTTCTAGTGATCACTGGAAACCACTAGTAATAGTATAGCTTAATAATTATTTCAATACAAGATAAAACATTACTGGAGTATAATGTTCAAGGATAAATAAAAAAAAACACTATCATAGCTAAACTAGACACGAGTATCGGCTTGCACACGTTCGACAATCGTTGGCGCCGGGGAGCCGCCGTAACCATGCGCGCGGAGATTTCCTAGTAATTAGTTTTATTTTCATTGATAATGATAATCATAGGTTACCAACAACGGTTCACAAGAAACTGCTGCCTCGACTCGGCGCTAGTCACACGACACCGCTGACTATTAGTAAGGCTAGTAAGCCCACACAGGGTCCACTCGCTACTTACGTTTTTCTTTGACCATATTAGTCACACACATAAATCGATTTAATTAAAGTAAAAACTGCAATAAACCAGCCACAACTCGTTTATTGTCCGTTCCGTTCCTAGAATCGCTACTTATAGGGCGAAACCATCTTTTACGGAGTTATTGGCTCACACTGGCCTCATGATATATGAACCAGAATCTGTTTTTATGTCCGATATCCGCCGATATCACTTTATCTACGCGTCTGCGTCAATATTAATGGTTAGGTTAGGTAGGTCAGAAAAAACATTAATGTGTTGCGAAAATTATAATGTCTCATGTTAGTTTACTTAGGGCCAATGGCATGGTTTAAATTGATATAGCTCTGGGTTAATTAATAATTAAGTTGTTATCTTATCAATTTCTTTGATTGTCTTTGATGTTGACAGAGACAGAAAAACGTGTTAAACATTTTACATTTGGGTAAGTTTATACTAAAAATATTTGAATCTTTGTGGCAGAATTATAAGCTAAGCGAGAGACGATCACAGTACGACCTTGCAATCCGAGCGTAGGAAAAGGGTCTTTTCTATTCTTACGGCGAGCAATTAAAATCGTTTACATTACAAGCCGGCTCACTGTGGGTTTTTGTGACAGCAAGCGTGGGCCGGCTAGACGAATGCTGGCGGCATGGCAGCAATTACCACAGATTAACTATGCCCGCCCCCTGCCGCGCGACCATCCGCTGAACCCTATGTGGGTGGAACATACATCTCACCGAACGATTAAATGTTAATCAAGGAATCCCGAAATAACTGATTTCTAATGAATAATCTAATGTCATTAGCGGTGCGCATCCGTGCGCTATGTGAAAGGTTTAGTACATTGAATCAAACTCAATAAGATTATTTTTACATAATACAAGAAAGAAATATCGTAACATATCATTAACACTCACAATTTCCACTATATTGTTGTCATTGGCATAAAAAAACAACTACATACTTTCAGCTTCGACAATATTTTTCAACACGAGTCTTTGTTTTTTACGCATCTATTTTTAGATTCATACTCTCGTATCGGATTGAGTGTCGTTTTTAGGGTTCCGTAGCCGAATGGCAAAAAACGGAACCCTTATAGTTTCGTCAAGTCTGTCTGTCTGTCTGTCTGTCTGTCTGTCTGTCTGTCTGTCTGTCTGTCTGTCTGTCCGTCCGTATGTCACAGCCACTTTATTCTGAAACTATAAGCGTCACATAGCTGAAACTTGGTAAGTAGGTGTATTTTGTTCACCGCTTTCCGATTCAGATACAAAAAGTAAGAAAAAATAATATTTAAGGGGGGGCTCCCATACATGCAACTAAAACCTAAAAAATTTTTTTTACTCAAACCTATGCGTGTGGGGTGTCTATGGATAGGTCTTTTAAAATGATGTTGAGGTTTCTAAAACCATTTTTTTCTAAAAGTGTAAGGTTTGAGATATACACGCTTCCAAAGTGGTGAAATGGGCGTCCCCCCCCATCTAACTTTTGAACTAAGAAAGTGAAAATTTTGAAAAAAATATATGATGTAGATCTCAACAAAAACTTGCAACGAAAATTGGTTTGAAGGAGATCGAACCAGTAGTTTTTGAGATATTGCACATTTTTATCAACCGCAAATATAACTTTGTCTTTCATACAAACACTATGAAAAACAAAGTTATTTTTGCCGTCGCAATATATTGTGATGTTTTCGTTAAGTGAAAGTAAGTGGACCCTGAATTTAGTTAAGGGTGGCACGGAACCCTCAGTGCGCGGGTCCGACACGCACTTAACCGGTTTTTTTTGTCGGGCATTAGTTACGATTGTTACGGCACGAATGTCACGGACAGACAAGCGGTGGTAATGAGGGTCAGAGCACTTCGCGTTGCTAATACGTATTAATATGACAAGATTTATAACTTAAACTGGTTTTGTATATCACAGTAAATATCTTTGAAATATTAGACACGCTATATGTGCAATAATCTAAACAAAAGTATTCCCTTTATCGTAATTAAAGTAAGAAATATAAATGTATATCTTTAACTTTCACAAAAACATAAACAGATTAAAAATATACTTTATTTATTGGAATCCTATTTTTTTACGTTTTCTTTACCAACGGTACTAGCAAACCAAATAGAGCATTGCCAATCTTACGTTTACGTACTAATGATACGCTATGCCTAGTTGTTAAGTGTTTCACACCCATATTGGTTCCACATCCTTGTCCTTTTATTCATTTGTTCACCGATTAACATATTTATGTTTTTCGCATTCTGGCACGCGGTTATGCCGCATTTTTTCTATCTTGACCTGACCTATGGTTGCTGTCATGCCTTGGAGCCATCTATGCTGTATGAATGGCGATTTCTTTGCCTTAGATAGACAGAAATCTTTCCACGGAAGCAATTAATAGCTGTTTGATCTTTATATTACTTGTTAGAAAACTTAGTGTTGATGATGAAGATGCTCTTCGGGTTAAGATTTTAATCTTGGCTAGACTTTGAATGAATATATACTATTTTTATTTTGTTATTTCGTAATAAAATAAGCGTGATTTACAGTAGAATAGTTTCAGTTCTTGTACCTAATCTTTATTTATAGTTAGAATGATATGCCTTATGCTCTTTGTCAATTTCATAATTGAAATTAGATCTATTTTCGTGCAAATCAATCTTAATTAATTTGGAAACTTAATCGTAATTCTATTTAATCGTCCCTACTGGGGGACCCCTGTGGCTATAATAATGTAATAGAATTAATTATTAATCACGTTTCAATGCCGGATAGGAACCAGTCTGGTAATCTTTAAGCTAAGAAATAACACTTCCACGTTCAGTCTGCAATAATCATCTTCATTATTACTATGGCTCCGGCCGGGTCTTTGGTCAAGGTGACTCATAATAACCACATTTTAGGTAGTCTCTATCACTTCCATTAATGTTATTCAAAGTTATGTTCCTACTTGGGGCCTTTTTATGAGCAATATTTGATAAATAATGCAAGAATAGTTTATCATAAATGCTCTATGTATACTTCTTAAGAAAACCAAGAAAAAGAATCGGAATCTTGGAGTAGAAGAAGATGACATAGTTATTCTAAGACACTGCAACTGAAGTAAATTCAATAAAATGTAACATGTAGGTACTAAAACCCTAACTTGACATTCAAAATGAATTAATCTATTTGTATCTCAGTCAGTTTTATGTAAAGTTATACCGTTATAGATAGATAGATAGATAGATAGATAATTTATTTATTAAAAGTAACAATGACTCATAGATTGTTAGTAGATCTTATAAACTATGTTAGTTAAAAATAATTAAATTAAATCAAATAAATTACAATTCAAATTCACAATACAATTTAAAGTGGCCAGTTCTGCACCACTCCCCCCGAAATGGTACGTGAACGGCCAACATATAGGCAGTCCAGTCTGCTAGCAATCATTTTCAGGATGCCGTTACCACTCGCCTGCACCCTGCGCACCAGGGACGCGCATCGCTTGCGCATTGTTGCGTAGAAGCAGTCTACGCCTGCTTCAGCGAACATCCCCGATGCGCTACAGAAGCGAGGCAGCCGCAACAGCACCCTGAAAGCGTTGTTATACTGGATACGGAGAGCGCTGTAAGCTTTTGAGGTATATCTAGCCCAAAGGCTGCACGTGTAGAAAGATGTACAAAAAGCTCTGAACAACGTTATCTTAACGTCGCGTGTACATCGTGCAAACCTCCGGGCCAACATGTTCGCTCTGACTGACAGCGCTCTCCGTTCCCTCTCGATGTCTTCGTCGTCCTTGAGGTCGGGAGTCAATACATGACCGAGATATTTAAACTTGAAAACTCTTTGTAGAGTATTGTTATTTATTTTTATAGGTGGTATGTGTTCATATCCCTTACTCCCTGCTCCAAAGACCATTACTTTGCTCTTCTCAACATTGTAAACCAATCCGTGAGATGTGGCGTACTCTTCGCAGATCGTCACCAGTCTACGTAGACCACATATGGACGCACTGAGCAGAACCATGTCGTCCGCGTAGCTAATATTATTAACGCAGATTCCGTCTATATGGCATCCGACATTGGTGCTGCTCAGCGCATCGATCAGGTCGTTGACATACAGGTTGAAAAGCGTGGGCGAGCTTAATCCCCCCTGCCTCACCCCGCACTCCAACCTGTACGGCTCGGACAGCGTTCCGTCCCATCTCACGCTGTTGACCTGGTTTCCATACCAGTACCTGAGTAGATTAATGAGTTCTACTGGTAAGTGAGATTTTTGTAACTTATGCCACAGGATGTCATAGGAAACCAGGTCAAAAGCCTTCGACAGGTCCAAAAAGCAGGCAAAGATTGGCGTTTTTCGCTTCACATAGTACGTGATGGTATGCTTAACACACAGAACAGCGCTTTCCGTTGATAATTTAGGCCGAAAGCCAAACTGATTATCATTCAGTTTCACGTGATTATTCAGATGTATGTTAAGCACCCCATCAAACACCTTAGCAATTACCGTTGCTAACGATATAGGCCTATAGTTATTTTTATCTGAGAGTTATACCGAGGGACAATTAATTTTCATACAGAGTGAAATGAGTTACATCATATCTAATTGCCCGAGAGATATAAGCAGGGCAAACAAACTGAAGTATTATGCGGGATGTGACAGGTACAAATGTGTTTACTACTACGCGAAATTTGTTTTGTGACTAAATGACTTCCTGACTATAAGACATATGTCAACATCCTCAGATCATGTAGTTGTTTGTAGTCATAGATACGTTACGATTACGATAGACGATAGTAACTTGATAAAATAGTGTAGATGGTATTAAGAAGAGTGGTGGAACCGTCACGTTAGTGTTTCCTTAGTCTAAAAACCTGACAGACTTGGAACTCTCTTCTAGATAAGCTTGCTCTAACGTCGACCCTCTCTCCACCACGCTTGGCATTATACTATATTCAAGAGCAGACCCTTATGATCGTCAAATCGGGGCCTATTTTAACGGTTAAAAAATAAGTTAAATATTGTAAATATTTGTATTTTACGGCGACAAACAGCACGCGAACATACGATGTGCACGCGCAGAGTGTGTAGGTATCAGGTTTAGCTGCGCCCGCCCACAGTATCACCTGACAGGTGACAGCTACGTCACGTCACCACACGTCATCGCGACAACGGTTTCGCGCCATTTTCGCACTATAGATAAGATTTACTCCTCAAATATTTAATTTGTCAGATAAGAGAATTAGGATCGTTATACTTTACACTCCACAGAGATAAAATTCGACGATATTATGTACTCACTAGATAGGCTAGTTAAATAATGAAAAGATGAGTTTTTAATGAGAGTTTCGTTAATTTAGGCTAGCTAAAAGTAATTGCGATGTCAAAACGAAGATTTATATACTTATTGAAAGTAAAAGAGCCATAGCTAGGTAGTTGTTGAAAGGATTGATACCACCGACCGATAAACTTTACAAATGTCTAATGTATTTTTTTTAATATAATATGTTTTACTCTCTTTGCTAGTTTGTGATATAACAACAAGAACATATCGATTTAAAGCCATTTATCATGAAACTTTAAAAGCTATTTTCAAGCAGAAGCACAAAAAAAACGTAAAAGTGAGCGCTAAGTCCTTCCTAGACATGGTATGAAAACTCTTGAGTCTTGAGTGGTGAGATAAACGCACAGAAATGATATGCCATGGCTTCAGCCCTCGCAGTCCTGGATCAATTTTAGAAGCAAAGTTCGACGACCGTGTCGACTCCAATGCATAATAGGTTTGTTTTGTAAATCCTGCCAGCGATTGACATTTTACGGTTATTGGTTTCATTGCTCCATTTTGTGAATGGTTTCGACGACAATTCCGCCCAATGACATTCAATTGTCCAAACTTAGATTTATTTTGACCAGCAGTTGACTAGTTAAACAAACTTTTCAATAAAAATCTCACTGAAGGTTTTTGCGATACCAAAAAAATGCCATTTGCATGTTTATTTAACGCCGCATAGCGTAACCAAAACTGTTATTCATCATTTCACTTTTTATCACCGTTGACAGGTTAGGTAGGTACTATAATTTCAATTTCGATACACAAATAATAATAGACCTCCGTTTTCACTCATGGATTTAGATGTAACTAAATGTTTATTTTCCTTTCAATGCCTTTATAAAAGCATACAAAGCTGGCAGTATTCAAATGAAATTAAACTTTCTAAGGAATTCATTGGTTACATAATATTGACTTTTGAATTGCGGGTATAAAAAACATAGTCGCTTTTCAACATTATGAATACAGTCTTTAGGAATAAAGTAATTCAACTCTAGTCTTGAATATAATTAAAGTGCA
This sequence comes from Pyrausta aurata, assembly GCA_963584085.1. NCBI lineage: Eukaryota > Metazoa > Arthropoda > Insecta > Lepidoptera > Crambidae > Pyrausta > Pyrausta aurata. The sequence goes on from OY757268.1 coordinate 7,308,544, forward strand.
GGTATTAAAAGTAGGACTCTGAAGATGTACATGTATTTGGCTGCATGTTTAACTCCATGAAGGTATAAAACCGGTTAAGTGCGTGTCGGACCCGCGCACTAAGGGTTCCGTGCCACCCTTAACTGAATTCAGGGTGCACTTACTTTCACTTAACGAAAACATCACAATATATTGTGACAGCAAAAATAACTTTGTTTTTCATAGTGTTTGTATGAAAGACAAAGTTATATTTGCGGTTGATAAAAATGTGCAATATCTCAAAAACTACTGGTTCGATCTCCTTCAAACCAATTTTCGTTGCAAGTTTTTGTTGAGATCTACATCATATATTTTTTTCAAAATTTTCACTTTCTTAGTTCAAAAGTTAGATGGGGGGGACGCCCATTTTACCACTTTGGAAGCGTCTATATCTCAAACCTTACACTTTGAGAAAAAAATATTTTAGAAACCTCAACATCATTTTCAAAGACCTATCCATAGACACCCCACACGCATAGGTTTGAGTAAAAAAAATATTTTTGGTTTTAGTTACATGTATGGGAGCCCCCCCTTAAATATTATTTTTTCTTACTTTTTGTATCTGAATCGGAAAGCGGTGAACAAGATACACCTACCTACCAAGTTTCAGCTATGTGATGCTTATAGTTTCAGAATAAAGTGGCTGTGACATACGGACGGACAGACAGACAGACAGACAGACAGACAGACAGACAGACAGACAGACAGACAGACAGACTTGACGAAACTATAAGGGTTCCGTTTTTTGCCATTCGGCTACGGAACCCTAAAAATGCACACTAAGAAAAAACATCCCGTTTAAAAGAATATTAAATATCTATCACGATCTCCGATTAAAAATAACTTTAGCAAATCGAGATGAGATTTATAAGGTAGGGATTTTGATTTGAAACTCTGGGACTGCCCACCCTTTTCATCTGTCAACTTTAATTAAATATGCCAGAGCTTAGATCACGTTTTGTAACGAAAAATGGTAGATTTTTTTTCGTAGATGAATTATTATTGTCGAATTCAAAATTATAGCTCGTATGCTTTTAAGTAATTTTGCATGTAAATAAAAAACAATGTTGTTAAAATTATAAAAATTGACTTACCAGTGTGAATCATATTTCTTATGCTATCCTGGATATCATTTTCTAAATGGTTCGATAGGAACTCTACTCTTGGTAGATTACTATCTATCGTCACATGCTTCGCGCTGCACCACGCCACCAAAATTTGGAACAGTAAAAGTTTGAATATTGAATGTCGGACATCCATCTTTTTGAGCACCCAACAGTCACTGATAACCATTTTTGTCCTTTTATAGGGTCGTTTACGCCCTTGAAACACTATGAATTCAACATAACACTTTCACTTTTAATTGAAATATATTAAACGTTTACATTTTGTGCTTATAATTTGATGAATATATAATTTTTCTCCCACTCTGGTAAAATTTCATTATTGGTGATCTGAAACAAAAGAAATAACATATTAAACAAATTATAAAAAATACCTGCTGGTTCCTAATTAATAGTGTTCAGGATATTCACACTCTACATTTAACAGTGTGAAAAAAACTAACAACTGTCACATCGCTCAAATCATACTTCGTGATTGGTAACTAAAAACAACACGACCACAAGACCGTTGGCGTTGGCACTTATTAAAAATTCTGATCCCTATCAAAGCTTCAAAGGCAAGGTTGCGTTCACGCAATTTTTATACATTTGAATAACCCTGTCGTATTCAGTTAGTTTCTTAAATATGACCAAACATCGAGTAAATTATATATTACGGCTAGTTAGTGCGCAAAAAATATATACTAAATATGCAAAACCACACCATATCCAACATGGTGGATGAACGTTTACAAAATTTTATTGATTTGACAAATATTTTGAAACGATACCTTTAATTATCCATCTTCGAACGTCGTGCAATATTCACCAAGTGTGCCGTGGTTGACCATTGATTGTCGACTTTACAATAATTGACAGATCCTTAGTGAAAGTCTATTTATTCCGCAATAAAATAAATTTCCTGTGTATCAAATTCCCATAAAAGGTATAAAATTGTAACGATTCAATGGTTAAAAGGAAATTAATTGAAATAATTTGCAAGGGTAAAACCAATGAGCAACAATGATTGTTGGTTAAATAAAGTTGTAGTATATGACGTATAAAACTATATAAAATAGGATATTTTATGAAAAAAGTTACTGAGTTTAGCGAACGACCGCTGAGTCAGGCTGCGGTAACTGAATGACGGGCGACAGTAACTTACATAATTGTGCTCGCTACTATCTCTGAAGTGTACCCAAATAATCGTGCGCTACGTAAAACTTTACGACATGACACCACGGCCGAAGAGATTGTGATGAGCTAATTTCTTTCAGGGTCGGAAACGTTCATGTCTTAGGTTCATTGATGTTATTCTAAGGTAAAATAAAGAAAATATATCAAAATTGGCCTACTACAAAGAAAAACTATCGAAGTTTATAATAAATTGAGACTACTAAATTAATGATTGGACATTTCATTAAAAGTTTAATATTTAAATTATCATAATTAATCAATATAACCACATCGATGACTTTGACATTGGGCATATTCACATTCATTCAACAGAAACAGATGTGTAATGTAACTAAATGCTATGACGTCACGTCATTTGCTGGTCGATACGAAAATCGATGAAATATACCGCCTGTCTACCTACTTCCTATAAAAGGCAAAGCTTTCTTTGAGGTATGGTCAAACAAGAATGATTGACAGGCTGCTGGCTGACATACTTAAACCTTAACTTATTATGAAATAAGCGCATAGTTTTGATGAACGAAAGTTTAAACTCTATCTGTGATAAAAGTTAAAGAGCTCCGTGGGTTTTAAAATAAAACGAAACGCATCCTTTTTCTGTGGGACCGGAATGCATTCTAGGAAGAATGATGAAAGGGCGAAGGTAGTGCGGGCACGTGGATACGATGGGGCGATAAGACAGGCGCCAGGGCCTCGCCCCAGCCCACAGAGCCGCTTTGTTTTTGTTTGCTTCCTCAAGAACAAGCGATGGAGCCGTGGCGCCACGACAGATTGTTTTTACTCACCGAGACGGTTTATTGCTTTCTTTCTAGTGATTAACTTTACGATCCGAAACAAAGGCTCAGTACACTTATTTTTGACGTTACGATTCACTAGTCATCGGTGTAATGAACTCTTCAATTTTATGAGCTATTCAATTAAGACACTCTTCTTTTTATGAGTGAAACGAACTTTATTGATGGTAATGATGTTGTGTTGCATTGCATTATGATTAAAGATTGTATTTAAAAAAAATGGGTTATCCACGTGATGGGCACAAAACTACAACTCCAATATACCTCGTGTCGTTTTTTGAACACCTGTTAACGTTATTATCTCTACCACGCGATAAAATTCACGTATTCCTTTTCCCACTTGATCATACATGCCTTTAGTATCGCATATTAATAAAACATGTATTAATGACCGAAACTCTAAAGCACTTAGTAACTACCTACGTCACCAGTTTGTAAATAAATTATAAAATTTTCGTGCCCCAAATTCAAACATATGTGTATCAATAAATAAATTAACATATTTAATTACTTTAAAACATATTTTGATATCATAGTATTTGTATTTTCACACTGCCTGCTGTTTTTTTGTAGAAAAGCTTTCAGACATGGTGCTTGTGCACTGTGATTTTAGTTATCACTTTGTCGTCAAGATGTTACTGTGTACAAATCCTAATCTTAGCGCTGACCGAAATCGAGGAGGCTATAGTGACGTATGACCTAGACTCAGTCTCCTCTTCGTCAACATCAGATAATAGAGATTTAGAGGCCCGACGATTGAGGCCATAATACTTTAGGCGATATACTAAATGGGTGATAAAAATTTACATCATCATTACATTTAAAAAATGGCAAAAAAAAAAAGTGAAGTAAATAAAGTTCAAATTGAAAACGCGCTTACTTATGAATATGTCACTAACGTTTTGAAATGTTTCAGCCGGTTCAAGGTTGATCTGAGAAATCAAAAAAGACGTGTATGAGCAAGGATCTAACTCTATATCAATGACTCTTCTTAACAGGCAAAGCAAACTTGTAATCACATACAAGTTTTAACATCTTAATGTTCTGTAGTGTATGACTCTGTCCCTTTTCCCAAGGTACTAGTTACAAATGTGGCACAAAAACATCGCAGACGCAAGGCGCCGTGAAAATTATTCTCGCTGGTATTACCAAACCTAAACGCTTTCTTATAGCAACTATTAATGACCTCATGGCAGTATTTTGAAAGCTCTGGATTAAATTTATTCAGCCTTTAGATAAATGGCAATCGATGAGCGAATCCCATAATATGCTACATGTATACTCGTACCTAATTTTTGTGAGTGTTTTCGTTTTCGTTAGAGTATGTCTACCACTGTCCAGCAAAGCTACAGATACGTTTGACGATGCCTTTACCCTATGTCACAAACAGAAGCACAAATCGCAATGGCGGCATCGCGAGATGAGTTACGCATTTACGTAATACAGCCTGGGAGCGCATTCGTCCGATGGATATGCTTGCTACGTGCTCCAGTCTTTAATGTCACGTTAATCCACTTTTTATGGATAGAAATTACTCTGTTTCTCGTTACCAGATATAGACTAATAAATGTAAGCTTAGTAATATAAGCGTTTGCGCATGTTGTCGATGTGAATCAAACTTGGATGAATAAACCACTGGATATGAAACGCAAGAGCGAATGTATGAAAACATCATCAACCAATTTTTGCGGGGCGGGGGGAGTTTGTCTTGTCAGTAATTGACATTTAGTGCGTGGAAGTGTCGATATTATTCTATCGATATGTGTTGAACGAATGAATGAACGCTTCTTATGCAAAATATTTTTATTTTATTTTTAGTAACAAAACAATAATTATGGGCATGTTGAAATTAGCACAAACCATTAAACGAATAATTGAAACATAGAATATGTTTATAAACGGTCTGGCAAGTAACACTAACTAGAACTTCCTAAGACATTGTGAAACAGGCCGTAAGTCCTCCAATGGTATAATAAAATCCTCCAATGGTGTAATCTAGCAGAAAATGAGCTTACACTTCAAACTAAACTTCACAATTTCAAGGGATTCTATGCAACTTTCACTTATAAATAAAAGGTAAAAATGGTATTATTAATGGTATTCATTTTGCCTCTCTTCTGACGGCTTCGACCCACTTTGTTTTTCTTATTGGATCTACAGGAAATCTGAAATATTATTAATAAGATGTATTGTAATAAAATATGAAGTTTAAAATATTAAAGAAAACTGTTGTATTTTTAGGATTACTTTAATCTACTTTAGAGTTAATCATTTTACAGATGTATTATTTTATTTTATATTATAAATTTATTAGTACGTTTATCGATATGATTATCGACAATTGTCAAGCACAATTAAAACTAAATTGACAAGGAAACGAATGGTGAACGTACGATAATCCTACCAAATGAAGTATGCGTCATCTTGTTGATTTTGCAGTAACTGACCACAACTTTTTTAATTAGCAATGTAACTTTTCTCTAGGAAAACACATTTTACTATTTTAAGAAAAATTAACAGCTTTATTGGGATACAAAGTTACTTACGAATGAAAAGAAATATTTTTTGTCGTGCCGCTATAATTTTTACACAAAAATACGGCACATTTACCCATTTTTTTCTGCAATGTTTCTCACCGAGTTCTGTCACCGTACTGACAAGACGTCACATGAAATTGAGGCTAAAATGCCCAATTCGTTGCCGAGGGGGAACAAGCGAAATTTCCTGTCATTGCGCGTCCAGTGGTTTATTCGTCCAAGGAATCAAATAAGTAGAGTAGAGTGTGGGATCAAGCTGATATAATCTCCACTCCAAGAAATACTAACAAAAAGGCAACGCATCGATCTATTAGCATACGAATATTCTACTAACACTGGTTGGTTACTTACTATCAACGATCCAAACTAAAGTCAGTCGAAGAAACCAAATGTACAAATCTGTTGCAATTTGGTTTAATAAACGGAACAACCGCAGTGCACCGCGACGCGTGCGCGCGATCCGTCATCGTCTCGCGCGCGCTTTGTCTGCGCCCGCGCAGCGCGTATTGTGTCCGACCGGTAGCGCCGGTTCGCAGCCTCGAATTACCTATTGCCCGCTGTGAACCCGGCATGCTCGAAAGTGCTCGACGCGGGATAATCGGGAATGCAATGTTTTAGAAGGCAGGTTGGCTCATTCAGCATACTGCTATCTACTACTGCTTCGTTCAGTCATTAACTGCAGATTTATTTAAAACATCAGTAAGTCGATGTTATCCAAGCAAGCAGGCGTGCTTGTACAAAAGTTAAAATGCATTTCTTTTAAAACCTTCTCTGACCAACCAACATGAACAATAAATCGACAGGAATAAATTGCGCTCTTGTCTCTAATCTTGTCGGTCTTTAACGCTTGCGTTCTGAAAGGCCCGCCGAACGTTGCATTGCAGGTGGAGTGGAATCGATACTTGTTAAATTTTTTATTTATTTTTTACTTTATTGACTGTTTTTATTTTCTTTTATTGACTTTTGAAGCGAACAGATAAGTGAAAAACACGACTAACTCCAGTTCCCTCTTTTTCAGAGTGCCGCTCGTTAAGTATAGCCGAACAATTTGTTCGGCTGATGCATTTACATCAGTTTAAAAAAAAACCGGTTAAGTGCGTGTCGGACCCGCGCACTGAGGGTTCCGTGCCACCCTTAACTGAATTCAGGGTCCACTTACTTTCACTTAACGAAAACATCACAATATATTGCGTCAGCAAAAATAACTTTGTTTTTCATAGTGTTTGTATGAAAGACAAAGTTATATTTGCGGTTGATAAAAATGTGCAATATCTCCAAAACTTCTGGTTCGATCTCCTTCAAAACAATTTTCGTTGCAAGTTTTTGTTGAGATCTACATCATATATTTTTTTCAAAATTTTCAATTTCTTAGTTCAAAAGTTAGAGGGGGGGGGGACGCCCATTTTACCACTTTGGAAGCGTCTATATCTAAAACCTTACACTTTTAGAAAAAATGGTTTTAGAAACCTCAACATCATTTTCAAAGACCTATCCATAGACACCCCACACGCATAGGTTTAAGTTAAAAAAAATTTTTGGTTTTAGTTTCATGTATGGGAGCCCCCCCCCCCCCCCCCCTTTAATATTATTTTTCATACTTTTTGTATCTGAATCGGAAAGCGGTGAACAAAATACACCTTCCTTCCAAGTTTCAGCTATGTGATGCTTATAGTTTCAGAATAAAGTGGCTGTGACATTCGGACGGACAGACAGACAGACAGACAGACAGACAGACAGACAGACAGACTTGACGAAACTATAAGGGTTCCGTTTTTTGCCATTCGGCTACGGAACCCTAAAAAATAGACTTCTTTTAATAATTGTAAGGATTTAAATTCTAATCAAATAGATTGTTGTTTATACTAAATGTGTTGCCCTTTACAGTCCTTACAATAAAACAATGTCAATTCGTAGTAAAACGCGAACTATATTGTACCTGAACGAAAATAATTCAAGTATTCCTAGCCATAAAGCAACCGCTTTGCATAAAGTAATTGGATTTATGAACGTGATACAATTTTACAAAAGTCAGTCATCATGGAGTGCTCCTTGGTTAATACGTCCTTTAAAATCATAGCATGGAATGACTTGTGAGGCGCCATGATTAAATGCAGGCGCGAAGAATTTACGGCCATAAATAGAGTAACTCTTATGTTTGTTCGAAGGAGAATGATGCAATTACGAGTAGACACTCTTCCAACGTAAATGTTAACAGCAAAAAGCTCAAAAAATTTACGTCATTAAAATGTCATGTCTTTTTGTAAAAATAACGCAAATCGATGTAAAGTTTAGCCACTGAGCCACTGATTAGATATTTGATGTAGAGCCGTCGTTAAGCCATTCTTCTTTCAGCGATCATTATAGAGCCGGAAGTAAAAATAATAAGCATCCTAAAAACATAGGCCACCGCACCGGTTTGAGTTGAATGGCGTTTTTTTAGTGCCATTGTTTTCGACGACAGCAGCGATACTCATCGTGTCACCTTGACAGTTGACAGGTGCCATTTGTAAAATAGCGAACACCAATACTTAAGATGGTTTGTAGGTCTTATCTTGCGTGCTCTCCTTTCTCTAGTTACTTTAAAAAATCAGGTACTCACTTTATCAAACATAGTTGCAGTTTTCACTTCTAATACAGGGAGTTCCATTTTAAGAAGGGTTGGATGACATAAATAAACTATGCTATACCCTGCGAAATTACTTATCGCTAAATATGTTATTATCAAATTTTGCCTTATATAGGTTGGAATATTTAACGTTACTTGGAGTCATATTTATTGATTTTAATTACTATCATTTCATATTCGATTCGAAAGCAATAATTAATAGGCTTTTGTTTGATAAAAATTCGAAACCTTGACAATAATGAAAGTAGCTTCATCAGTATGCCCGATGCCGTGCTGACGGTAGAACTACGTCATGATCGGTTGTTGAACTTCTTTCTTTTAAGTAGCTTATCGTTTCTAGGTAATCCCACTAGTTTTACTACGTAATTAAGATACAGTAAGTATTTTAATATTACTTTTTATTGTTGATTTTTGTTTGTTTGTTAAACAGGCTTGTTAATGTGACGGTGGCCGAGTAGTATAGGCATACGCCCGGATAGCGTAAGACATGGGGTTCGATTCCTCGTCTGTCACAGAGTCACGGTTGCTTTTTACTAGTGCAATTTATACTACTTTTTATTTTGATTTAATAATTTATTTCAGGCAACAAAGGTATACAATATCATTTGATGTACCTAATTGCTTAGATTTAAACGAATATCTCGTCATAACAATAAGAGAAACATTAGTAAATTTGTTGATTATTAGTAATTTATCGTAAGTGCGTTGTTCTTATTTCAAGCAATCGTTTATCGTCGTTATCTTTTATGATTTGGTTCTTGACGTTGATGTTTTATCATCCGTGCAATGAAAAGCATTAAGAGACCACTGATTTGGATTTGGCAGCAAGTCGCTATTTCTACTCGTTTTACACAATATTTTATATAGTGAGACATGTCTCTGAGTCAAAAATAACATTGTTTGTTAATAGTAGTTTACCTTTGACTTTAACTTCTTTGGTTATTTGACACACATAGGTTTATAACGGGACATTACTAGATACATAATTATTCATCTGTGCATTAGTCTGTCACCTAAGTATTCGTTTATTTTTAACCCGCTTACATTTAGTCAAGTCATTTTGATGCTGACGCGAGTACACACACGTAGTTCGTCAACTCAACTAATCGTTAATGCTTACAAAAATAGTAATAATGACAATTATTCTAAGATGAAAAACGAAAGTGAACTTTACAATAACCTTTCTACAAAATTAAGCAATTGTGGGTAATGCATATTCCTCGAACACAAATCATGCTTTTCCCAGTTAATTTATAGCCATATTTCCATGAAAACTAATTAGAAGTAAGTAAAAGTTAACTCGTATAGCAAGTGAAAACATTTGAAATTAAACTACGTAATAAATATTACAGCTATATCTATTAACAACCGAATACATCACCGTAGTAGTAGAACGGGTATGCTTAAAACTTTCAGTGGTCTCATCGTGGTTCTATTCAGGTTTCTACACAAAGAACGCGTTTGATTTCTTTTATTTGTTAAAAACTCCCACTCGTTTAAGGCATGCTCACTAGGCCAAGAGTCAATATGAAGCAAAGGGGAGGTTCTCGCCACTGCATAAGTTCATTGTGTCGACTGCCATGAATAATGTATTCCGATATTGTTTGTAAAAACTGACAGCATGTCAGGCGATACCGTCCAACATGAAGCAGAATTCCTTGTTGGATATCTACCTAATATTTAGGTGACAACTAGGTTCGCCTTTATGCTGCAAGACTTTGTTTACAGATAGATCTTCACATCACATTTTAGAGTAAAACTTTCAAGTTTTTCGAGCATGATTGTGAAGTAGTGAAATGACCAAACGACCGATAATTGAAACGCGTTGATTATCTAAACAAAGTTGAATGACTCTTTAGCCTACGAACTCATTTGTTGACCGACAGTCTTTTATTACGAAACGATGAGCGAACGATGCGATGAATGAAACCTGAGTAGGTGATGTCGATTTGATGACAGCACCTTTCTTCTACCCGCTTCCAAGTAATTCAACGAATTCACTCTGATTAAGGTTCAACGCACATAGAGACAATGCAACATGCATATTGCACAAGTAAATTAACCTTTGATTATTTACGGTTATAAGTGAGTTTCTTCACTTTCGCGTGGCTTGGAATATTGACAATCCCGAAGATATGGGATTTTAAACTTTCGCGTTGCATTACAATAAGAATCCACCAGTTGGCTAGAGACCACGGCTGTTGCAACGCAGCCGAAACGTCGAGCAGTGAGTAGCATTTACTCATATTTGTATTTCGTGTTTAGACCCGTCATGTCTAATTCTAATCCTGAAGATATTATAAAGAGGACCTTAAATAAGCAGAATTCGTGCCAAAATTTGCTTCTGTAAGTTATTACATTCTAAGCATATAGTTCCACAAAATTAATAGCATTGCCTTAAAAAGTTCAATAATATGTATAAAACGCGTAGGCACCATTATCTAGAATGTCCCACTGTGCGTCGATACGATCTCGTATTCGCACTACCAACAAACAAACAAATCGTATGGATAAGATTTTCCAAGAAGACTTTATGGAGCGCGCCTTATTTGCATCGAACTCCACAGTTGTTCACGATGTGCCATTTAATTATCAAGTGCAATAATTACACATAATCAATGATTTCCTTATCATTTGCTTCATTAGACGATTTGACAAACATTTATTATCTGAAAAACGTAATTACTGATTTAGGTACGGACAGCAACATAAGTCGATAAACATTCAGTGACTTATGATTATGAATGAATGCTGTACAGTCAGCATATGTGAGCTAGTTAAACTACATCTCAAAACACAGCATTTTGTATCTATTCCGTAGTTTAGATACTAAAATCAATCTACAGCCCAACCCTGCGACACCTGCTTGACCTTCATTTGTTTGACCCAAGTAACATTATGTTTTTAAGTTAAATAACAATTAACATGCAGGAAGCATTTAGATATGTCGTCTGAATTAAATAAGTAGCGATACCATCTCGCTAAAATTATATTTTCCGTTTGATGCCGGTTTGATTAACTTTTGAAATAATGTTATTGGTCCGACAGAACTGCGCGTGTAGTTTTTTTAGATGTCACGTGCGGGCGTGTGTGTGGCATATTACGAGAACAAAAGATGTCGTTAACCGGGTAACATTGTCTGTTACGCTGTTCTAACATAACATAAATACATTTTCAATTAGTGGTTTTGTACCGCTGCACTGAGATAGTAGTATTTGTAAATAAAAATGTCCAATTAAAGTTCAACTCCGTTTTTGTAAATATTCATATTACATTCGAATCAAAAGATTACGAACTTCTGAGCTTTACATCCTAATATCAAAAAGTTTATTTGATTATTTTTACATTATTGGATTTAAAATCTATTGCTCCAGAATTGTGGTCGATACTTCTTTGGTTTTGTAGAAATAATTGCATTTGTGCATGTCACTTGTCAGCAGATAACCAGCAATTTTGTCACAATCACCTTCAAGGTTATTTAAAAAATTAAAAGTAGTGTAAAATAGGCGACAAACTGTCTCAAAGCATGAATTTGCATGATTTAACGTCACGGCAACAGGCGGTCAATCATTTTATGCAGTTATCGTTATCGATATATCGATAGATGCAACATTATCGCCTTGTCAAGGCCGCGGAGTAATGCTATTCTGGATACTGAATTACTGATAAACGCGGAGACTTGTTGTCTCCGATATGTTTTCAGAAGTTTGTAAAGGTTGTGAGTTACAGATAAATAAGCAAGTAGTATTCTACTCGATTGTGACAAGAAAGAAATGTTCGATCAAGCATATAAAGCTAAATTACTATACTATTCCATTTAATTAATCAATAGATATATTCAAACGAGCGAAGCAATTTAGTCGATTGTTCGACAAATGATAATCACTTCACTAGTCTTCATTCATCGTGGTTAATTCAAGTATCAGCCCACATTAATCAAAATTCATAATTAAACTCACGGAAAATTACAAGGTGTGAAACATTGATAAATACGAATTTCTGAACATGGATGCATTTGCGGTTAATTCTCTAGCTGTTGCATAACAGTAATTATGTAAAGTTGAATGGAATAACGCAATCACAAGGTTCTTGTGAGCTTTAAGAACTGTACTTATTCATTGACACAATATATGGTCACAGTCATTAGGAGTTGTTATTTCCTTCTTGAGATACCAATATAATCTACTCATGTCCGTCATTGAATAAAATGTAGATGTACAACTAAAACAAATGCAGCAGTTCCAATTCCATCTTCTATATAATGAGGAAAAGTTGTATCCATAGTAGGTAGAGATCGTCATTTTATGGTGTGATTGGAATAAAGGTTTTATTTCACTTGTCTTACGATTATGTTTCCCATTAAATGTCCAATATAAATGCTAATAAGAAAACATTTTCGATCTCATGCTGTTTAGATTGTTTCAGAGATTTGGCATTGTTGTATTTACATACGAACGATTAACTTTGGAATAAAATGTTGTGATGGTAATTTAGAAGTGTTTGTAAAATTGTGTCTTGGATTCCCTTCGGCCATTGCAAGAAATATACTGCGCGTATTCGGCTTACAGTTAGCTATAATGTCCTGCTGTAAGATGCCTCAAGGTCGAAGCATGATAAACAGTGATTTTCACATGCATTATGATGACATATAAATAATGAAATTTTATTTGTACAGCCAAACCTCATTTTTTTAATAAATAAAGTGAAATCAGCCTTAATAAAAGTCCCATCTCTCTAGTTTCTACCCACTAAGTTCTATTTGTTTCTAATGAGCGAGGTGGAAGTGCGTAGGCCGACGAAAGAACCTATAAATCTGTCCCTGATTGTCAGGTGAAAACCGCGAAGTGCGCTGATTCTGCGCGTGCGACGTTAGATAGTTTCCAATTGTCATATCGTGGGCTGGCTCGCGGATTTATTAAAGTTGTATATTCAACATACATCCCATTGCTGATAATATGTTGCATCTAGTATGAGGTGATGGACTTTTAACAGAAGCTTTAATGTAAGCAATTTCTATCTAAAACACGTGGATTTAATTAAAATAATGCCTAAAAATAAATATGGATGAGATATACTTTTTATGCTAGAAACGTGCAGAAATAAAGATACGCACAGAATACGAATATTAGATTAATATTTAACAAATGTTACCTACATCACTGACAAACACAAGTAGATATTTTTAGCTATTAACATAATTTGGTATCTTTGGCTCAACATTAATCTGAAATGAAAATTAAAAAATAATTGTATGTCCCGTACCTAAGGCAGCAGGTTTTACGATAGCAGATATCTAAAATAAAAGAATTGTCATAAAGAATACCAGTATATGAGGACGCGCCACATAACATTCAAACAATCGTTAGCGATTATCCGAGGAGATATCGTGCCGTTCATTGTTTACGCGACTCACATTCACGAATGACTTCCGTGCTGAAACTGCCCAATAAAGTTGGCAAAAATGATCAAGTTTACGAGCTGCAGGGCCGCATCGGTATGGTAGCCATTAACTCAGGATTCGAGGAATACCAGTCACTCAGCAGGGATGTGTCGATGAACTTGAGAATGGAGATGCATACTGACTACGACACCTGAATGAAATAATATACACCTGCTAACACCTCCGTCCGTTCCGTAAATTCTAATTGAACTGTATAAGTTTGTGTAAGGTTATCAATCACATAAGCTGTTCTTAAGTCTGATACTGAGCTGTTCTTGAGTATAAAACTTTTTAAAAGGCTAATCGCGTGATTCGGTCTCAATTCACAGAGAACAGCAGGTTTCACCTTTGCTACTAAACAAAATCCACACCAGGCGATGTTCATTGGAGAAAAGGTCTAACGAATAAAGCAAACACAAGATTGTCATGTTACATGTCATGACATAATCATGAGACATATGCAATCCTTATAACACTCTTTAATGCATAAGCCACCCATCAGCCATTTCGAAAATATTTGCAGTTGATTCACCTCAATATTGCTTTTCTAAATACTTTGTACAAACAGACGACTTCCTATGTTGTTTGTGATGTGAATGGATGAGTAATACACCTACTCGTACACTGACATTAGATCTAGAACATGAAAGTTTCTAATTATCAAAACAAGAGCTTCCAAATGTATTTAAATTGACACAAAGCACACATTTTTTAGAGACAACGACCTGACTTTGCCAAGCCCGATTGTAAAAAGGATGTTTATACTGAAAATAGTTCGTGACTTTGCCACAGAATATATAATATTATGTACTACATACTCTAGTGATAAAATGAACCACGAAATAATTTGGTAGGTAATGTCATTATTATAAATAAGTGGAGTAATTTCATTAAAAACGAAATCAAAGGCACCGATTTCATTCAGCGGATGTTCGCTTCTTTAAACACAAGTTACATATGTCATAGGTCACACAAAGCTATAAAATAACACGAATTCATGTCCATCTTGTTAATTTCTTTATCGCTACATAATCTTTTAGCCACAACAATAAGTTTTGCTACAATTTTATGAAAAATATTTTATTATTCTTATTATGGTTAAATAATGTACATGAAATGATGTACATTATCTTGCTAAGATATCTGAAGCTAAAGTTCAGTTAGCAAATCGATATTATCTTACACCAAGACTGATAAAAAATATAATTTCAGTACCTATGCTACTGTAGAGAACGTTAGGCAAGTACTACTATCAATGCAGATATGTAGTTTATCTAATGCAAAATTTATAATCTTTTGACGTAAGAGTAAATTGATACAAGCTGATAATAAAACCAGAATATGTTCGATATAGTTTAGATTTGTATAGCAGATAGATCTGTGTAATGATGACTAGTGCACTAAGATCAAATGTAGTTTCGAGAAATTGCAGGATTACGCAGTTAAACTCAAAACACCTACCTCTATAAACTATTACTCAAGTACAAAATAAGACTCTACATCATTGATATAAGATTTCTATTGAAGAGTTACCGAGGTAGGTACAATTTCATAACGAAATATAAAGGGAGCATGAGCAAATCGCAAGCGCACTAGTAGAGGCCCAACAATAAAACTTTAACGACCGCTGCGCCCAACTACAGGCCAAAATAAAACTCACTCACTCACGAAGAAAAACAAGCTTGATTGGATTGGAGGCGGCACGAGGATGCACTTGTGCTATCACGACTGGTGCATATACTCGCTTTTGGCATTGAATTTACTATAATTCAGGTTGAGAAGGTTCTTAAAACAAATATTCCTGCCTGTCAACAGAAAATTTAAATAAAACTAATGAAACAACTTATTGATTTTAAACACAATAGAATCCATAGTTTTAATGTCAGCGATCACTGAAAACATACCTATAGATTTGTCAAGCCTACCCACACCAAGGTAATGACGATATATCACAACGTTCTTTCGTACTGTCTTGAATTCTGCTCTGATAAATTTATAGCTCGATGTAGCCGCTCTATTTTCGTGCGGAAACCTCATCCGGATCGACACGAGCAAGTTCAGGGAAACCAGACGAGGAAGTTTTATTGAACCGATCGAAATTGGGCCAACGTGTCAGACATCGGCCTGTCCGTATGCAGATTTGGAACGCGTATTTATAATGTAATGTCACAGACATAGATTTGTGCCGAAAATAACCGGGTCAACACCACGGGTCCCCAGATTTACATTCGAGACTCGCAGATTCGGATGAAATCACGTACGACCTAAATTTGGACTAACATAGTTGCGAATGGGCACAGGGCAACACCACATCACATACGGGTTGGTGACTATGTATCAAGTCAGTTTAACCACTGACACATTTAGACGTGACAAGAAAATTATAAGTGGAGCAATCTAAATAAAGTTAAAAGGCAAAACATAAAGGCACTTACAAAAAATACTTGAATTCAATGTCAAAAAATACACAAGCATTAGAACACATTTGAATAACTACAATACAATGTCATGGAGTTAGTACATAGATGTTCAACATACTCACAGCCTAATCAAGCAAGTGCATATGAGCCTAAGAGACCTACTTTAATTGACTGAGATATTGAAGCAAAAAAAATAAGTCAAGATAAATGTAATCGATGGACAAAAAAGTACTTCTTGAACTATTAAAGTGTACGTGGTCGAAAAATAAATAGAATATATCTCTGCTACCAAATGCAATTGAAAACAATTAACTTCCTCCTCCATTTTAATGCTTATCAGCTTAATTCTTCTGTCTGTTGGGGTGAGCCTCAAGAGGCTTATCTAAGTCGAATCGAGTTGGCCGGCGTGTTCAAACTAATATACAACTTCCTTAATTGCGAGATAGCATTTCTATTGGGACCAGTTACTTAGGTCACATGTTTAAAGCTCACCTTTAGTGGTAACCTATACAAAACTATTCTGCAAATAACAGTGATTGTTTCTTAGATAACAGGTATTTATATATTGAACTTCGTAAAACGGATTCTAGAAAACCAATTTTTGGTTTACCTGTAATAGAATTCACGCCACCAGCTCCTGTCAAGTGGCAAACGGTAATGACATCGGCTTACTCGTATAAAAATACTATTGCAATGACAATAATTGCGAACAACGACATTTGACATAACGATGATAACATTTTATGCGATTTTTTCTGATTTAGCGTGGGGAGCGACAGCAATTTTGACACTTGTCTAGAGCCACAGTAGTCCATACCAGCTTCTATAGAATCAATGAATAAGCTATACCGATTCCTCGTCTGTCATTTTAGAGAACCAAGAACCTTTTCTGTCCATTAACATTTTTAAACGCGTTTGCTATATTTTTAATAAATTATTATCTGATGCAATGGAAAAATATTCCAATTCTGTACCTCATATTGTAATATCTTCCTTAAATAACCAGCCAAAAATTAAGTGCTTATTTTTTGAATACCTACGACAAGACTACTTACACCTAATTAGACAAAACGGAATATCATAAAAAAATTAAGTAGAATTAGCCCTATTCATTGCATAACAATATCTATAAATGAATTGTAAGTTACATTGAATTATATCGACGTGAACAATAAGATGGTGTGAGCCAATGCCGAAGGCCACAGAGCAAGTTCACGAGCGAGCAACGACCGCTCTTATCATCATTACCATTCAGTGCGGACTCTTGGATCACTACCGGCACTATTCTAATCTATCTAATACCGATCACCTTATGCTTTATCTATGTTCCCAGGGGGATGGGTCTTACCCCCAAAATCGTACAAATCAAATTTAAATAAACTTAAGCCTCAGAGATTGCCGCAACCAATATTATTGAACCGAAATTCCGACTGGGACCGCGACTGACTTTATCGCTTTATACCCATTACAATGGAAATCTAATAGAGAATCTCGCAATTGTCAGAAGAATATTACTGCCATTAACCCTTTTTAGATGCTGCGATAAACAAAAGCCCGTAAACATACGGCACTACGATAAGGTTGGTATATCATACCCGTTAGGTCGATAAAATTTGTCGTCAAGTCGTTTTGATGTCTGTGTATGGACGTACGTGTAATGTGAAAATTAAAATGCACTACATCCACGCGTCGTCTGGCGCAAGCAATACCTACACAAACAGGTCTTTGCATATTAAATGTATCAGCATTTGTTATTCATAGAATTAAATGAATGAGCAAAAACACTTTTCGAATTGTCTAATGATTTCCCAAGTCTTACAATGATTTTACTGAAGACCCAACTGCTGCTACTGATGAATAATTTAGTATTGCAAAAAATGTAAGTAAGAAGAAGGAAACGATAACATTTCTACAATAAGTAACGGAAAATACATAAGACGCTATTCGAAATGGTCGAGCCACTTATGTCAATGGTTCTGAAACAAAAGAATATGCACTTTTCCTTTCTGCTGACATGTTTGCCACGAGATGAAGAACAGCGCAAAATATGCAGCAAAATTTCTTATGTCTCCTAACACTGCGAAAAAAATATCATTTCCAGATCTGTTGATACGGGTCAAATTGTCGATGTACACGAATAGAATGAACGAAAGTGAAACGGGAGATAAGTATTTGGTGTACTCGAGTGATAGCCGACCTTCGCGGCGCCGCCGCCGGACGGGCGAGTTCACGGCGAGGGCCATTTTTATTACTAGTCCATTTAACCCATTTCTCTGACGTAATCCCATTTTATCGCTAATATCAGTTGCCAGTGCCTGAGTTAAAAGCAAGACGGCCAATATTTAGATGCGCCTGAAAAATGTATCTTCATTTTGCATACGGGCTTGAAATAGGTCTGCGATTGCTCGTAAAGATTTTGCCAGTATAGTTGGACAGATTCGTATTTAAAAACTCAAACCGTTTTTAGAAAAGACATTGGAAAAAGACGTTAGTACTATGACAATGTATTTTGTTAAAAGAGCATACCAACTACGCATTTTGGTCTATAGAATATTTCCACGGAACTGGAAGTAGGTATTCAGTGTTTTCAAATGTTAGAATAGATTATTTATTATAATTCACTTTCCGATTTTTTGTATACCCACAAAGCTTAGTGACGATTGAAGTTTTATGGATAAACTCCACCGACAAGAGCATAAATGTAAAATTTGATGACGTTTGGTAAAAACCTAATTGTTCAGTGTTTGGTTAAATAACATCTGTTACACCAGAACTGTCTCCAATAAATGAACTAACTCAATTAGCGGCCCTAGGAAGTCGAAGACAGCTCCCATTGACATCTGACCCTTGGTATAACAACCAACACGTTCTCACGAGCCTATTGCAAAAATTAACAACGACAATTTAATTGATACAAACTGTCGTAGGTGATGTGAGGCCAACCAAATGGCGCTACTAAGTGCCACCGAACAAGGCGCAATAATAGGGTCTGATTCAGACTAATGACATCGGTTTTAGAACTAATTGACACTAAATATTCATTCATAACCTCGATGCTATATCAAATTCAGAAAACCCATTGAAAACACTTGTCTAACGGTAAAAGTCGATAACACATTCCCCAATCGTGAATTTTCACGAACTACACATGTAGGAAGGAAGGCTAAAGTAATTCTCAAGTCGAACTCTGAAGGCCTTGTGGCTAATGGCAAAGAATGGTTTCTGCTAAGTAGTGACAATGCTGCAAATTAGCACATACGAAACACGGTCATTCACCCACACCTTATGTGACATGAAAAATCTTGAAACTGTAAAAATAACGCTTCTAAAACGTTTTTACTATACCCAAATAGTTCAAATTAGTTCAATCATATCTGAATTTAATTTAATCACAGTAAAATGGACATTATGTTGATAATTTTTTTACAAAAAACGGAGTCATCGACTGGCGGTATCAAATGTCAGAGGTCAAATGTGGTGCCATGCCACCTGCTTTATGTTATTTATACCTAAATAAATATCATTAATATTGTACCTCACTAAAAATATTTGTATTTTTATCACATTCCTTATCACAAAACATATAACTCTTTATTATATAATGTATGTCTTCGCTCAAGGACATTGTGCGTATGTATTTTAGAGCAACGTCATTTTCAGAAACGGTTTTTTGCAAAGGTTATAATAACTGTCTTATAATGTTCTATATTCTTAAAACGTAATAATTTTTCATTATTTTGAGTATTGTTTTTCATAAGTTATTCATTATGTTAATTTACGGTATCTCGTTAAACTGTTCTGAGTAACTGTCTCTACCATTTATACTTTATCGTTTACATTATGTAGGCAACCAACATTTATACAGTTGGAACCACACATATCCACACTATTTTGGTAACTAATCAAATAGAAAGTAATTGACAATTATTGGTGGTTAACTGGTTAGATACACTCCAAGACGATCGCGTAATATCGCAAGTTTCATCGAGCAACTTGAGTAAATAAATATCTCCAATCGTGTTATGTCTGTAAAGTACACACATGTTTCTTACAGTCCAACAATATTTTAAAATACTGCTTTTAACTTAGCACTAAACACTTCAAAATATGACTGGAGTGAATTTATGCGACAGGTGTCAGTTTTAAATTTTAGAGGTGAAACCCTATATCTGCGTAAAAATTAATGTTTTTACGAAAACGTATGCTTGCAATTTTAATAAAATGTAGATGTAGATGTGAGATGTATGTATGTACTCACTCGACTCAGTGATCCATCCAGCGCTGACGGGTCCAGAAGGCAAGGCAGCAACAGATCTTCGCCGGTAAAAAGTGAAATTTCTCGCGACGTCGGCCGCTAATTATTTATTCACTCGTAGTGAAAAACGTGGATCAGCCGACACCGTGTTCGTTCGCGCCAACTATATATAAACACGTGTTTGATTTTTTCAAATATTTTACTAAACGTATTTTTGTGTGGTTTTAGAGATGTTGGTTAATTAAATTTTTAGTTTTAATTCGTATTGCAGTTGAATT
The DNA here is from genome assembly GCA_963584085.1 of Pyrausta aurata. Classification (NCBI taxonomy): domain Eukaryota; kingdom Metazoa; phylum Arthropoda; class Insecta; order Lepidoptera; family Crambidae; genus Pyrausta; species Pyrausta aurata. The sequence continues at coordinate 7,329,212 of OY757268.1, forward strand.
AAATGATAGCGGGCGTTCGTATTTTCGGATGGCGATGCGTGGAGCAAGGCGGCTGCGAGTGGAGCGCGCGACGCGGCGTCTTGTTAGCCACTGACGGCGCGCGCGCAGGCAACTCAACTCTTCCAATTTTAAATATTGAACAATGTCTATATACGCTTTTCAGGCCCACAAATTCGGCGCAGCCTGCCTTTTTTAAAGGGTTGCTTAGCTACTGTACTTGACTCTTCATCTAAGTTTATACAGCGTGTGGTATGGCAAAAATTTTAATCAATGGTCCTGCAGAGTACATAGTTACCGTGACCTGGTCATAGTGCTCTAAAATGCTTTAACTCAGAGATATAGTAATCCAAAGTTATAATCCCTTATCAATGTACAGCACATCAGACTATAATTTTTTGTTGAAAAATAGCCCTTATTCCAACAGCATACGATACCGCAGTGTATATCTTGACGTGCTGTCGTCCGTATATCAAAATCGCTAACTAGTTGTAGTAAATGACAATGTTAAATTCTATGATTAGACACATTTGTTTACAATACATTGCTAGTTCGATTTATTTTGTAAGAAAATAACAATATTGTTTTTCTTCATTTTAATAAATTATAACCATTTAGAATCGATGACTGATTGATTACTTAAAGGGCCTATATTTAAAATTTTTGTTCCGTTTTCTGGTCACACTTTAAAATTTGCCGAAACAGAATTTAACTTAGGTGCAATTTAAGGCGGGCAGTTGTCTGACTACAGGTGTGTTCATTCACGTAATAAAAATATGTATAGAATTGTAGGTAGTGATTTTGTAAATGAATAAAGGTTGACATCATACACCGACTTCAAATGAGTATGTTTCTCCTATCAGCGATATTTTTAGTCTTTTTGGTGGTTGTTCTTAAGGTAGTTAAGTTATTTTAATAACATTGTCTTATTAGTATATGTTTAAAGCTTTACGTGAATGAAAACATAACTGCGTTTTCCCTTCATTCTATTACCAAAATGATTCCCATAAAGCAATTACAATTGGCAAACCCATCGGTACATGACGCTATTAGCTGGAAGGCCAGCAGACGGTGATGTCAGCATCTCCAGCCTGATTTATCGGCACCACTTGTGGGGATTAGGGCCCCAGCGGCCGTATCTCATGTCAATCTGCTAGCCCTTGGAGCCTTGTTAAACACGCAACATTATGCGCCATTTGTACAAACGATATTTATAAACTAATCTGACAAATTAGTGCCGGAATCACAAATGAGACACTCAAAATTCATAATGAAGACGACGCGTAAAAATTGCTGAGAACAGAAAATCTGTTTTTAAGAGTTAGTTAGCGACACCAGCATGATATTACTTCAGTTGACAGTTTACAAATACGTTTTTAAATTGCCACATCAATTTCGGAGTTCAAAATAAAAACAAATGAAACTTAATAACCCGTATTTTTTGGCTGCATTGAAGATTGAGGACGTAAATGGTCGGTAGCATTTCCTAAGAAAGTTATACGGTTGATCACGTGAGCGACCGTGCGTGTGTGGTCCTATAAATCCGTCTACCAGTCATCGGATCATGTCAGTTCTCGGCTTGATCGGATTCGGCATTATCCACTTCTGTCGTGATCCTATCAACGTGCGCGCCCAGTAAGCCCCTATTTCACGTCTAAACACTCTATAATCTCTCAATTTATCTGCCCACTCTATTAGTTTGATATATGAAAACGATTCAGTAACAGCAAGGTTGTAATAATATGACCGTTTAAAAATAAATTGATTAATCGAGTCCGAACTATGTTCAAAACAAAGATTTTGTTGCTTCTGAAAGACAAAGTTTTAGTTTTGGTATATAGCTTACTTATATGTATGTGATATCAATGATCTTTACTAAAAAGCTTATTGTCGTGAAAACGACTACATGCGTATGTTTATGTAAGTACATTCATGATTATAAAACAAAGGCGCGGCAACTCAGGTCTAAAAGCAGCCGGTTGCCAGTCCGCGGACATGACGGTCTGTCATAACATCCTACTGGGCTGCTGCCCCGGGGACCACTTCAAACAAATCGTAAAAGTTTGCGGCTGATACACTATCACCTTGACCAATATAGCCGGCAAATACACATGAGCTTTAAAGTGTTGCTAAGTACCTCATACATGCATAGGTGCTGCTTCATTCAGCTTACATAAATATTGTCAATTTCTATCAGGATTTCTTCACAAATATCGTCCGTTTTCATAACAGAATGGAATGGAACCGGATGGTAAAAGCGTGTCAAAATATGTAGAGTTCAGAAATTGCTTTTGGCACAGGTAGCAAAGTTGTTTATAATGAATCAATTGTTGAACATTTACTTATATGTAGTTTTAACAAAAGAATACAATTTCAAGAATTTCCGAGTTCACAAATGTTTCACCACTAGTTTTTCAGTAATCTATAACATACTTCTCGCCAGACATAATTTCTAATACAATCTAAAGTGAAATGACTCAACGGTGCCCGACCTAGTTTGGTAGGCAAATAATATTTATTACTTCCGCGTCTCGAGCCTAATAAAAGCAATCAGTAAGATAACCGATTGTATTAAAAAATATATCTTGCAGCGATGGTGGTGGCACCGCAATATGTCGCGTGTCGCCGTAAACTGGCTGAAATATGCTCCTCGGTTATTGCACTGCTAATTCTGCTCTAACGTTTCATCCTCGTATCTAAGCCGTCTGGGCGGTTACTGCTCGCAATAAAGCAGAATGTTCAACACTTGCACGTTTCAAAATAGAGATTGTTAGATGTGTTAATTCACGGCAATAACATCGGGTTGTAATATTTCTGTAATACCACACAGTTCCTTCCTTTCTGAAGAAGATGAAGATAAAACATTCAATGGTTATCCATTACGTACCATGCCCTAGGTTTCAGTGTCTCTGAGAGATACTCTTCCTGAATTTGATTCTCAAAAGTGTATTCGTGTAAATCTATACTAATATTATAAAGCTGAAGAGTTTGTTTGTTTGTTTGAACGCGCTAATCTCCGAAACTACTTGTTTGAATTGAATAATTCTTTTTGTGTTGGATAGTCCAGTTATCGAGGAAGGCTATAGGCTATATAACATCACGCTACGACCAATAGGAGCAAAGATGTAGTGGTAAATGTGTAAAAAACGGGAGAAAGAAGTCACTATTCCACGCGGACGAAGTCGCTGGCAAAAGCTAGTTCGTAATGAGTCGATACGTTGACGGTCTCTTCATGGTCCTTTTCTGGGCAGTTGGATATTTTCTCCGCATTAGCATATACAAATTGGTGAATAATTGCATACGACTAGTTACTTTTTATTTTGTACCATTAAAATGTAAACAACTAAGTTTCAGCTCAACGTATAAATTCAAAATTATAAATCTAGACGTAATAGAAAAAAGCTAAGCATTAGGTATGTTAAGTACATGCATGCCTCGTCCTTCTGTTTGAATCGATTCTTTGCCCGGCATACAGCCAAATTGTATGATTTACAGATTTGGACGCGCGCGGTAGGCGCCACTGTCATGAGACGAGTGCCGGCGGGAGTTTTTCAAACTGTGTCAAATATTTTCATTTGACATTTCTATCTGGTGTCACACGAGCCGTCAGGCGTTAATGAGCGTACAACTTCCACTACAGACGCTGGAAAAATTGCCGATGAATAAAATGTATGTATTTTCAGTCAGCGCAATACATTATATTCATGTAGGATAAGAGCTTTGTAAATATATTCAATCGCCGGGCACTTATAAAAAAGACAGCCATTTCGCGATGCTCATAAGTAATAATCATATTGCAAAATACAAGCAATAATAAATATTGCCGTAGACTGTATCTATACAAGTGTGCAATTATAATAGATATATTTAGTGTAGGAATTAAAAGTTAAGCTACTGGAGCTACTCCTCTCCCTAGTAACTCCGGTAACTTCACTTTTGATTGTAGTTCAGGTGGGTGACTTTTGAAAAAGTTTTTACTGAGACCCTGAAAAAATCATCAATAAATATCGTATCGATATACGTAGATGATATACATTCATATCGGAGGGTTTCACAGGTGGGTGTAGTGTAGGTAATTATTCTGCAAATACTCGTACATACATGCTTATGTCATTCACTTTTCACTTTCAACCTAAGTGTACTGCTAGCTCTATATTCTAGTAAGAAGCTACTCGCAATGCACGAGTATGAGACTACACAAATAATCTGGTTCCAAATATTTCAGGATGTTTAAGTCTTCAAGTTAATACGTATATATACCGTTGCACAGTAACTAACCCCACTTCTAAGGCCTGATTGCGATATTGATAGCTAACTCAACTAATGGGTAAATTTCATTACCAACAATTGAATATTTACGAATAAAAATACCTTTACCAAATGCCAGAATGGCTATGTTAATGACCATTTTTAAAGGTATTTTTTCTTCATAATTAGTTGAGTTAACTATCGATCACGCAACCAAGCCTAAGTGACTATAATTCATTGTCTATAAAACCATATCCAAATCTCGTTGTAGTTGCAGAGGAATTCAAATAATGTCTGCAATGACATTTGAGCTCGCGCTTTAAATTGACATATTGATATGTATTGACAGCAGCTTTTGGTCAAACGTCAGCCGTAGATGAGTCGGAGTGCACGCGATATTAGCTGCGCAGACGGCGCCTATCAATTTCACCAATGAGTCAGATTGATGGCCGCGATCTATCAGGCTCTTACTAGAGAAACACTCGAATAGAATAAGCTTGCAGTGTGTTCGAAATACAAACGTTGGTTGAAAAGTAGTAGTATGCGTCAAGTTTTTGCGTTTTTAACAGCACGCATCACGCACTGTAGCACCATAATAGTAAATAAACTGTGGTCGTTACTGTGGTCACTCTATGTATCTATCTAAACTACTATATGAAATAGAAGAAATAGAAATAGAAAAACGTTTATTGCTTTCATTACAGAAAAATTATGGTACACAAACGTGAGCAATTAAGCATAACTTAAGGAAAGCAAGTGGCCAGTGGCTCAGCTTGTGCTGATATGGGATGTGATCCCAGTCATAATGTTTATGTTTGCACATTTAATATTATTTATATTAACAAATAATTAATAACACGAAAATAAGTAAGTATCTCGAGTAGTTTCCAAATAAGAACGTATCAGAATCAGTCTGCGTTCGTAACTAATTATGTCAACGACGTTCAAGAATGAGACACTAATCAACATCAAACAAAGATCACAATTTACGTTTTCAAAGCTTTTGTATTACTTACTACCACATCAATCACAAAATCGGAAACAAAACACCAGATGGATGAATTTGAAAGTAAGTAATAATCCTATGAATATTTTAATGATTTCCGTGTGAATTGCTTTGACTATGACTATGACGCGTAATGATCGTATCGCAGTCTGCTGTATAAATACTCGTAGTTCAAAATAGTTCTAAAACCAGGAAAAGCTTCACAAATAACTCGCAGCTGCTATCTTTTGTCAAAATGTTTACATTCATTATCATCACTTTAGTTCAAGGATAGGAAGGATAGGATAGTTAGTCATGTCTAAAAATTCTTAAAACTGTTGGGATAAAATCCATTGGACCCCCTGGTTTCATATTGTTTTCAAATCTTAACTGTTACACGCCATTAATCACATAGAACGTTCCTATTCTCAGTATGCCTTAACTAATTTTTTTGCAATGCTTTTAAAACCTAACACGTTTCTGAGAATAGGTGGAGATGGCGATTGGTTTCTTGCCCATCAATGTCACGGTGGAGTCCCACCGACCCATTTTCTCCAAAACTGCCTAGAGTCGGTCGTTCACCTAATGATCTCATCGTCCTAGAATAAAAGTTCTCTCGTTTGGAGCAATTGACTATGTTTATAGAACGTTTTCTCCGCCGAAACTAGACGCCCTAGTTTGATCGATCAGACATGAGGATCTTTTGCGTTTGAAATCTTTCCATAGAGCTACCTCTCATACAGAAATTCTTAGGAATATAAGAACCTACTACCTGCATTAGTGCATGATCTTGCATTGGACTGTATGGTAGAACCTACCTCTTCTGTATTGTCAACAGTTGCCGGAATAGTCTTCTTAGTTAAAATACTAGGCAACTTGAGAAATACATACATCTCACAGACCTTCTTCAATCTTGGATTTAAAGAAAACGTTTGACTATTCATGAGGCAACCTTAATTATAATATCAACATATTTTTTATATAAATACATATACCAATTAGGAAAGTTTAATTAGATGACCAATATATTTACATGCGCAATTACGAACCGTGTAGTCAGTAACGTTGATTCAATAGACAGAGGCGGCGAGGCTTACTCAGACTGGTATGATAGGTAAATATTGCCAAATATCATTAGCTAAGCGAAGCGCCTCGCAGTCTAGGTTAGAGAACAAATATCTCGAAAGCGACTCAGAAACATTGGTACATTTCAACTCGGTCAGGTTCTCAGAAAGGAGTTGTACCAAATCGTAGTTACCAACTTTTAACTCCCGTTAATTTGCCAGTCAATGTACGCCTGTAATGATTCTCAAATTGGCAGTTTTATTCAATCGGCACATGCTAATTACAGGCCCCTCTTTACCACTGGGCACACTGGGCACATGCCCAGGGCCCCGCGATGGTTGGGGCCCCCTAGTCTAGTCCCTACTTTATTACGAAAACCGATAACTGCCTACTCTACTCTCGCCTGAAAATCAGTCTTAACAAATGCTTACCGACTAAGGTTTATTTGTTCGTTTTTGTTATTCTTCTTGATTCTTGCTTGTAAACCAGAATATTTTCCTACATATTTCACACATTGTCGTAGCTTTGTCTCCTACAATCCTTAATGGGAATATTATCATGACTCTTTACCTGTTTAGTTTTAAAGTGATTATTTTCTATCAATACAATATTATAATAATACAAAATATCAAAACGGTCTCATCCTAGTGGATCTGACGAAAGTAAAAATAGAACCCCCTTAAAAAAAATACTGAAAGGACTAAAATAACGCTATTATAGGAGAACCAAACTCATTTGATGTCGGTTCATGATGTGCGTAGCACCTACGTAGACTGTTGCTGTCCGATATGGTTAACATCGTACTCATAAAATCTTTTTTTTGGGAAAAAAAATTTTTTCGTCGTTTTTAGTTATTGTTATTTTATATAATCAGTAATCGGATGCATATTTACTAGAGATGTACCGACTAGTCGCCGACTAGTCGGTAAAGCCGACTAGTCGGCCATTTTTGTAGTCGGCGACTAGTCGGCGATTAGTCGGCTAAATCCGCCGACTAGTCGGCCCGCTTCTGACTCATGTTAATATGCTTAAAAAAATAGAGTGATTGAAATGAAATTGTATCTTTACTCTTGTTATTATAAGAATCACAGTTTTAGTTTACAATACAATTTAATAATTGGTAGAAAATTTAAATAGGAACTCTTCCTTTAGTCTTTTATCATCATCATCATCATCATCATATAGGTTAAAGCAAATAATCATTGGTAATAAGTAGGTTTAATTATAACATAAAAAATAGGAACTCTTCCTTTGACATCCCAAAGTTATTCAATCTCGAAATTAATAAGGATTAAAAAGAACCTAGTTGAGGCATCAGTTGTGAATGTTTGTACTTAACCCTTATCTTGGCGTTGTAACACGGATGATACATCCAAATCAAATAATTCCTGAACGCAATCAAAACACTGAGATAAATATTTTTTACACAGAATGCATTTAAAATATGTCGTAGCGTAAGATAAATAATGTTCTCTTGGTCGGAAGGAATACCGCTGTCAGTGGTTGTCAAAATAGTGTCACAGAAGCACGTTGGCTTCGATCGCGTGGTAAGTTTATTCAATTTTTGACTGATTTTATGAATGTTTGTGATATTTTACGTATGCATTTTATAGAATAATTACCACTGTTTGACGTTTGATATGTTCTAATGGTGTGTGTTGCTATTTGGCAATTTTATAACTGTCTAAATACCGATGTAACAAATATGATACATTGCCAAGATCGCCCAGTTTTTGTGATGTAACATATACGTTACATTGCCAAGTTCTCAGTGATTTCAAAATTATTATATTTTTTGAAAAAACTGTTTATTTCACTAGATAATTCATACATCGGTACTAATCTGGTGGCGAATAATTTCATGCACTACTTTTTTCACCGTTTTGTTTTTATAGGGTTGTTTCTATTGATGAAAAAATCGAGTTCAACCAGTTCAATAAAATCAAGAAACCAGGCCCCCTGATGCTGTCGCGTATGACAATTTGGATCACTGGCCTATCTTGTCATCGCGTGGAACATGTAGAAGGTGTAAAAATGGACAAACAATTAATATAATATGCACAAAATGTGATCAACGATTGTTTGATTGAAAAAAGAAACTGTTGTTACGAGTTCCATCAAATACATTCAATTATTAAACATTATTTTTGTCTCATTTGATAATGCATGTTCATTAATAAATAACGAATAGTTTTTGGCTTTAGGTCATTTGTTAATCTTTCAATAAAAATGATTTCTTTAGAAATTGTCTTATTATTTTCCTGTTACCTATACTTGGCAATGGAACACCCTTGTTACGTGTTTAAGGTAACTAATATTATAGGAAGCTTGGCAATGTAACACATTTGATACGTCCTATTTCTCAAAAACTAAAAACAATATATTTTTTTATTTATTATTTATAGTATATTTGGATTGTGTCTAGGTAAGAAATATAAAAAAAAAACACGAAATTGAACAATTCACAGTCATGCCAAGATAAGGGTTAATATGATTTGTCATGCTCGTAGTATTTGCCTTTTTCCCCTGACCACCACGAGAAATAACTGTTTGACACTGATTGCACTTCACTTTACTGCTACCTTCTCCCTCCAATTCGTTAAAAAATAATCAAAATGCGTGATTTATTTTTCGACATGACGCAAACAATCTAATTTAGTTAATTTCACTATTAATTCAATTATTTGCACTGTGTTAGCTTAGTAATTGAACGTTATATATTCTTTATTTCATTAAACACCAATAAAAAAACACAGTGTGAGGAGAACCCACTTACTTATTTGCTTATGATTGTCGATGTATAAAATTTGTAAATAAAAATGTAGATTCGTTATTCATACATACTGTACTGTACTAGAGCTGTGAATCTTGTAATATAAAAATAATTAAAAAAAACGCCGGTTTTTATGTTTACAAATAATGAATGACGTAGAATGAACGACGCAATGTCAACAAAAACATATCCTGACATGTCCGCGTGGGCGCCGACTCTGTGTGCCAATTTTACGAGCCGAGAGCGCACTCACGAACATTTCCGACGTCACCCGGATTTTACCGAAAGTAATGATCGGCCTGGCCGTCTAGTCGGCCGACTAGTCGGCCATTTTGCTGCCGACTAGTCGGCTAGTCGGCTAGTCGGCCAAAGTCATAGTCGGCACATCTCTAATATTTACCTTATGTTCATTTTAGGCTAAATAAGCATGGAGGCGGCTTCTTAAAAAAATATTTTTAAATATAAACCCCGGGATGACAGAAAATTCGGGAATAAGGAACAAAAAAAACCGGTTAAGTGCGTGTCGGACCCGCGCACTGAGGGTTCCGTGCCACCCTTAACTGAATTCAGGATCCACTTACTTTCACTTAACGAAAACATCACAATATATTGCGACAGCTAAAATAACTTTGTTTTTCATAGTGTTTGTATGAAAGACAAAGTTATATTTGCGGTTGATAAAAATGTGCAATATCTCAAAAACTACTAGTTCGATCTCCTTCAAACCAATTTTCTAGAAAAATCGCGGGCGTGGCTGTAGGTATGTTTACTTATTTCAAGGTGGTGTATTTCAACTTGGAATAAGTAAACAGTGTAGGTAACACTCTATTTGATTCTATAGTAAAAAAGCGAAATTTGGCAATTCCGCAATCCCGGGATTTTTTCGATTCAAAAGTGCATTTCATAATAGCCAACACCTCAACTTTAGGTAAATATGCATCCGATTATCCGATCACTAGTTATAATGTACCTTTTTTTCTATTTATTAATTTAGGACTTTTATATGGTATGTCAGTCCCATCGTAACCTAATCTTATTTAACTTTACAACCAATCAATAACAAAATAAAAACTACTAACAATAACAAAACAATAAAAAAATAAGTGACTGTCACTGGTGTATCACCGAAACCATATCGCAGACAAGCTAAGCAGCTTGCTGCTGATGAAGGTTTGGCTAAAATGCTTTTAAAGTATAATGTACCTGGTTGAACTAAAATAGTAACTTAAACCTTCTCCTTAATGTAACAAATACTTAACTGAAAACCGCATTAAAATCGGTCCAGACAAACGCGAGATATTCGCATACAAACGCGCTTAAATCCGGCCGAATATTCGGCTATTCGGTCAAGGAGCTCGCCGAATATTCGTTGCAAGCAATAAAAATAAACCATAAACTTTGCACATCTACGTTCTTTGTCTATTCTAATAAAAAAGTGTTCTAGTACTATTGTCATAGGGGCCCCATTATCCTAATGTGCCCAGGGCCTCTAATAGGTGAAAGACGGCCCTGGCTAATTATGCAAATCTGGCTAATTACTGAAATTTGGTTCTTGCTGTAGTGATATCATAAGGTTTCACACTTCATAAAATCGTTCAATTGTCTTAAAATTGTATGTGTGTACTTAAGCAGGTACGTACACTGCTTACTATAAATCTGGATCAGAATCTCCTTTAATTATAATAAAAATATTGATTTTATCCTTATTTAAATTAATTCGTGTTTCATTATCTCCATAGCATACTGAATCACTAGACATTACCAACATTGTGACTTGTTCTTAGGGGAAACCTAGCCTATTGTATATTTGCCGAAACTGTAATTTTCGTTCAGCCAAGCCATATAGCCCGTAGTATGTGTTAAGTAGTGTCATAACAACTAAAACCTTGTATGATATATTTAGGATTAGGAGCAACCCATGCATTTCAATTTAATATAGGTATGCATTATCAATACTTTTATCTTTTACTTGTCTGCGTATTATAATGTAACTTAAATGGTAAAGCAGTGACATTAAAATCTTATCATTTTCCTGGAAACAAGCTATTAGTGAATGTTTATTTTTCTTTTGCAGTGACATAAGTTGACTTGTATGTAAGATAGGAAGGGAGAGAAACATGCTCTAAAATAATAGGTAAAGTAATGTGCAGATAAAAAAAAATGTTAACCAAAACAATTGCAAACCTAAATGTGCTTATTATTATTATTATGTATTCTTTATTGCTCAATCAAAGCATTCTCTACCAGTCAACCATTTGGTGAGTTGGGCGACGTAAAAGAAAAAAGGAAAAGCAGCGTAAAAGTGTTTAGTCATTTTCATGTACTTTTATTTATTGCAATGCAGCTATTGAGTGTTACGCCTATCCTACTACCCAATGATGAAAATGGAAATCAGAAGCGTAGAGACGTCTAAAACAAATAATCATTATTAAGATTGGCAGTGGTAATTACCGATGATTCAGATATAATACAAGGAATTTATTTATAGCGATCAAAGCTATTTTGAACGACTGTGTAATTCACATTAGATCACCAAACTGACTTGTTGAAATTGAGGCTAATTAATAAAATGATATGAATGAATGTTATGGATGATGTTTATGAAAGAATTAAGTTTATCTTAAAAATACCAAAACAAATCTATTCAAACAAAATTGCTCCGTTTATGCTATAAAACACAATATGTTTGTTTTCTCAGCCAACATATTACTGATCGACACCCGCCTAAAGAATCTTTAGCTATAAGCGTTCGCGCAATGCGCCCGTACTATTTCAACGTGCTCGAACAGCGATTAAGATTAGCCTTCGCCTTGTTAAAGTAAATATAAAATAATATATTTCGCACACGCTTCGCTGAGTAAGTCTCGAACCGTTCACGTCATAGATCGTACTCGAGCTAATGGTGTTTAGAACTTCGTTAAAAGTTCCCATGTTTATACTGAAAGCACGCAGCACACGCACTAACTGCCCGTGTAGTCTTGGACTCGGTTCTTACGGAACCACCGCGTTTGCGTTAACTGTGCATGGCAAAATATTTGTACTGCTGACGAAAACTACTAACAGTCGCCAGGCTATATTTAGGCTCGATACCCTAAATATCCGTCATCAACAGACCGAACTCGATTACAAGCGAGTAAAAGGAAGAAATTACTCCTGATTGAGGTTGTATGCGGATTATATTGTTTGTTACCTTTATTGTTGATAGTCCAAACATCGTTAATGCTTTTAGATCTAAATTCTAGACTGAACGTCATTGAAGTCTCATTCTCAAAACAGATTGATGGCTTATTGTTAATGTAGCCTTAGTACCAATACCTACATCGTATTTCAAGCATACATAAACAAAATTGCTTAAAATAAAAACTAGAGGAGACACTTAACATAATTACTACCTATCTATCTAGACTAGACCTACTCCGTTTCATCAGATAAAAGCAAAAGCATCGTCATGAAGTTACTTAAACGTTATGTTTTAATTCTCATTTCTTTACTTCCCCTCTGGCCAATTGTTACATTGTTCAAGTTGGTTGCCATTGTAAAAGGCAACAAAGGACCATTCTAATAATAGATACCTTTACGAACCTCTGTGTTGTGGTTGAACGTGCATTGACTGCCATACTCCTGAAATACCAGGTACCTATGTGTTTTTCGTAATCAAGTTTCATCAAACTGAAATCAGTGAATACAATTACGACTACGTATAGTCTACTAGCAGCCCCCCGCGGTTTCACCCGCGTCATGTGAGATTTTGCCATAAAAACCTTTTAACCTCGTTTAGATTTGCACATCTCCGTTAAGATTGGTCCAATACCTATACTATATCTTCGATGGAGATCTTTTTTTAAAGTTTATGTTTTCTTATTTAACAGGTTACAAAAAAGGAACGTTCCCCAATTTTTGACATTATTGTTTTTATTTAGCTTTTTCCAAAGCACTTACATTAAATTTTATCAGTGTATCAATAGAAGGTCAAGTTCGTAGAATCGGTGTGAAAACACAGTTTCCTTCACGTCTCTGAAACTAAAACAAGAAACACTGTGTGCGCTTCTGGGAATACGCGCGTTTCATCGCCGTATGCCCATCTCGACGATACACTGATTCGATTGCCAATACGTACGTCTATATGCAAACTTCAAGGTTCTGACATAAGAGAATCCCTTATAGTGTATAACACATTCAGACAATAAGGTATCGATTGATTAAAATTCAATTTTTTATTTTGCTTACTAAGTGTTACATAAAAGATTTAAAGCACGAGCTTTTCTCTAGACTCAATCCTGAACATTTAGCTAAAAAATATGTCATTTGAATTTATGTTACCTACCTGCCTCTAACTTGATAATATACTTATACTACTACTACGAACATGGTGTTGGAGGTTTCCCCCTAGTTTTCCTCTATTATTTATTGTGGGCACAACTATTATATGCAGACGGTTAACGAGTTAAATATTTCTTGTGTAAACACTGAAAGTACAAGTTGTAATGTCATCATGCATGTCAGTCAACTTATTTTAGAAACCAAAATTCTGAAACTACCTAGCCGACGGATGGCCGGATGTTGTGGGCGTTCCTTCGCCTTATCTTTGATGAGGTGATGATTGACAAAATTCTTTAAAGAAAATGTGGACATAATCACCATGCTTGCGAGATACGAGCTCACGCGCAGAAAAACGTTTAATCTAGAGCAGCTTTCAAGCAATTTGCGAGTGGTTTGTAACACGTCTATTACTAGCATGACTTCAGCTCAGATATTTTATAATAAGCCTATTAGGTGAGCTTGAGGTGTGATTTGCGCAATATGTTTCCTACACTTGTGGCGAAAACGTTATTATACGCAGTCTGTCTACAAACTACTAATTAACTGTCTACAATCTACATTAGAGTGTTTTAGCATTATGAGATAAATCCTTACCTTATACCGAACATGGTTTTGTGGGTGAAAGCGCAAATAAGAACCAACGTATGTTCCAATATTGCAATAGAGGGTTATAGAAAGCCATATTTTATTTTTAAATATTTTGGCATGATTCTTCTACTTAGAAATAGTAATAATGTGATATCTGCAAGAACTATTCATGCAATCGCACCGATGGGAGAAGTTCTGTCGAGATGGATAGTAGTTCAACAGACCTCCACAAAATTAGCAGAAACCCTTCCTACAAGCAGAACCTACTTATTCCTTTAGGAAGGGTTCAGGATTTATCACAATAGAAGTGTAATACTGTGACGGTTTTTAAAAGATAAGAGGATATGATGTAAATTATTTCTAGAACTTTGACAAACCTCAAACTGTATGGACAAAGTTAGGCCGGCGCCCGCCCTTCCGCTAAATGATTTGCGATGTGTGCTATCCAGAATATTAAACAGATAAAATTAAATTTATCGCCTGGGAACTGCTCCTCGCACTGAGTCACTACACTTCCTTCGCCCGGCTGTTGCTCACTTCTAGCGTAGGAGACACACGCCCACTTAGAAATTAGACGGCCAACATGATACCTGTTATAGATACATCAATCCTCCATTGTACTCCGAATCAATATATCCGATCGACATAAAAACAATTGGATGTTCCGACCTTCTAATGAATTATCCCTTTCACTTTTCACAATTTGAAGTAACTAGAACGTTTCTGTTGCAATCCTACAAGCTAATTTTACTCCCGGCGAGACGCGAGTGTCATTACCCGTTATGTCCTGCGTTTGTCTCCGAACGCCAACGCAAATTGTGCAAGCTTGTTTTCACATTAATGCATGTGCATTGATTTCAGGGGGTCTTCATACGACGAGAGCTCCATTGTGTCCATGCTAATGTAATACGATTCACTGCACTTTGATGCAACGATGTCAACCATTAAAGAATTGTATGAACCCAACTTGGCTGCATTCATTTCAATATCACTATGGGCCTTCCACTTGCGGGTAAGTTCGAAAGTTGTTCCGTGTGTCAATTTAAGATCCAAAGGTGCCGATACAGAGAAAAACACGGAACCATTTACAATCAACAATCAAGACAAGTGCTCCTTATCCTGTCCTTATCTTGCGTGTTACCTGATCACTTGTGTGGTCTGACGGTACAAGATGTGTGAAATCCTATTTAAATTCAGTGCACATAGTTCCTTTGGTGTAACCGCTTAAGCCCAGTAGTTGAAGTTTATTTGAGGCCCTCCTACGACCATCTACATTCTACAGTGTATAGAGAGCAATAGCTATTGCTGAACCAATTAATAAGAGTAGTGCCAATATCAGAACATTTGGTTTCTCTAAGTTTACGATTTGATGAAAACTAGTCCACTTTCAAAAGTAGAAAGATCCGTGAATGAAGACCGTCTTTGTGAGAATGGTATATTTAAAACTTCTTATTTGAATTTTGACATCGCAGTATGGAACCTCAAAGTGAAGAGGTAATTTGAAAGTAATCGAGCGTATAATGGCCGCATGATTGGGCGTGGGCAGAAGAGCTGTATCGACGACTGCGCCCGTAAACACGACACACTCCATTGAACAAAGCTAGGGAAACAAATGCCGCTTTGTTTTATTAAGAGGAAATTAAACGATCCTAATCTTGAATGACAGTTCCTTATGCACCATGTCAATTAATAAATAAATAAAATCCATTTATTTCTTAAAATCTTTAACTAATATAATGCCGGGGCTTCCCATAAAGTTATCTAAGTGATACTTGTGTAGGGATAGCCTCGCTCTTCCTTATGATTAACAATTTAATGATATTTAACACTGTATTATGTTAATAAACTAGGTGGAAAAGTAAAAACAAAAACTTTATGTCTGTACTGGTTGCACTGGATTTAAAACAGAGTACAGTCAAGTAGGAAAACTCAAAAATCTAATTTAAATAAAAAAAAAAAAAAAAATTGATTGTGTTTGTATGCGTGTGTGTGTGATGTGTATGTTTGTGTGTGATGTGTATGTTTGTGTGTGTGTGTGTGTGTGTGTGTGTGTGTGTGTGTGTGTGTGTGTGTGAGTGTGTGTGTGTGTGTGTGTGTGTGTGTGTGTGTGTGTGTGTGTGTTTGTGTGGGTGTTTGTGTGTGTGTATGGCCATGGATGTGGTGTGGGGGGTGTGGGTGAATAGTGTGCATTGCGTGAGCGCGTGTCTCTGTGCTTTATGTTTGTGAAGTTAAACTACTTTTACCAAAAGGTATTCTACATCTTCGTAATTAAGAGAGGAGAGCCACACAGTTATCGTTTTCTTACACTCAAATAGGGGCATGGGATAAATACTAAGCTTACCGTTAAATTTATTATAGAGGTAAGGGGCCTGAGCTATGTATTGCTGCCTTGCAAAGACTGTACGAGTAGGAAAAGCAGGAGTCACATCATAACTACGTCGCCTGTCAAGTTTAGCACGATCAAAGGGTAACGTTTAATGATACCTTAATATCGAGTGTAAAATGTAAAGTTTTCTTACAGACAACAGCTTAGAGTGGACATATAGGGTTTCAGTAGAGAATCTACGAGGCTTACAGTACATACCTAACCTTTATCAGTGATCTTTGCGCTTGCTCTAGATTAAGAAAGTATGATTTAGCTGCTCCCCCCCAAACTGAAATACAATATATTAGTATTGATTGGGCTAAGGCGGTATATATCCTATTCAGTAGCTCGGTACTCATGACATGTCTCATAGATTTGAAAACCTACATGAGTTTTCTTATCCTCCCTATAGTGAGTTCCAGGTGAGGATACCAACTTAACCTCTGATCCACGATAATTCCGAGGTATTTCACTTGACTTTACCTCAGATAGTTACCATTTTAACAGACGAAATGGCCGTATTAACTAAATAATACCTACTTTAGGAACTAAGGAGGAAAACATGATAGACTATTCTTTATCGATCTAATTAGGTACTTTATTTGCAAACATTCAGTTACCAACTTGGTGAGAACACCGTGAAAGGCTATCACCACATCACGTGTCCTGCATAGCGCCGCGAATGATTACGTTCAGCTGTCAATTGATAGCCAATACTCGGGTCAGGCTTCCGTCTGACCTCCTCTTGGCTAATGGTTCATTGATAGGCGCGTCAGCTAATCGGAACAGCTTGACACAACTTACGTTTGTGAATGAAACGCTAGAAACGAATACGCATATAGGGCTGCCAAGCCAGTTATTGTGGACCCTGTGTCCCAATTAATCCGATGAACATTATGGAAATATTAATACTACATTTTTAAAATTATTCTGGCCTAAGAAGCCATTAAAGAACGTCATTGGTAGCGGTCTACCGGATGGATAGGCGAATATAAATGACATTGTTACGGCAGTTGAGTACTTCGCATGTCTCGCACGCGATCAATTCTTTACCATAATGAATGATGGATTACCACATGTCTTATAAATAAACAGGCACCCTCTGACTGAAGGATTTACGATTGATGTTGGATTTAAAGGTTGAACATCGCAATTATACTAAGACTTTCAAAACGAAAAAAAGACCCATGTAGCAAGCCCTAAAATCGTGTATTGACAAAATGACAACGTTTAGTTTCACATAAGTTTTTGTAAGTAGTTACTTACTAAACAAATCCTAGTTTATGACGTCAACTTACAAAACTCAGGACTCCAAATAGGCAACATAATCTGCGTCAAGCAAATAAGTAGAGAGGAGATCTTTGTGTTGTATCATTACAAATACAATAAGATCGTTACAAATCACCGCTTTGCAAGACTAGTTAAAGACTGTAAAGGGCAATCCAACGCTATATTAGGCCTTCAAATTGTCTGTCGTGACAACCAAAACGAAATCGACTGACGTCATAGGGATAAATTTGGACGATTCCCACGTCATAATTTTATAATGGATTACAAAATACAATTACACTATTATCCACTAAGGACCGTCGAGGTCAGGCACACCAAAAAGGGGTACGGTCTGGACGGATACGGTTAATCGACGGAAAAAAAGCGAGTGACAAAAAATTTTGAGCTTACCGTATGAACGAGATCTCACCAAAACATACTGTTAAAGAGCCTAGACAAAAACTGTAATGAATAATTGACACGTTGCTGTCTTGTTAAAGTTAACAAACCATACCATTAGCAATTTATAGAATAGCTTAATATAAGAGTGGTTAAATTCAAAAACAATGATATTATTGCAAAAAAAAACTTCCGTTATTGTAAATGCTTCTAAACGTGTAAGTAATACATATTTATAGTAAAAAAAACATAATCATAAGCATCATACATAATTAACATAAGTATTGGGACGATATTATTAAATATGCGCGTCTAGCAACTCATACTTTTGTATTAAACGCGTAGTGCATAAATATTGCCTTATCTGAAGAATAGGAAGGATTGTTAATGTGTTTTATTCTCACTAGTTTAAATAATGAAATCGTGATTGAGTTTGAAACAATGCCCATAGTTCTTGGAGCCTGTGGGTAAAAAATGTTATTATCTGATGGGATTCGAACGATGAATGGCCACGAACGGCAAAGCTTTTTGAGCTTTTGTTTTAGCTGGGCGGATTGCATTAACACCGATGCTGTTCGTTTACTAAGAATCGTCCGCTTGCAGAGTATTTATTTAATTTTGACCCAAGGAATAGTAGCGGTTGGTCGCAATTTTACCCTATTGTATAGGTTGGTAGGCTTTTAGCTCTAGAGTTGTTTTTACATAAAAGTTAGCAGCTTCATCTTCTCTCTCTCGATATCTCACTGTATGTGTTACGTTCTACACCATAATATTTCACATGTGTGAGTGATATAAACACTAACCTACGACGTTTACCCGTTAGGGGAGGGTGGGGTGATTACGGACAGTGGGTAATTGCGGACAGTGCCTTGCCGGCTGACACAGTCCGCCCCGCGCCCCGCAACCTGTCCAGCGTGGCTCATTCCGCCATTTTTAGCGCCTGGCAGGACGTCAACACTAAAGGCCGCGCACCCGTTTCAAGTTAATAACGTTCGATCATTTTTAAGTACTTTCTTATAATATTTGTAGAATTTCAGTAACGTGTATACGAAACAATAACTGCTTTAAGTAAAAACTGTACTCGTTGCCCATTAAGATAATATTTAAGTTTAAAAAGATAACATTAAAATCAAGAAGTTTAAAATCATAACCCATGTTTTTTTTTGCTTTAAAACTTTTTAGAGCCAATGGGGTGATTGCGGACATTTCCTTTGGTTTAATACGGACGTCCGTATTTAGCCAAATGGGTTGGGGAAAATTCGGACACATAACTTATCATAGTTGTATTCCGTTTCAGATGCCTTGTGTATACAAAAAGAAAACGGAAAAAAATACACGATTGAAACTTTAAAAATAGCTATCAAGGCGATTTAAGAAAAGTTAATAAGATTTAGAAAAGCCGAAGAAAAGTATAATTAAAAAAATAAAAGTATAATTAATTATAAGAAAGTATAGTATACGTATACTTTCTTATAATTAATTATACTAATTGCAAAGAACCAGAACAGAAGAAAAAGTCGCAAAATGGTGTCAAAAATCTTGGCAATTTTCATAATAACACAAATGAAAAACAATATTTTTGTATATTTTGTAGTAAAAAAAATAATAATTCACCCCTCCCTGAAGATGAGGTTATGTGTTCGGTATGCCAAAATTGGGCACACGATAATTGCACAAGTGGGAGTACAAGCCGTGGCTTTATTTGTGATTTTTGTAAGGCGAAGTAGACTGACCGCAATTGCCCCACCTACTGTCCGTATTTACCCGTTCCCTACAGGGGAAATACGGACACCAAGGGTTTTGTTTTTTGAAGAAAAAATATGTTTGTTGATTTGATACTTATAGTTTTATAACATGATTTTGTTAAGTATGAACCTAAGTTTAAAAGTTAGTAAAGACTGGCTGATTATCTTTGATACTGTATCTTGTACTGAAGGGTTTCCTTAAGTGTCCGCAATATCCCCACTCTCCCCTACTGATGTGTCGTTCCCGGGAATTTTGGGAACTTTGAGTAAATTATTTATTAAATATATATTATTGTATGTAATAATATAATATTGTTATGCTTCATAATGATAATTTTGTTGCGTTTTCCAAAATTTTTACTACATTATGCTCCTGCACCCACTTATAATCTTTCTGCATGACCTAAAGGTATGACTGAGAGAGAATGCTTTTAGCATTAAGTCCACCTTTTATACACTGTTACTCGTGCAATAAAGTTCTTAAATAAATAAATAATAAATAAATTTCCGGTAAAGTTTTCCAAAGTTATTTGCGTAGACTGCTTGTTGTACGTGCGGGTAAGTTTAACATCATGCACAGACTCCAAATGAATTTGTTTAACCTAAATAGAATAACAAGTGAATTATTCTTTATTGCGGTTTTAAAGGCGGTTTAATTTTTTTTTAATATATTTTTTATTTCTTGATATTTAGTTTTTTCTCAAAATTGCATTATCAGCCGCAGCTTATACATCTTACTTTCTTACCGAATTTAATTTATGTCATTAAAACTTTGGGAGTTTCCTAGCACATTGGGATTATTCCCTAAAATTACAGTGAGTAAACTACTGGAAATTGGGTGTATACCCTGCGGCTGTCACTAGCACCCGTATTTATTATTAATATCTAAAGGTTTTTAGCAAGTGATGTACCTTTCATACCTTTAGACACGTAGAAATCACAATAGATTGACTGTGATTCATCCTACCTCAATACGGCGCCATACCCAACGCATAAACAGTGCTATTTGTAGCATAAACAAAAACACAATTAATCAATTTCCTTGTTAAACCGTTTGACGTTAAGTACGTAATGTAGGCATACTTAAACAGGGTCGTGACATGTTATGCATAACGACTGTCGTATACTGATATGTTAATGAAGTTAATCAAGACATAGAGCTCTGCACACATGCAACTAAGTAGTTTATACTAGCAACTACTCTCTTTGAAATGAATGTTCATATGCACAACCGTTAAATCACACCGCTTGGAACCAATCGCTATGGAAAACCATGAAGGACGTCTATTAGAGGTTCAGCAGTTGACTGGCATCTTGCAGTTTGAAGCTGATATTGATGATTGCACAAAATAAGTTACTCAATGACAAACTTTGATATGTACGTACATGCTAAAGAGTCTACTCACCTGGAGCTCTATTTTTGAATCACTCGCTTCAAAATGGCGAGTGATTTTCGTTCGAATACGATTTAAAAGTCAAGGAAAATAACTCGTTTCGAACGAAAATCACTCGCCATCTTGAAGCAAGTGATTCAAAAACAGAGCCCCTGAGCTCTATCTAGATTAGAGAGATCTTACTAATCAAGTACTATCCGCAAGTACGTTAAGACCTCGTCGCTCTTACAAATCCATAAAAAAATAATTAATAATGGCATTCTAGTGATATGACATCAGTGACATAAGAGGTCCCCATTTGACGCAGTCTGACTCTGCTCTATTTAATTATTGTTTTAACTTTTATAGCGTGTTAGCGCTTGCAGATATTCATACAACCGAATGAGCCGTGAACTGAATTGTCTGCAAACATAAAACAACCATCTCGTAAATTGTTCTTAATTTAGTCTAGGCAAATACTAGTCAGTCTAGTCCGAGTCCTAGATACCATGCGGCTTGTTAGCATTAGTTTGCGGTATAACATAAAACTGCTGGATTTAAGCAATTAATTAGAAGTACTTAGACGAGATATATCTCTACATGCACTTCTAAATACTTTGAAATGAGAACAGTTGGCAATTAATTCAAATAATATCTTCAGTTAACCTTAGTGTAAATCAACTAGCCATTTTATTTGACCCTGGATCATGGATAAATACTTATGCATTTCTATGCTGCTAAAGAAATGAGACAGCCTGGGGCCCTAATTTTAAATCACTCACGTGATTATGGCAAGCGATATTTGTTCAAAAACAATTTAAAAAATCAATAAAAATTACGTCAAACGGATTTCAACTAATTTTGGTTCGAAAATCGAACATTAATCAAAGAAAATGATAAGATGATACGCCATAGTAATGCGAATGATTAAAAATAGGTCTCCTGATCTATACATTCATCAAGAATATATTAGGTTAAATAACCCTTTATTGCACATCACATAGAAGTAAATATTCAATTTAGGCGGTCTTATTGCTATAAATATGTAAGCGATCATTCAAACATCAAAAGTCAATTTATCATGAAGGAGGTTCTTTATCTGAGTAACGTACCGAGTTATTTTTAATTTACTCGTGCGAGACATACATCCTAGTCAACTTCAGGTAGCCATTGATATTGGCCTCTGAGATACTGCGACTTGAATTTACGATGAGACGTGGCGCCATCCTTCAATCATTAGTATTGAAATCGTGAGACTAATTATTTGCACGTGAACCGTGGTTGCTTCGTTGCTCACTATTTGGGGATGCATATTAGTGTTTGTATGTTTTATTAAGGGGGACCTCCCCTTAACATTAGTCGTAGTTTCAACCATTTTCAAACTTTTTTCAACAAGCGTTCCCTTTTTGCATATTCCATGTTTTACTCAGCTGTACTGAAACCAATTATTACCTGCTGTTGCATGATTTTCAGTTCATAATTCAACCACAACTAATGCGCATACCTTAGGACTTCCTGTTTAATTGAATCTAATGAATTTGTTAGTATTAGTCTAGACACAAACAGACTTGATAATTTGTTCCTTCCACCGGAATCTGCAAGTCAATTGTAACCTAGTAATGTAGGTAATTGAATGACACAAACCCAACCCTGCAAATCATGCGTGGCCATTCATAATTCCTAACACGTGAAATGAAACAGCCTATTCTATACGTAGAATTCTTGTATCTAAATTATGAAAGGTACAGAGACCACGTTTTTAAACCTCAAAATCTCTCGAACTGACCATAAGACCATTTGTAGTCATTTTTATAAGCTTGATGCAACGGAGCCTTTATGATTAAACACATATTATGGTGTAACTAAGTGTATTGAGTTAATAATCTTGGAAAGATTATGGTATTTCTGGAAGGATCACAATATACAGTTTCACATCATGTTAACTCAGGCACCTAATTATAGCAATCCTAATGACGGCTTCGTGTTTTTTCACACAGTTTCATTTCATCTCATGATCAGCCGACTCTCCGCAACGGAAATGCCATCTTGTAATATCGCAGCACTTGCCAGATATCTCTTACTAACCCATTTACCCAAGATCAGTATTTGGTTTTACGATACGTATCCATCGTACAGTCGAATAGATTTACGGTTGTGTGGAATGGAATACAGGCCGGCTGTCGTCATGATGTCATTTGTGCTTTATTGCCGAGATATAATAGAGTTGTGGGGCAATTTCACTCCAGATTTGCATACGAACGATGTTGATCACTGTCCTTGCATTGTATGTACGATCAATGATTAACATAGGGCATGTAACATTGACAGGAGGTACATTCGACGATACCTGCCATCCCGGAATATAATAGTAGATTATTCAACATGGGGATAAAGTAGTGTTTTACGGCCCGGGCGCCATCTTGAATCTCGAGCAAAATGAAAGGATTCTAATTTTAACTGTAATAATAAAGTAAAAGAGAATCCTGAGTGTAGCGAGAGATTTAATTTCGCCTGTGCTGAAGACACTTTTATCCCCGAGTTGAATACTCTGCTTTTCGCTTCACTTTGCGAGGCAACTAATAAGATTATCTTGTAAGTTTATACTAATTTACACTTGAACTCACGCAATGCGCTGTATTAATGAGAAGTTACCAATAAATATGTATACCTATAAATACTATTTAGTGTTGTAAGTATATTGAACTGAAAGAAACTGCCAACCGGCCATTCTTTTTCTTATGGCTTGTTCAACAAATCAAAATGATAATACGTAACAATATCCTTTAAACAAACGTTTTCCTTGCCATAATTAATAACATTCACAACGACAAATCATTCATTTTCTTATTGAGATTAATTAATAAATTCAAGGCTGGTATAATCTTCATCACCTCTCTTTTATCTCATCTGTAGGTTTCTCAAGGAAGACAATAAATAACACTAGCCTCTACTGCCTAGCTTCTGCCATGTTCCCAATACGCGACTGCACTCAAAGCTTCACGATTTGTAAGAGTACATCACAGGACATCACTAGCTCCAAATGCCAAAAGGGGCAAGAGACATGTACTGACGGACACTTGTATGTGATACAGAATTTAAGAATCACGTAAGGTTTTAAAATATAGAGCAGAACTGTTGGGTGACATCACGAGTGGCGCCGCTCCGCACCAATTGTCGGCAATTGTCTCGTGCTAGTCTCACAGTATGGCACACGCATAATTTACTGCTTAAGCACTTAATAAAATCATTGCACGCTAATAATTATATTGGCTCCTATTGAATAAACGACATCGTAAAACGTAAATTGCTTTTATAGCTGATGTATCAAGCCAGTTTCTTTGTAAGTTCTTCGTTTATCTCGAAAGAGCTTTCAAAGCTCTCGTTACATATTATATGAATGATTCATTTTGCGCTAATAAAGACCAACGTAAGGGCATCGTCCCCATCAATCAAGGCATTTGCATCAATTATTCAAGTTTTAAGAGTCAACTGCACCATCTCGACGAAATCTGATACGAGCTTGACAACTCTGGCAGACCTACAACAAGACCCTTAATTGGATGTGGGCATGAGTGACAGTGTTTGTGATTTATTAGCACGAGAGTAATAAAGATATTATGTGATTTGATCACGGGATTTTTGTCGTAATATCATATCGTTAACACAATTATTATATGCCTTATTTGCTAAAAGGCCACGATGACTGAAATAACTATAAACGACGAGTATAACGAACTAAATTTTTTATGTTGTTTATTTGTAAATTATTCAGATGTTTTATTGCTTGAAAATTTAAAGAACAATCATCGCAATCAGTCATGATCGTAAACGTTACTGCATTATTTAACGTATCACGGCATTCACGGCCCATAAAAACGTCACGAAAGCCCTTTGGGCTCTACTTGTTTCGTTTATTGTACTTTAGGCGCCTGTGCGTCGTCTCAAATTATTTACGCGGAAGATTTATCTCATACAAGCCTAACATTATTTCAGATTTAACATTTCTTAAGATTAGTACATTTGTAAGTTTTAGGGTTTAAATAGACTGATAGGCTCCTAGGCAGTACTACTTAATACATTAAGTAGAATTAGGAAAACTTAGATTTTACCATAGGATATTTAGGCGTACAAAAGCACTCGTTTTGATCGCGCATTTCCTTATTCCATTCAGTCCCTTTGTTAGAAAACATTGCAATCTAAAATAACATAAGTAAAGCGTTCGCTTCGCGCAATGATGTTTGCCCACTAAATTCTTAGGCGATCGCCTTGCTCGCGCATTAACTTGCATATTTTTTTATTATGTTCCTAATTTAAAAAACCGGCCAAGTGCGAGTCGGACTCGCGCACTGAGGGTTCCGTGCCAACTTTTACTGAATTAGGGATTCTTACTTCCACTTAGCCAAAACACCACAATAGTTTGTTTACCGCAAATATAACTTTGTTTTTCATAGTGTTTGTATGAAAGACAAAGTTATATTTGCGGTTGATAAAAATGTGCTATATCTCAAAAACTAATAGTTCGATTTTGCTCAAACTAATTTTCTTTGAAAGTTTTTATTGAGATCTACATCATATTTTTTTCCAAAATTGACACTTCCTTAGTTCAAAAGTTAGATGGGGGGGACGCCCATTTTACCACTTTGGAAGCGTCTATATCTCAAACTTTTAGAAAAAAAATGGTTTTAGAAACCTCAATGTCATTTTGAAAGACCTATCCATAAACACCCCACACGTAAGTATAGGTTTGGGTAAAAAAAGTTTTTTAGGTTTTAGTTTCATTTATGGGAGCCCCCCTCCCTCCTTAAATATCATTTTTTTTACTTTTAGTACATTAATCGGAAAGCGAAAAGATACATCTACTTACCAAGTTTCAGCTGTGTGATACTAATAGTTTTTGAACAAAGTGGCTGTGACATACGGACGGACAGACAGACAGACAGACTTGACGAAACTATAAGGGTTCCGTTTTTTTGCCATTCGGCTACGGAACCCTAATAATGAGGTTATCAATTCGACCAGTATGTATGTGATATCGTTAGAATTTGGTAATATTGGAGTATAAACCCTTTAGTTAGACCCTTTACACACTTTTTAGCATCGGTTTTGGAAACGCGATGCGCATCGCGACTCACGCAATGAACAGATTTTTGCGATGCGCATCGCGTTTGCATCGATGCAAACGCACGTTAGTATCGATGCAATCGCGATGTTTGTCCACGAATTTCTGGAAAACAAGAATTCATAGCGCGATAATTATTCTTTAGTTTAATCAGGAATATTTCAACTAAAGATACCTACAGTAATAAATTTAATCATAGCCGGTCCAATAGTTTTTGAAAAATCCAAAAATCCTGATAGTAATATAACCATAAGCCACATTTCTTTAATATCCCTGGCGTGTTGCCAAAGCAACACCACCAGTTCTACCGAAATGCACTGTATCTATTTGCATTTTGACCACTATCTGCGGTTTTTAACGGGTTTTGTCGGTCATTTCACTTGATGTGCGTGTGTGTTTTTATGTGCAACCTCAATCGGATACTAATAGCACTTTCTGATTCTAGACCGTGTTTTTCATACTACATAGTTACTTATAATAATAATTTATGTTTTTCCTGTTCTACTAGTCTACTAGGTTTATTTCATGCTTCAATTTTAGTCTGGCATAGGTATATATATACCAATATTTACAAGTTTTCTCAAAAAATACTTGGTAAAATCTTATCACGACTTCATGCCTTTAATCGAAACCCTAGCGGCTGCTGATGCCTAGCTAGAGGTTAGTATGAAAATCCGTTGCTCACGGCTCGGACACACACAATACATAGAATCATTGAAAATTAGCTTACCTACTTTAAACTACGTCTGATCTGATGTTACAGATTTTTCTTGAAAATATTTATGAGCACGGCACCTACTTCCTCACTTACCACTACGAATACTATTATCAGGGTTCGTCGACCGCATCGTTTTGGCGGAAAGGCAATAAAAAACAATTTCCGCGTCCTGTTCGACTGAATTCATCTGTCCAGTCCAGCTGCCAATATCCGACCCATTTTTCTCTGGGACAAGCTCTCGTCGATTTTAGTTGCACGCAAAATAACCAAGGCGTGAAAAGTTTGCGCGCTCCAGTAGCCGAGTTTGAATGGCGGGAAAATTCGGCTTTCTTTTACGAGTAGTATGTATAGAAGAAGAAGATAGAAGATGAGAGAATAAAATACGTAATCCTGTTCAGAAAATAGTCGTCCTGTCGAAACCGGAAACGAAGAAAATAAAAAGGTTATAAGGCAATTAAATACATAAAACTGAGAAATGTGATGGCCGCGGTCACTGAAATCGGTAGGAGACTTATTTTTTACTTTCTTGGTAAAATAAATTATTAGGATTATAATTTTGGCTTTATCAATGATCTTATTTTTCGCTACCTGAATCTCTAAAACTTTTCTAAACAAAAACACATAAAATAATTGGCCACATACTTGTATGTTCCTACTACCAAACCAAGGACGAAAATAAATAAAAAACAGTGTTTAATAAACGTCTTTATTTCTTCCTGAGTAAGTCAGCGAAACCAGTGGCCCTCCAGATGTCTGGCAAGTCGATAGGCAGGACCTTTTTGCGTCAGGAAAATGCTCTTATGAATACCCACCGAGTTGCAGTTTTAGGTCATGTGGGACTTCCGGCTCTGGAGCCCGCCTACCCACTAAAAACCTGACGGCGTTCTTCCGTGCCATTAGTGAGGCAAGAGCTGACGGGTCAGGCCCTGTGCTTAAGCCCTGAGCATTCGTCCGCAGCTGATTGATAGGCAGGACCTACGCCAACTGTCAAAAAACGCATCCACCGCCGCGCTATTCTGAAGAAAGCTAGGGCTAAAGAGAATAAGGAGGTAACTGAATAAAAGCTTTTATCCAGTATTTTACTTGAAGAACTGGGGTAGGGAATCGAACCCTATGTAAATGTTCATCGTCCACCGTTAAAGCCTATACTACTCGTCCTCCCAGAGGTTTGCGTGTGAACCATGTTGTTTGAAAGTGTTCTCGAGGACAGTTAATTTTGGCGAGTAAAATTTACAGCAGTTTGTTTTTTGCATACTGTAACGTGAATTAATTTAATAACAAACTAAAATTAAACAGTCAAAGTATTTTTTTTAATAGTAAATTTTAAATTGTATTATGGCAGTTTCATTTGAATCGATGAATTCCTTAGAGTTTCACGCTCGCCATCAGGTTCCGAGTTAGAAATTCACTATAAAAATTATGTATCGTCTATTTCGGGTATTCTTTTATCTCTTTTATTTCTTATAATTACCTAATGTAAGTGCTATAACTTATAGCAAACCAAGGTACGAGTAATCTGAAATGTAATGGTGCGTCGGAACCACTGAATCTATTCAGTGGTCGAAACCATCAAAATAAGTAAGTACCAACAGGTATAACACATAAACTTCTATCATAATCAGAATATGTAGGTAGGTTATTCTTATTAACGATCTGCAATGGAAACCTATATGCTCATCATTGCCTCTTCTGGGATTCGAACCCGTTTACCTACTGTATTGTAGAACGAACGATTAAACGCATGATTAAAAACTTTGGTAAATCAGGACATTTACTCTTTAATTAAATATACCGTTTTAACCACAAATTAATCTTTGAACAGTACCTCGACCGGCTCCTCGTGCCGTAGAACGTCTCAAACCATTTGTGGGCACCTCGGAAGCGGAACTCGGCCTCAGGAACTCAGACGCAGAGTCTGTGTACCGTGGTACTGTACAGCGCTGACCTTGCCTAGCCCGGTCAGCGCTCGGTCACTCAAGCCAGCCGACCAAGTCGGAACACTCTGGTCACGGAACCTGGGTCACGGAACGGAGACCGAGGAACTCGCACAGTGGGCCTTAAGAACCTTCTGTTTAGCGCTTGGAATCTGGTCTTGGGACTTTGGGACACTGAACGTAGATCGCTAGTTCTTATACTGGTTGGCAAGGAATTGAGGGTAGGTAGGAAATAGTTTCGCAATGTAAATGTCCTGATATACGTTTATGCAATTTTAAATAAATATGTTGGTGGAATAACTTGCAATCCAAAATAGTTATTGCCTAACCGCATGATAAATCGTTGGTCTGACTGATGCAGGAATTGAACCTGCATCTTTGGTAAAATCTGTGGGTACTACTTATGCCTAATAAGGTTTATTCAAAAATGAGGATCACTGTAGGTATGTTAGTTAATGTTACTAACCTTTTATATGCAACCCGATCATTTCAACACTACAGCAGTCTTCTTTATTTCCATAGCACTTCACTTTCACTACTTTAAAACCATATTACTTTACAGCAAATGATAGCTTAACAACCTTTAAAGAATAAAATCACACACAACGCAGTCCGCCGCTAACAAAGAACGAAACACGAATGAAGGATGCGGCCATTGCAATGACGAGTTGAAAAAGTTGAAACAAAATCCACCCTACCTTCATAAAAAAAGAGAAAATTTAAACTACATTTCCAACAGCAACCTACAGTTACCTTGAATTAAATGAATTTGAATACCTACGAAGAATTTGTAAAATTTTACAAAAGTTTTTAGAATTTTCGCGCCTATTTTTTTTCTTTTTATAGGACCGTTATACACCGATATTTTATAAATAACGGTGAATAACGTACAACGGTATGTTATATCTATTCCTTTGTTCCTTTGCCTTAGAAGTTAGTCATAATAAGTTTTTTTTTTTTTGTCTATTACTTATGTTTTTCTTCTTTGTGATTGGTTAAAACTACATTACGTCAAACTTACCTCCTATTTCATTGGCCAATCAAAATCATAATGAAATACGCACCAATGAACAAGCCGCTTGTAAACGGAAACAAACCATGTGCTAACATGGCGACTTTTCATCATCATTCTTCGCAGGTCGTTTGATAATTATTGCGTGGCTGTTATGGGAATTCTCATAAATAAGTCAGGATTCATTACTTTTTGACATATTTTCTTTATTTTGTTCTAAATAACTGCACTCCGTAAGTATGAGTGTCGACGCTTACGGGCCGAGCTCTCAAACGCTCACGTTTCTGGACACTGAAGAAGCGGATCTAATCGGAGCTGATACCCAGGGCTCCGAATTTGAGTTTACAGACTTCACTTTGCCTTCTCAAAGTCAAACGCAGGCATCCCAGCATGAGCATGGGCTCTCAACATCAAATCAGGTTAGCAATTTCAATATTTGTTGTACACATAACCTCAGTACCTTTCCTTTGAAATTATAGTTTTCTGAGAATTTAACCAGAATGGTAATATTCTAGGTAAATGGTCTTGGACGTTCCGACCTTACGTCTAAAGTTTCAAGTGTGACGAATGCTATAGCCGAGTTGCAATTCGAAGAAGAAGATGAGGCTCTGTATAGCAGTAAAGAGCTACCGGATCATGCTTGCAAGTACTGTGGCATCCATGACCCTGCCACAGTCGTCATGTGCAACATATGCAACAAATGGTGAGTCACTAGAAGGTATAAGTTTTGACAAAGTGAAGTGAAGTGCAGGGGTTCTTGCAGCTTCAAATAATTAAATCATTTAGGTAAACTTAAATGATACTTACACTTTCATCTTCCTAAATTCCAGTCCTTACCTTGATATTCACTTAAAATTTAAATGTTTAATAACCTATAGCAAGAATGTGATTTGGTTCATTATGTATGGCATTTTTAGGTTTTGCAATGGCCGTGGTAACACTTCTGGCTCACACATCATCAACCATCTGGTGAGAGCTAAACATAAGGAAGCTGCCTTGCACCGAGATGGTCCTCTTGGAGAAACACTACTGGAATGCTACTCCTGTGGCGCTCGCAATGTGTTTGTTCTTGGATTCATCCCAGCCAAAGCAGACTCTGTGGTTGTTTTGCTTTGTCGGTAAGTTATGTTGTTTTCTTATAGTGTAATTGATAGTAAAATTGATTTTATTTTGCTGCCTTTAGTTTGTAAGTTGTACAGGAAGTGTTAAGAAATAATAAGGTGTGTGTAAATTTTTCTATGTTTATTATTACAGCCAGCCATGTGCTGCTCAAAGCTCCTTGAAGGATATGAATTGGGATCAAGAGCAGTGGAAACCTTTGATTTGTAAGTTAAAATTTAGACTAGATCATTATCTTAATTAAAAACCTGATAAGCAAATCTGCAGGTGAATCGTTTAAAATAAATAAATTAAAATCCAATTGTTATCATCACATACATATTTTGAGTGCCTCGTGGCTTGTATAGTGCTTTTTAAGAGGTATATTTTTCTCAAAATCCAATAAGCATGTGTATGTATTTAGGCTGTTAAATTGCAACATAAAAAGCATTTACTTGTTTATAGCTGATCGCGCCTTCCTGTCCTGGCTAGTAAAGGTACCATCAGAGGCAGAGCAAATGAGAGCCCGCCAGGTATGTCAGTCAATACCACAAATCTCGAGATATTAGATTAGCTAGAAGCAAATAATTGTTACTTAATTGCTATGATACATTATTGCAACATTTACTTACAAAAAAATAACTAAAAAAAATACTATTGCTTCTAGGTGACTCCTCAACAAATAGGGCGCCTAGAAGAAATGTGGCGTGATAATGTGGATGCTACTTTTCAAGACTTGGAGAAGCCTGGTGTTGATGAAGAACCTAACCAAGTACTTTTGAGGTAAGGCTCTTTAAAAAATAAATTCAAGAAGCCTTCTTTAAAAAAGTTGTCTTAGTTCTCAACTTAAAAGTCTAGAACGGGTGCACCAACATAATTTTTACTTTGGCAGATGTATAAGACATACTCAAACAACACACACAAACAACAAACACACATGGGGGGAAACAAAGTTCGCCAGGAATGCTAGTAATGAATAAATCATTAAATTCACTGATATAATAATTTCATTGTATATTTCAGATATGAAGATGGATACCAATATCAGAACATCTTTGGGCCATTAGTGAAACTGGAAGCTGACTATGACAAGAGACTAAAAGAATCGCAAACTCAAGAAGGCATTGAGGTTCGTTGGGATGTTGGTCTCAACAAGAAGACTATTGCATACTTTACTCTCGCTAAAACTGACAGTGATATGAAGCTCATGCATGGCGATGAGCTCAGATTGAGGTAAGATTTTTAAAATTTATGTATAGTTGAAAGGAAGACGAAAATTCGTAGGTCATCTATGTATCTGTCATTGTCACTAAAGTTCACCTTAAAATATTTCCCAATAGGTAATTGTGCTAGCTTGACCATTATTCACTTTTGTAGTCTTAATTGGGTCCGGAACAAATATTGTTTTCTTGAAAAAGAGAGTAAAAATAATAACTACTTAGGCGGCAGAATCGACAAATCGCTCGGCATCCCGCTCTTTTTCTGACCCTAATAAATGAGGATTTTGCGTGATACAAAAAGATAGAACTACCCGTAACCTTTTGGTGGGCAGTACATATCGCTTTTGGACCTTGACCACACCCCGGACACTCGGAAGAAACTTTTCATTTTGGCCATACATTGACAGACGGCGTGTTGCACAGACGCTGCGTTTGTGTGCGTGCTATAAGGGTTGACAAAGTCTGTTACACCGGTCATAGCTCTTTTCACTTAAAAAAAAAAGATACCTAAACAACGTAATTTACTTTAATTTAGTATACAATGTATATAACGAGTAATAATTTTCGTAATGTCATATTCACGTGGTATCGTGGAGAAATAAAAAGATAGTAGGTATCTACCTTAGCAACACCTAATTTCACTGATCACATAAATATTACAATTATAATTTCTTAACTACACATAATTCTAAAGAATGTTACCTTTACCTAACGTTTTTAAAGTTGTTCACTGTAACTGAATAGTTAGAATAGGTTAGTTATGGTTGCATATTTTGTATGAAGTTACTTACTGTCTCTCATCTTTTGGGAAACGAAAAAAGCTTCTATCGGAGTCACTACACTGCACAGTACCTAGGCATCTCTCGTACACAAAACTTTGTTCTTCCGTTAACGTCGCAAACATGCGCGTGCCATGCCCGCTAGGCGACCGCATATTGAGATCCCTAATTCTTGCGCGATAGTGAGGTAAGTCAGACTAGGGAGGGGAGGTGTTGCTGCGTATCTTGATCACAATAAAAACCACAAGTGTGAAGTAGAACTCAATTTATTGTAAATTATCATATGTCTATGTTAGTCTGAAAAACTCACTTGTTAGCGCGATTTAACATGCTACAGCGCCATCTAGTTTGATTAGATGGAACTAAACTACTATGATTGCTAGAATGCAGACTTCATGCAGAATACATTATCTATTAGTTAACATTAGGTAAATATTACGAAAACACAGACCAGTTTGAGCGTACATATTCCGCACTAAACATCCTGCCCACCAAAAGGACACCGTCCTTTTCTTATCACACAAATGAACTCATATATTCAAAAACTAATAGCTTATAAAAAACAAACAATAGCAAGCTGCCCACCATAAAGATACAATTAACAACTTTATTTAAATATTAGCATCAAATAGGAACAAACTAATTCGACTTCTTAATTTTATGGTGTGCAAGCTGCAGAGCTTAATATCTTAGGAGAAATAACAAAATAATGCAAACAGAGCTGCAAACAAATGCTTGTAACTTACAACCAATAAACAAATAATATTTTAAAATATTGAAACTTTAAACAGCCTTTGGCAAAACACATAGTTTATTACAAGGTCGTTTGAAAACACCATTTTTAGTTTTAACAGTTACAACTCTTGTCAGGTTATCCTTACCTGGGTGTTTCTCAATAATTTTTCCTAACAACCACTTTGCTGGCGGAATGTTATGATCTATGACTAAAACAACATCATCTATATCGGGCTCAGCCCTTTTTGTAAACCATTTGTATCTATTATTTAGAGTCACTAAATATTCAGTTGACCATTTACGCCAAAAATCGTTTACCATTTTTTGAGTAAACTTCCATCTTTGAAGGCTAGTCAATGAAGATTTGGAATAGTCCAAATCTGGTATGGTAACCAACGGTTCCCCTACTAGAAAATGACCCGGTGTCAATGGCATTGGATCATCCGGATTATCGCTTAAAAATGATATCGGGCGGGAGTTTAAGCAAGCCTCCACTTGCGTCAAGACCGTCGACAACTCTTCAAAGGTAAGTGTTGCATCTCCAATTACTCTTTTCAGGTGTTTCTTCGTAGATCGGACGCCGGCCTCCCATACGCCTCCAAAATTTGGCGCATGAGGTGGTACAAAATGCCACGTCGTACCTTCATCGGTAAGTAAATGGGCGATTTCGTTCGGCAGCTGAGATTGGGCTTGGTTAAACATCTCTCTTAGTTCCTTATCAGCGCCGACGAAATTCGTCCCATTGTCGCTATATAAATCTTTGCAGCGGCCTCTTCTTGACACGAACCTCCTAAACGCAGCGATAAAACCCTTTGCTGTTAAATCTGACACCGCCTCAAGGTGTATTGCTCGAGTAGACATGCAAATAAAAAGGCATATGTAGCCCTTATAAGACTTTGATCCTCTGCCCGGAGAAAACCTTAAATTAATGTGGCCAGTAAAATCAACGCCTGACGACTTGAATGGCTTATCAGGTGTCAATCTCACCTTAGGGAGATCACCCATGAATTGGTTATTGTTTTGGCGTGAGTATCGAGTACAAGTAACACAATCTCTATAACACTTTTTGGCCTTTTCTCTCGCTCGAATAATCCAATATTTGCTTCTGATGTAGTTAAGCATAAGCTGCGTGCGGTCCTCCGTGAAGCGTCTTAAGGTGAGCATTCAAAACTATCAACTTAGTTAGATGAGACTCACTTGGCATAATTATTGGGTGCCTTTTATCGAATCCCGCAGTAGCCTGGTTGATGCGACCCCCTACTCTTAACAATCCGTTATCATCAAGAAACGGACTAAGAGTATGAAGCTTGCTCTTTTTTGTAACGCAACCGGCTTTAGACTTGTATTGGACAATATCAGCCTCGAAGTAAAGCTTTTGGGTTGCCTTTATACAGCCGTTTAAGGTATCGTTCATCTCTTGAACAGAAATCGTTTCATTTATCTTTCTGGTAGATTTAGGCTCCTTAAGCTTTAGAACTTTTCTGCAATAAGACAAAACTCTCAACATTCTCGAAAGATTAGAAAATCTTGTCCAAATAAAGTCCTCTGTCGATTGAACTAAGGTTGTAAGAGTTTTGATGGGCCTCTCTTCTTGGTTGGTATTAAATTCCAGTTCAGTAGAATAAACATCATTATCTCTTATACTTTTGGGACCATGCCACCACAGGTGGTGCTCAACTAGTTCGCCAACTGTCGTGCCCCTAGACGCACAATCGGCTGGGTTTTGATCTGTTGGCACATGGTTCCATTGGTCACTATCGAGGATGTTGCGAATCTCTGAGACTCGGTTGCTAACGAACGTGTTCCACCGGCTCGGTTCACCTCGGAGCCAGGCTAGCACGACCGTTGAATCCGACCAGGCGAATAATTTGTCTTTGGGAATATTTAAAATTTGGGCCACCTCAAACACTAGCTTGGTACCTAGGAGTGCGGCACACAACTCCAGCCTTGGTATAGATATTTCTTTCTCAATGGGTGCCACCTTTGTCTTAGCCGTCACTATATTTACATAAATATTCCCGTCGTTAGCTGTGGTCTTAATGTAAACGACTGCTGCATAAGCTGCCTGAGAAGCGTCGACAAAAACATGTAGTTCTACGGGGTTACCTTTATTAAAATTCAGCCAACGAGGTATGCTTACCCTTTCCACATTTTTTAAGTCATCTTTAAACTTAAGCCACTCATTCAACAGCTCCACAGGTAAATTTTGGTCCCAATCTAATCCTGATTTCCACAATTTTTGTATGTAAACCTTTGCAGTAATTAGAACAGGTGCGATCCAACCTATAGGATCATAAAGTCTCGCAATATTTGACAACACCTTTCGTTTAGTCATCGGCTCCTCACAGTCTGGTAAGCTGTACGAGTAGTGAAAATTGTCATCATTTTTATTCCAGGCAATACCTAAAACCTTGATTGTGTCGTTGATTTTGAACGTGTGCGACTCATTTGAACTTTGTTTGTCCTTTTGAATGTAATTCAGCAAGACTTGACTATTGCTACACCACTTTTGGAGTACAAAACCACCGTCTATCATCAGTTTATTCATCTCATTGTAAATATTTATAGCATCGATTTCCATCTCACAACCTGTCAGCAAATCATCCATGTAGTAATCTTCTAGTGTTATTTTTGCAGCTACAGGGTACTTCGCTTCTTCGTCCTTGGCTAGCTGTTGGAGTGACTTCACTGCCAAGTATGGTGCACACGCGGTTCCAAAGGTAAGTGTTAACAGCCGGTAATGTGCGATCGGTTCCTCGGGGTCCGAACGCCACAAAATCCTCTGAAAATCTGCATCATCATCACAAACTAAGACCTGCCTGTACATCTGAACTATGTCTGCCACAATACAAAATCGATGTGTTCTCCACCTCATTAGTCTTCTTAAACTTAAGAGCTTCGCTCTTGTCGGTGGAGTAATTGCCATTCTTTCCTTTTGTACGCCTTTCTCTTGACCTCCTGATATGACATCACATTTACTTTTTCCTTTACTTGATCGAAATAACTTCTCCTCGGTCTTCCTCTTCCCCTCTTTCCTTCCACTTTTCCTTCCATGATGTTCTCCAAGAACCTGTCATGTCGTATCAGGTGTCCTATCATGTTGCCTCTTCTATTTTCTATTATTTTCAAGATATTTCTTTTCTCATCTACTATCTTCAACACTTCTTCATTTGCTTTTTTCTCTGTCCAACTGATTCTTTCCATTCTCCTCCAACACCACATCTCAAATGCTTCCAACCTCTCTCTGTCTCTCTGGGTCAGTGTCCACGTCTCGCATCCGTATAAGGCTATACTCCAGATGTAAGTTTTAACAAGGCGTTTTCTGATTTTTTTGGAGATGTGAGCTCTTAGTAAATGCTTTTTGCTATTAAAAGTTCTCTTGGCGATAGCAATTCTAGAAACTACATCTGGAGTACACCTGGAGTCCTGTGTTATTAAACTGCCAAGGTATTTAAAAGTTTGTACTTGTTCTAAATATGAGTTACCGAGTTTTATATTTATGCTAGATGGGTTGGTTTTTGATGCACACATAGTTTTTGTTTTATTGTAGTTAATGCTTAATCCAAACTCTTTAAATACTGAATCCATTTCTTCTAATAAGTTTTGTAATTGATCTCGACTTTCTGCTACGGCTGCAACTCATTAGTATGTGACGCAAATCTTGTTGCAGTTTTGGTCCGACCATTAACGAGTCATTCAAAGATACGTGGTTTACCCCTTTGCAGGACGCGTCGTATACGACCCTGACTTTCGTTGTCTCCTTATCTTCGCGCACCACGGCGTGGTGTGGGAGGTAGACGGCGTAAGGGTATCCTATGTCAAACGGATCTTGAATCTGCTCCATGTGTTTTTGTTTCAGATAGTCATCCAAAACTTTGGCATACTCCACATGTAATACTGTTTGTTTACTAAGTTTCTTCTCTAACAGTTTGAATCTTCTCAACGCTATTTCCTTAGATTTTCCATAAATACACTTCGGATCTGACTCTCTAAACGGCAGCCGTACTACATATCTCCCCTCACAATTTCTAGTGGTTGTTCTCTCATAAATTTCTTCACACCTTCCCTCTTCCTTGGTAAGTGCCTTTTTAATAAGATCTGGTTCTCTTTCGATTTCCCAAAACTGCTTTAAAACATCATCTTCTTTTATTCGCAGGTGGAGAGTTTTTATTTCAGGATTTGGTTCATCTGGTAGACCCACTCTGCCGGAAAGAATCCAGCCAAGCTGTGTGTTTTGCGCAACTGGTCCGCCGGGCGACGGATGCTTCAGAAGGCCGCTCAATATCACTTGACTAAATGCTTCGACTCCTAAAAGTATATCTATCTTACCAGGTGAGCCATAATCAGGATCTGCCAAAGGAAGATTTTCAAGATCTGGCCAATCAAAAATGGGAGTTTTACTCGATGGAAGAAATGAAGTTAATGACGACAAAACATACGCATCAACTGAAATAGAAAAGTCAGGATTATGTAGTGACTCTAACTCAAATTTTACAATGTTCTTAGTCTTAAGTTTACCGTCACCTACACCTGTCACTAAACCATCGACTGGAAAACGTTTTAGGCCTAAAGATTGGACCGTACTCTCACTAACAAATGAGGCTTCCGAGCCTTGGTCAATCAAAAGTCGCGCCGTTTGCGAGTAGCCATTCGATTTGACCTTGACTAGGGCCGTGGCTAATAAGACTTTACCTTGCTTATCCTCTTTTACAAAATGAGCTACGACCTTCTTTTCGTAACACGGTGACTGGGGAACATTGCTTGATGGCTGCTCGCCGCTCGTACTCGAAGTTGGTGCCACTGCGGACACTTGGTGCTCACCCCTCTCGAGGTGCAGTAAGCTGTGGTGCCGTCGACCACATCGGCGACAGCACGTGGATTGGTGGCAGTTCTTCACGTTGTGGGTGGATGAAAAGCAATTGAAGCAGAGTCTCTTTGATTGTATAAACTCTAATCTCTCTTCAGGAGACTTGCTCGCAAATTGCTTGCATTGATATAACAAATGCTGGTTAGAACAAAATACGCAGACTTTATTGTTCTCTTTTTTCTCATCTTGTACAGTTGAGTGAAATGTCTTTTGATTAGTGGCTTGCTTGGAATTCGTATTGTAGTTGCTTACTGGTTTCGCAATTGGTTTAGTTCCGCTTATCATCTCTAAGGTTCTGAATCTCGTTTCCAAAAATTGGACTAGTTGATCCCACGTTGGAAAATCATCAGAGGCAGTACGACTTATCTCAGTCTCCCACAATCGTCGAGTTTCATAATCCAGCTTTGAAACAATCAAGTAATTGATGATAGCATCCCATGATTCGATATCGACGCCTATGTTTTTCAGTGATTTGAGACAAGCTGACGTGGTGTCAAGCAGCTGTTTAATGGCCAACGAAGACTCAGTACTAATAGGTTTTTGACAAAATAATCGTTTCAGAATCTCATTAGAGTTGTACCGCTTATTATTGTATCGACGTGTTAATTTCTCCCATGCTTCGCTGTAGTTTGTCTCAGTAGTAGATAAACTTCTCAATAGATTTTCAGGTTCACCTTTCAAACTACTTTTCAGGTAATGAAGCTTCTGTACTGCACTCAAGTTCGCGTTGTTATGTATAAGTGAGATAAACATATCTTGGAAACTTTGCCACTCCTCGTAAGCACCCGAAAACAATGGTAATTGAATTTGGGGCA
The DNA here is from genome assembly GCA_963584085.1 of Pyrausta aurata. Lineage (NCBI taxonomy): Eukaryota > Metazoa > Arthropoda > Insecta > Lepidoptera > Crambidae > Pyrausta > Pyrausta aurata. The sequence continues at coordinate 7,368,636 of OY757268.1, forward strand.
GCTTCACTTCAACATTCATTTGGACATTTCGATTTTCAGAATTACTCGTATTTGCTTGTATAGGGGTAACAGCGCTGCTTAATTGATTTATGCCTATTTTCATTTTTATCTTACAGTCCGCGTAAATGTTTTCGACGGAATCGTAAGTATCTTCTAAAAAATAGGGCATATCAGCACGGGTTTCCTTGGTTACCGAACCTATTATTCTAAAATGATTGCTAGTGAACTGTCTCCATAGTATTTCCAAATTCTCCAATCTTGTTTGAATGTACACCAAATTGAATCTATCTTTCGGTGTTTTTTTATAATTTTCAAAAGTCTTTCTAATTTGCTCTTGTAATTCGGTTTGTTGCAGTAGTAACGGCTCCATTATGACAGCGAATGGATTCTATCAAAATGGCGGAAAACTCACGAAATAATGTTTGAACACAACTTTTTCTAAGTCCAGTAATGTCAATCTCGAAAAATTTTACAAGTCCCGATTTTGCTCAACACGCTAAGTCCAAACTCCATACAAAATCGAACCGAATTTTTTCAAAGTTATTTTACGGCACGCAAATCTTCTAAGTGTTTTTAACACGAAAATCGTCTAAGTGTTTTGAACTCCGTAAAATGTCTAAGTCCGGCACGTCACATTGACACTTCACTTGATGTTGGATATTCCACTTTGCACTTTCACTGTACTCACGATTTTTACAAGTCCAAGTCCTTTATTCCCGGGTTTCGGCACCAGATGTTGCTGCGTATCTTGATCACAATAAAAACCACAAGTGTGAAGTAGAACTCAATTTATTGTAAATTATCATATGTCTATGTTAGTCTGAAAAACTCACTTGTTAGCGCGATTTAACATGCTACAGCGCCATCTAGTTTGATTAGATGGAACTAAACTACTATGATTGCTAGAATGCAGACTTCATGCAGAATACATTATCTATTAGTTAACATTAGGTAAATATTACGAAAACACAGACCAGTTTGAGCGTACATATTCCGCACTAAACAGGAGGTGAGTGGCCGTTCTGTATGTAGTACTATTATATATTCTGTCCCTTGACTTTGAAGGCTATTACTGTTTAAGTTACATTAACTACTATAGTGACTTGTGTCTAATAAATCGTATATTTCCTATACAGATACGTGGGCGAACTCCACAAGGCATGGTCGGGCGTGGGTCACGTGATAAAGGTGCCGGACAACTACGGCGACGACGTCGGGCTTGAGCTGAAGAGCGGCGCCGGCGCACCCCTAGATTGCACCTCCAACTTCGTGGTTGACTTCATATGGAAGAGTACTTCTTTTGACAGGTTAGAAGACGTTTTTAGTTATTAAGTTTTTTTATTTCGCCTTCACATGAGAGCGACAGCAGCGCCACCGTTGCGCTGCTTATGTCGCCTAAATTTGAAAGCGTCCTTTTTGTGTAGATTTTTTTTATTTAATAACACCTCCAGTATTGAGCGCGACTATAATATGAGACACCCGCCATATAGGATCGTCTCAAGTGGATCGATCGCACCGCAAAGTCTTAACGTGCTCTAGAATGCTACAAAAGACTAAACACAACACTTTATTTTGGAATTTGGATTTTGCTAACTTGGGCATCAAAATACGGAAGTTGGGTCGCCGAGATCCACTAGTTAGCCTCTAGACCACGAAGGTTTTTTTTAAGTTAGGGTCATGAAATGCCACATCAACAAAATAAGTATTTTAGATGCTCTATCAACTAATCATGATATCAAATAAATGAAATCGTTTATTTGCTAAAAACTTCGTATTTTTATATTTTCAGAATGCAACTGGCTCTCCGAAAATTCGCTTTAGACAACACATCAGTCTCGGGCTACATCTACCGGCGCCTGCTGGGACACGAGGTCGAGGAGGTGCTGTTCCGCGTCCACCTGCCCAAGCACTTCAGCGCGCCGAACCTGCCTGACCTCAACCGCTCGCAAGTAACTAAATGTGTTATTGATTACATTAAGTAATATTCGCTTTAGACAACACATCAGTGTCGAGCTGTATGTACTTTCCGGCGCCTAAGCACTTTTAAATAAGAATCGCTTACACGCACGGCACGGGATTGGTCATCACTTCAAATTAAAGTCGATGGGAGGTGCAAGATTT